>JAHREE010000329.1:281635-321016 GCA_033628505.1 Tringa tobata | reverse complement strand
CCGTTTTCTACAAACAGTTACCTATTTCAAAGCATTGAACTGTTTTCAACCCACTCTTCTATAGCAGAAATATTCTTTATAATAGGCAGGACACTGAAATCATGAAGTTATGAAACAGTATAAAACATAGTAATGCCTTGTGGCAGAAACACTTTAATTTTCCTTGTTTCAAGGAACTAGCATGTTAGTTTGCTTTTCTTTCAAATCACGGTAGGATTTTAAGGTCAGTTCTATTGATTTTTTGAGTATCTGCTGTGCTTTGCAGATTTTTCTTTTGATATGTGCTGTGCTCAGTTCCTGTGGGCCGGGATATTAATAGTGTTTGATTCTAAACACTTTCATGAATCATGTTGCAAGCCACATTTTAGATATTCCTAAATATTGCAATACAGAAAGCTTTGAGGCAATCAGATGTTATGGCAGTGGAGGCCAGAAGAAAGAATTAGGGGAGGAGATTGAAAGATTTGAATCCTTAGGTAATCGCTAAAATAAAACCCCATTATTTGTCCATGTTGACTTCTTTTTAATTGCTCTCAGCACCAGACTTGGTGTTACTTCATCTTCTGCTGTTACGGTCATCTCACCACTCCTTTGAGCTTTCCTTTGTTGGTAAAATGTTCTCCCCAAAATCACATGGGTGTATCCCCATGGAAAAAGAGAAGATTGCCCAGAGAAGCTGTGGCTGCCCCATCCCTGGAGGGGTTCAAGGCCAGGCTGGATGGGGCTTGGAGCAACCTGGTCTGGTGGGAGGTGTCCCTGCCCAGGGCAGGGGGGGTTGGAACTGGATGATCTGTAAGGTCCCTTCCAACCCAAACCATTCTATGATTCTATGAAAACCACCCTTAAACCTGTCTTGAAGCTTACATGATGAAAGAACATTAAGTAAATCAAACAATCTTAATAATCACGGACAGAATCAGTCAGATTTTGTAAAATTAAGTTAGAATTAACTGCCTTTCAGTTTCTCTGAGCATTTATGCAGCTTTTCCTTGAACAACTGGAATTGTAGGGGCTGAGCAATTCAGCATACCTTTACCACAACACTGTGGGGCATCCATGCTGCTCTTTGCCATTGGCAGATTTCTTAAATTTTGCATGAAATCATCCCAGTGTTGCTTGCAGGCAGCTGATGAGCCATGGCTTGGCTCTGAGGAAGGTGGATCAAGGAACCTGCCACATTCCCAACACCTCCTGAGATCCCATGTGAGAAGGAAGGTGGTTCTAAGCAGTCCCAGGTGAGGTCACTGCTTGTAAAATGCTTCATACAATCAAAACTGTTGATCATTCTTATCTATTAACAGGTGAATCGGTACAACCCATCAGCAGAGTCCCCAAACAGCCTCCGTAAGAAGGATCAGGGTAACTGTGTCTTATAGTTTTAGGATACATTCTTCAAAAATCAATATAGACTTTTAAAGAACAGGATCTGTGGAGCAGAAAATAATGTGCAATTACATATAAATTCATTACAGACAAAAAAAAAGAACAAGATTCTGTAAATTCTGTATATAAGCACTGCCCTCTACTGCTCAGGGATTTTCATTAACACGCATTTAATTGAAAAAAAAAAAGTTCCAACACTGGTCTTTTTAATTAAAGGGACTCTGGATCTTTTTCCTTAAAAGAAAAGTCCTAATTTATCATTTTTTACAAACCTAAACCACCTGTGTTCTTCTGTTAACATGGAGAATTTATGTTTTTGTCAAGCACATAGTTGAGAATAAACTGCATTCATTTTCTCTGGCAGAAAAGTATAGAGGAAACGCATTTTCAAATAACGGCACCTTTCAAAATGAGCCTTAAAATCCTTCATTCTGAATTGTGACCACAGGAAGGCAAAGGAATAGAAACATTTTGAATTACGAAGGTGTGACGGTAGCAAAAGAGTATTTATTCCTAAAGAAAAGGCAATCTAGTCAAGTTATCTTGAGTAAATTCTTGTTACTATTTTTGTTTTAATTTTATAGTACGTTTTCTTAAACACTCTAAGGTGCAGAACACACGTGTGAGAGCAGGTTGAAAAGGCCACAGAACTGGAGTGACAGCGCGATGGCAGGGACTAAAGGGTGGGATGTCACCTTATGATAGGGAGCTGCTGGTGTGTCCCTGTATGACATACTCCAGTGTATTTGACATACATCATAGCTTACATCTTGATAGTCTTCTTTTAGAAAATGATTGTGTTAAGTTCTGTTATTATATCAATTGAAAATAAAGAAAAATATCATGGATGCGGTGGCAAAGGTGCTACAGTAAAATCAGACGATTGCGAGCACCATGTCATAGGAGTCAGGATGCTCTGCTGGGTTTCAACAACATCCTAAGGCTGGGTTCTTTCTTTTTCTGGCTTATTTCTTTTTTCCAGGGGCCCAAACAGTTACTTTTCTAGAGGAAGTTTGAACTTAACTTTGTATCTTTCCCTGGTGTCTTATAACAATTAAATTTGCCAGGGGAGAATTTGAGCACAAACCCAACCAATCAGGGAAAACAAAGCATTAGAAATGGCCTCTGTCAGGTGGGATCACTTACACCTTGGATGGGTTTCTGCTTCTTTGAGGAGGAGACCTCTGTGTGGCCTAGAAGAGAGGAAGGCAACTTGAAGCTTGTGGGTTTAGGAGAATCTTAGTTCTTGCAAGTGTTTTGTTGGGTTTTGGTTTTTTAGCATTTGGAAATTTACAGGTAAGTTTCTCTGTTTGTTTGGTTTTTGTTTTTTTTTTTTAAAGTTCTTATTGTGGTAGTAAGGAATTGTTGATATTAGCTGTAACATTTTGGAATTGTATTGCTACGTAGATGTAAGCAGTGAATTGTTGGAGAACATCAGTGTTTAGTAGTTTTGTAATTATGTAAGGTATTGGTTAGGTTTGGAGAGCTTTAATAATCGAGTTAATGGATCTTCTGCAGCGTATATCAATGTCTTTCTTCATAAACAAAAAGATAAGTACATTTGTTCCCCTATGTTGTATCTCTTATTTAACAAAAAAAAAATATCTTGATTCAGATGTTAAGCTTTTGGGTGGAAAAACTAATTTTATTTCTTTGTGTTTTGCTGTGAAGGTGTGTGCTCCTGAAGTGGAAGTAGGCTGAGATAACTCAGTTGCCCTCTGGGTGGAAAACAGTCTTTGTTGTAGCTCAAGAGTAATGGTTCTCCTTTTTGTTAGGACCTAGGATGAGAGCAACACTAATACTGTGGAGCTCTGCCTGATGAACAAGTCTCTCTGTTGCTTCTCTGTGTTCTGAGACCAAATTCTGCTGTGCAGGTTAAAAAACTGCATGCTTGTAACTTTGCTTAGGCTGCAGTTCTGCTGTGTGTCAGTAACTAATAGGAGGTTTTTTCTTTTTATATGGATTTTTTTCTTTATAGCAGTGACATAGTTCTTGAGTAACTATTTTATTGTATTAAATGAAGTGTAGTTTCTAAGCCAAACTTTCAGAGCCTTCTTTTCCTACAACTCTGGTTTCTGTGACTACGATTATAGAAGAAAATTCTAGTTGCTAATGGGCTTTCTCTGCTTTGCTCCCTCTTACTGTGGGAGGCTTGTGGTTGGGAAAGCTTGCTTTTGCTTTTAAACTCTCACTAAATGCATACTCCCTATGAAGGATGGATTTGTAAACTCTGGTTATGGGTCTCGTGACTAAAATACCTTGTAAGTTTTTGCCCCTAAATGCACTGTGGCACTTAATTGTAAGAGAACAGTACTTGAGAGATGCCACTGGCCTGAGTGCCTCTTAACAGTCTCTGTGACTGTTTACTGCAGAGGAGCTGCTGTTCAGGTGGTCTCCACTTGATTGCTTCTTGCCACGTGCCCATTCAAAAGTGCACTGCAGTAGTTATCTATTATCTTAATAATGTTTTGTGCCAGCTTTGAAATACCAGATCTTTTTTTGGGGTGTGTGTATATATATATATTTTTATAATTTAATATTTGCCTGTGTGATGTTTTGGGTCTGTATGCTCTGATAACCAGTAGATAGTTAGCACTTCATTGGGATGAATCGACCTGTTGAGTTAGGTGGGGAAGGGATTTTCAGGGTATTTAATTAAAAAAAAATATTATTTGATTGCACCTACTGTGTAGTCATGTGCGTAGTGACTTCACAGGAATTCCCTCGAAGTGGTTAGTTAAATGGATCCTGATTCTCAGTGGTGTAGTTGTGTGACCTTTTGAAAGTGTATTTACCAACCATATAGAAAGTATTAGGAGCAGCAGCTGAGTTGCAATTGAGCTTACATGTGCAGGGAAGGGCTGTTACCTTAAGGAGGATGGGGGCTGGGATAATTGGGCACTCGTTAACTTCTTTAGTTTCACTCTTCCTCTTGTGCAGAACTAGCACAGGCAGAAGAAGTCTGATCTTTGATTTAAGGACACCTCCTTATAGAAACTGGACCTAATTAATATTTTAGAAGGTGTCCTGGAGAAATTCTCTTTCATAGAGGCATTTCTGTATATTCACTGTTTAATTACCATAATAAGGCTATGAGAAATCTACTGATATTCTGTGCATTGTTTGGCTGTAAACTGAGTAAGACACTACTTGTTTGGGTGTGGCTGTTCTCAACTTTGTTATGGCATGCCTTCTTAAGCCTATTGTTAGGGGAGGAAAAAAACCCACCTTTTTAAACCTTAAACCTTTTAAGACTGAGCAAAGTGACGGAGGATTTATCACACAGATCAGATGCTCAGAGCTGGATTGGCTCAGCTAGGGAACCAGCATGGATTTTGCCTTCCTCTTCCACTCTCTGTTCCCATGAGCATCTTTCTAGTAAATTGGCAGAAGAGCTGGGAAAGTGCTGGTCTCTTCCCCTCAGACACTAGTGAGGACTCAGCAAATGTTCACCAGCAAAGAACAGAAGCACCAGATCTCTGATTGGGCTGCAATTCCCACACAAGCTCAGCTTTGTCTATACTAGGAGCTTTCTGGAATATGCGTGGGGATGTGAAACAAATAATGTTGGCTAAATCCTGCCTGATACCCGGAATCCAGCTGATTGCTCTGGGTTATCTCATCCTCTCTTTCAGAACGAGAACATGGGGGACGTGACACCAGCAGAGGAGACCGAGCTCGGGGCTTCTTCCTGCCAGCTCTTTGAATCCAGCATGAGGAATGAAGCAAGAAGGCTGAGGACTTTCCAGCAGTGGCCGGACACCTCACCGGTGTCTGCCCGAGACTTGGTCAGGGCTGGCTTTTTCTTTGTGGGGCCAAAAGACGAAGTACAGTGTTTCTGCTGTGGTGGTGTCCTGAAGGACTGGGGACCTGGTGACTGGCCAGCACTAGAGCACCTGAAATCCTTCCCTTCCTGTAAATTCATTTGTGGCGAGGACGTTGGGAACCAAGAAATGCTTTGTCTTCAGGAAATCTTTGACACTGTGGATGGGCAGTTCCTCAGCCTTTTGCAGGGGATAGACAGTGAGGAGACAGCCCTGCCTAGTGAACCAGAATATCCGGAGATGGAAACGGAGGAGATGAGACTATCTACATTTCAGAACTGGCCGCAATATACTGACGTGCGTCCTGAGCAACTGGCTAGAGCAGGATTCTTTTACACAGGTAGGTACTCGGAGGAAATGTTTTTAACTCTTATTCAAGGTAACTTTTGAAGGTGTCACTATGTTCTATTGCTTGCACAAATATTTGCCAGTACGTGCAGTGTAGTCAGAAACCACATCCTTCCTTCAGCCTGGGATGTTTCACTCGCTGCTTGTGTAGAACTCACTTCTCTGTCAACTCCTTTTTGGCTACTGAGAGGTCTGCTAGGAAGTCAGTTCCCTGACTGGCAAGAGTGGAAAAAGTGACATGTTTTACTGGCAGAAAAGTGTGTGATTTAAGATCCTTTGAGTCTATTTATTACTTGCAGTTCTAAAAGGATTTGAGGCACTTACTTGGCATGTCATGTTTTCTATAAGCTCTGTCTTGTGCTGAAGCCTTCTCAAAAAAACAAATCTGAGTGAAACCTGTAGATAGTCTGTTTGGCTGTCACTGTGGCTTGGTTTTGGTGTCTATGACCTAAACCCACTACCAGCCTTTACGGACATTGTTTCATTGCCCTTAGGGCATGCAGTCTTAACTGTGTTTGGCTTTGATTTTTTTTTTTTTTTAATTTTTTCTACTTTTTTCTCTATGATCTCTGTGAAGAGAAGCATAGAAGCAGGATGGGTAGCCTGGGACTATATTGTGGCAAATTCTTGTACTGGGATGGAAGCTCTGTCCATCATCTGACTGCCTGCTGCTGGTTATAGCAGATTGTAGTTGGGAAACAAAGTCTGTTTATGGGTGTAATTAATTACAGCTCTGCTCTAAATGCAGGCAAGAGGGGCTTAGATAGGTATGTGCGTACATGGGAGCTATGGTGCTCACATGTGTGCTGCCTGTTAGCTTGTGACTGAGCTCTGGAATCATCTCAGCCAGCCACAGCTCTGGAAATTCCAACTCTCATCGGATTTCCTGCCCTTACACAAGTTGCACAGCGTTGGTGAACTCTCCTGTGCTCATCTGTTCTGTCTGGTAGCCTGTGTTTTGTGCTGAATGTCTTCAGATTCTCATCTGGGACTCGTAGAGCATACAGTGTCTCAGATGGCAATTAATCTCTTGATGTCTGTTTCAGGACTAAATGATATAGTGAGGTGTTTTTACTGTGATGGACACGTGAGGAACTGGTCGTATGGAGATGATCCTTGGAGGGAACATGCCAAATGGTATCCAGGGTAAGTCAGTCTTGGTTGACAAATGTCCCTTGTAGCAAGACCAAAAGATATGCTGGAATAAGCATAAAATATGCGGGATAAGCATTCCATGCTGATTTCTTCTTTCATGAAGAAATGAAAGCTGAGACCTCCAGCTGAGAGACAAATGAGTCAGTGGTGTATTGGTAATAAGTGCTGCTTCCAGGATCTGTTATTAGTTCTGTTCTAGATTTTTCTACTCATCTAGAGCAGATTAAAAGCTAGTCAGGTATGTTCAATTGTATTTAATATATTTAACTTCATAAACTGTTGTTATAGTCTGTAACCTGAAACCTCAAGAGAAGGGTTCTGAATTCTCAAAGTTGCACAGCAAGAGACATCTTCAGATCCTAGGAGTGGGTCAAGATAGAAAACTTGCTTCTAGGTCTGCTACTTAGTCTGTTCTGTCTTCCAGAAGTGCCTTCCTTGCACGTGGAACAACCAAAGATTGGCCTGAAAACTTAATCATCATATCTTCAGCTCCCTCTCCTCTCCTGTATCTCCCTTTGCACCCTCCCCAAAAAGCAGTTGATGTGTCTCTCTGCAAATACTATTCCTTACAATAGTTTGCTGACTCCAGGACATCTGGCTTCACCCTTTAGGGTGCTTCTTGGGCATTGCCACATCTTCTGCTCCAAAGGCTGATGTATCACTGGAGTGTTCTGTGTTAATGATGAAACCTACTGGATGATGGCTGTCTAAGCTGTAACTAGTTTTCTTTTTAAATAGAAGTGACAAAGCCTAAATATTTAGACCCTTTCACTTTAAAAGCAAAATCAAATGTTCAAGCTCAGGTAGATTTACCATGTAAAAGTTCAATTAAAATCACTTTCTTTGACATCAAAGAACAGCTGTGGTTTCTCTGAGGTACAAAAAGAATTATATTCTAAATGTTTTTCTGTAACAGTTCTTGTGGTTTTTCTGTGAACTTTCTGAATCATGCTTTCTGTGATTGTTCCAAAGGACATTGCAACTGAGCTCATCTTGGGCCAAACATGAAAATTGAATTAAGGGGGCAATCACGAGCTTCTTATCGTCATCCTTCATGCGAGAAGTGGGGGCGGGGGGAAAAATGTGATACTCCCTCCTCTTTAATGAATATAGCAGTTTGCTTATAACCCAATAGCGCCCTTTGCTTCTAAAATTCAGACTGCTACTGCTACTTTCATGTGAGATCCTCTACTAATGTATTTAATTATTTCTGGTTATAGGTGTGAATTTTTATTGCGGTCAAGAGGAAGAGAATTTATTCGCAGTGTTCAGGAGTCCTTTTCTAGCACCCTGCTATCTCCAGTGAGTCGTGAATATTTTGTGTATAGTGGATGGGGGTTTAGTAAACAGGGGGTGTTTTGAGCATGTCCTTCTCTTATGTGACCATCTTGTGACATTTTCAGAGGGATTCCTGGGATCAGACTGAACAAGGTTCCCCTGCATCTTCAGGTCAGTGCTGTCATTACATGGTGTTTTGTCTTCTGTTGAAAGTGGTGTTGTCTTACTCTTTTTACCCTGCCCCAACTACTGTGCACTCTGCAGACATAGTGTTTGTGAGATGTTTTGATATTCTATAAGCTGTTTCATCTAGTACAAGAAGCAAAATTGTTTGTTCTTGTGAGACCTCTTGGTCTAAGACCCAAGACCTCTAATTGTGTGACTTCTGGGTGCTCACCTAACCTTCCTTTGACTTGTCCATGCTCTTGATGTTGTTGTTTGTTTGTAGAGTCTATCAGACTATGGCATTTTAAACATACTTGATAGGAGACCAGAGACCAGCTGGAGGGTCTAATTGTTCATGAAAGTGGTGATCCTGGGAATCTATTTGCTTTCATCAGTTGTTCTTGAAAATTTAAGTAGGTGAAATTTGGCTCCTGTAACTGTGGAAAACTGATGTTTCTCATTCTCTTGAAGAGCCCACCCGATATGATGAGCTTAAGAAAGATTTTAGCTTTTGAACAGGCTGCCAGCTGAATTTTCCACTTCTGTCTTTGCTGATGAGTGGTTGGGGTAGATTATGAAGTAGGAGAGACTTCAGTAGGGATGTTCCTCTTGATCTTCATAAAAGCAGTTTTGACACTTGTGTTCTGGGATGTGTAAACAAAGATAAGGATTTTGGACTGGGACCAAACACAGGAGACTTGGTTCACTGGTACAGTAGAATAAACCATCTAAAATTAATCCCTTGGTTTTTATGAAATTGCTGTTGATGACTTTCTTGTGAATTATGACTGGAAGTAAAAACTGTAAATCTGGATGTTGATCTAGCTATACAGGTAACTTGAGGAATGTTCTAGAACATATAAGTGCCATTTTATGTACAACAGCTTCAGGGAGTGGGGTACTTCTTGCCCAAAGAGCTGCCGTTTTGGTAAAGCATCTGCTCACTGCTTTACAGATCCTCTGAGGAATTGGCAATCATGGGCTCCTCCTCTGGATTGGTTGACCAGAGTGTGGGATATCCTGGATGTGGACTTTCCCCCCACACGGGTGGCCAACCTGGTAGAGAATCAATCCATACTGATTTGGACTTTCGAGCTGTCTGAGCTGGTTTCTGATCTGCTCCAGCCAGACTGGGGAGAGAGCAGCAGTGCAGAGGAGAGCAGAGGTATGCCTGAATCGCACACCCGCGCTCTCGGTGGATGTTTAACCTCTTATTCACATCATCTTGAGCACTGAGGTGTCTTGTGGGTCTGCCCTCTCTCTTCCTGGGCTGGAATTAACAGTAGTAATGTACCCAAGCCTGCCTTTCTTTGAGAGGCTGGAGAATGAGATTCTGCTTTAAAGAAACCTGAAGGAGCTGTGATTACTGGGGTATCAGTAACTATATCTGCCTCCAGTAGGCTGTGGTGTAGATATCCTTGATATTTTCTGCAGTAGTGGACACTTGCACAATGCAGAGGCTTGTCCACAAAATCATATCTGGTGCAGACGGAGTTGTCTGAAGCAAGGCCTCAAGGATGGATGAGTACTCCAAGCCTATTTAAAACTGAATCAATGACTTGATCAGAAATATCTATACTTTTTTTTTTGTTGGGATAATATGCGTTCTCCTTAACTTATTTATGTCTGTCTTGTGTTATCTGTTTTGTGGAATCTGTTTGACAAGTGTAGCTTATTAGAAGAAGCAGTTCCACACAGGCATTCTCTGGTAGCTTACCAAAGCTCCTGTCTCTGTATCACAGTCTGCAATCTCTGTAGCTAAGGGCAGAGGAAAAAATGATTTCCACAAATCCAAAAGTGTGATTAAATAGTAGTACAGGAGCAGGAATGAGCAGATGATGGCTCCTGCTGTCTCATAGATAAATCCACTTTGAGGAGATAATGTGGTCTCCTCTCTTGGAGGAGTCATATCTTGGTAGGGAGGTTAACATACCTAGTGACTAAAACACCACAGAGAACATCAGCTTCACCAGACTGAGTGTGTGGAGTTAAGAGCTGAGTAAAGATGTGTTTAACTGAAAGCTATTAAAATCCAGGATATTTCATCTTTATAAACAATACTGTCTGAAGAGGGAGGAAAGGGGTAGCATTTAATGCCATCTTCTTTCCTGGTAATACAGATGCTGTTCAGAGGGAGACTGAAACATCAAGTTCAAGAGAAGAAACGCAATCTGTGCAACAAAAGGAATCAGGTGCACTGGGCTGGCAGTGGGGGTAAAATTGAGCCTGGGCATAGTTGGGATGATTTTTATAGTAACAGTATCAGTGGTCATTGTATTTGTTAATTTTCATTTTTTTTTTAAAATCCCGAAGGGGAATATGTGCTAACTTGAATGGTAACTGAACACAGAAACGCTTACTCAGGAACTGGAGTTCCGCTGTGAAGCAGACAGTTATACAAAAAATGTGGTTTATCAGGATAATTTACATATTCCAGTAAAAAGATGTTGATATCTCTGTCCCCGCTCAGTCCAGCGTGTGTAGATATGCTAAATCTTTCGTAGAGAAGCTGGAGCCTGTAATAGCTGTAGTTTTTCAGCTTAAATGAAACTTTCCCCAGAGGTAGCTTTGCCATCTTCAGTCATTCTCTCAACAAAATGATGAGCAAATTGCAGTCTGACTTTCTAAGATGACAGGACTAGCACTCTGGAGCTGTTATAATGCTAACAGTTTGGGCTTTTTTTTTTTTTTGGGGGTAAAGATGAGTCTCGGATGAGCACAGAAGAACAACTCCGACGCCTGCAAGAGGAGAGGATGTGCAAAGTGTGCATGGACAGAGATGTGTCTGTTGTGTTTGTTCCTTGTGGCCACCTGGTCGCTTGTGGAGAATGTGCCCTCAATCTGAGATTGTGTCCTATCTGCAGAGCAGTTATCCAGGGAAGTGTGAGGACTTTCATGTCCTGAACCACCATGTGCCTAAGGGAAAAGAATAAGTTTATACAACTCATAATGCAGCTGAGGAAGAAAATAAGTAAACAGTTTGATGCTGGAGCAATCTTATTTGCAGAGTAGCTTGGCATAAGTGTAAAAACTTACTAAATGTGCCTCTGATGCACAGTGTTTCTAGTAAGAGTTGCTGGTTTGCTGTACTCTTGCTGATCTTGCTGTAGGACTGCTCCAGAAAAACTCTGCTGGTTTCTTTTGTCTTCCAAAAAGAAGCTTTTGTTGACAGAGATTCTCCTTCTCCAAATTCTTGCATTCTCAAATGAATCCTTCCTCTGTGTTGAAATCAAAGGCTGTTTTCAGTTGACTGTCTCTGGTTCTCTTTCGCTCATTTAGTAGTTGTTTAGAGACTATTCTGCTAGGGTTGATGGTTTTCTTCAGTAAGTCTGAGTCAAAATGGGAGTATTATTATATAAAATGCATTCCGTTGAGACTAGAATACTCAGCAGCAATGTATTGTGGGGGAGGGAGAATCCAGCTTTTTCTTCTAAGCCTTTTGCTGTCTTCCCTCCCTCCCCCTGGCTGAATTTTTAACAATTGACAAAATGTTTCAGTAATGTTCAAATCTGCATAACTAAGAGAAAAGCCTGGCCTGTAGTAGACTCTCCAAGCTCTTTACTCTCAGCTGACCTCCCCAGACTGAAGGTGAAAGGCTCTTTTGATGATCAGGGTCACTAGATGATCTCCTGGAAGCTTCTTATGGAGACTCTTCCCTGGCTGTTTGATACTATTTTACTAGAACATTACCTTTTCAGGACTTCTGTTTGCTGGCTAAACTGGTGATTCTTATTTTAAATGGAACATTCTATCATGTAATCAAAAAGAGAAAGGTTTGTCAATACTATAGCTTGTCAACTGCAGGGGAAAGAAAATACTTTTTTTTTTTTTTTTTAAATTAACTGCTCTTTTTCATGGAATAAATTTTTCTTTATCTTACAGAGGTCTGAGTATTTGATTCCAGTAGAATGCCCTACTGGGGGAGGGGGTGTGGTGGTGTCCTGAGATGTTAGAGTGGCAGCAGGCTGTAGATCACTTGAAGGTCTGTCCTTCAGTACTACACAGGCAGGAGTGAGAGAAGCAACTCTTCTTACCATCCCTTGGCTTCCTTTGGCAGTAACACGACAGCATGTGCATCCTCTGGTCTCTCTTAGCTGCAAAAGAAGGGGTAAGGATGCAGGAGGGTGAGGACCTGATACATGAGACTGTGTAAATGGGGAATAATGCTGCAGCTGGACTCCATGTGGAGTTTTGATACATGGCTCTTAAACACATCTGCAGAGACTGGAGCTGCTTCTCTTTGGTTCCACCCCTGGATACTAAACAGGGTTATTAGCTTTTCCTCTGAGTAACTTTATGGTGTCAATTATCCCAGTGCCATGTGGGAGGGCAGATTTCTTCATCCTTGCTTCAGAAGAAGGTATAATTAATGCAGCTTTTGGCAAAGATGAGAAAAATTACTAGTTGAGTGGTTGAAAGTCTCCAGCTCTTGGAGGAATTGGTGGGTCTCTGCCAGACAGCAGCGTTCATAGGGAACAGAATTGCTCCACCAGGCAAAACTAGGTGTTGTGTCTGGGCTCAAGCTAGCATGGCCTTTATTTTGCCTCTGTAAATAACAGCAAAAGCTTAAGTAGATGTGCTAATCTGAGAAGGGGAAAGCAAAATCAGATTAGTGTTGGAATAGCATTATTTCCTCCTGAACTTCAGCTCAGTGTGGCTGGAACCCAGCCTGAGCAGCAAGAGGGCTACGGGGCTGTAACCACACCACCTATTTTGGGGGGCTTCTATTATTTAACACTTGGAAAATCGTGGCTTTTCCACATCTGGCAGGGTGGAGCCGTTTTTTCTATGGGAAGATGTCCCTTCAGAAACGAGTACACGTTGGGGTTTTTTTGACTAGCAGTATCTCAAGTGATGCCTATCCCCAATAGAGGGCACTCCTGACCTGGCGATAAGGGAACCCGCTGGAGCAAAACCTTCAGCTGCTCCTTACTCTCACAGCACCTGGAGATGCAAAGGCTTGGGGTCCCTGCCCTGGCAGAACAGGGTCACTGCGTCACCTTCCAGTACTTAGAGTAGGTCTAGCACAAGCAGAACAGGAAGAAGGGTTCTCAGAGTGTGAATGGCACTGGTAATGAAAGCCAGAGGAGGTAATTAAGTGTGGAATGTAATAGCTTGTCTCGTTTTCTTCTCAGACTGATTTTGATGATTATGGCAGTCATTGATACTAAATATTATTTAATTGATCTTTACCAGTGTGAATTTAAGTCAGGACATTTCGTTAAGTGCATGGTTTGGTACTTAGTCTCTTTAGAGTACTTGGCAAGTGGTTTTGATCAGTTTTATTAGTAAATGTGGCATCGAGGCTTGGTCAGTTTGAGAGCTATAGCATTAAAAACATGAAGACTTCAAAATAATTCAAAGAGTTCCTCCTGACTTCACACTACCATCTAGAAGAATTCCTTCTTTAAAATTACTAGTGAAATGTTTCCACTGTTCAAAGCTCAAACTGGGCTTTCTCCACCATCTGTGCTGAATTTTGGTTGCTCTCAAACAAGGCCAATAAAGAAAGCTGGCATCTGATGGACAACACTTCTCTCCGAGGAAAAGAAATTCTATTGAACCAAGAAGTGTAAAATCAGTGTTTTCTTTCCTCTGTCTCATTGACTAGAGGATATGGATTCTTCCATTCCTTTTCTGCCCCTCCAGGGAACATCATGTGGGCAAGTAGGAATGAATGTAATACAGAAATGAGCTGAATCAAAGAAGAGGTGGAGAAAGCATTGAGAGATAGTGTATGCACACTGCTACATGTGCTTTCTAACTGGTGCTGTAGCTTATGTTTCACTAGGATATTTTTTATAACTTGTAGTGGCACTATCTTGACTAATTTGGGAGCTGGTAATGTTTTGTCAGGCAGAGCTGTTTAAAGAGGGCTGAGCTTATTCTTCGTCAAGTGATCAAACTAGTAGCAAAGCAGCAACTGTCAGTTGTCTGTTCTCCTCAGTCAGAAGCTGTGGAGAAGAAAGAAAAATACCTACAGAAAACAACATTTTAACTCATGGGTGCACCTGATCTGAACTCAGGATGTTAGGTTACAGATTGTATCTGGAATGGAAGTTGAACGAGACAAAAATTTTCTCTTAGTGCTTATACTTCTGGGTTTATAGAAGAGGATTTGGCTTCCTGGGCCCTTTGGAATAAGACAAAGAAAGGTGCATTGTTCTGACTTAGCACTTAATGGTTTTATTTCTTTTAATTCTTCCCTCGCACTTCCTCTCCTGAGCACGGCTTCTATCTTGACTCTTCTGAAAAGAATTACTCAAAAATGCCAGGTAATCTCAAACAGATTAGGTGAGACAATAAAGAAATACAACTGCACTTGGTACCAGCCAAAGAACACCACAGATGGGTAACAAGTGCTCTTTCTCTGCTTGACACAACATGCTGAGAGATACAGCTAACAAAACAGACATTGTTTTTTGTTTGGTGTTTTTTAATTAATTGCTGCAGCTCATTAATGCAACTTAATTACACTTATATTCCCCCTTTCCTTCAGCCCACTCCCTCCCCTCCAAAATTATCCTGCCAGAAAAACCCCCTTGTATAGGGATGATGCCAGGCTTGTGCCTGGAATAAGCACAGCTGCTCGGTGAAGAAGGTGGGTACAAAACCATCAATGATCCATGAAGAACTTGGCATTTTCCAGTGTCCTGCAGCAGGCTTCGGCTGTGTATATGGCTACACCAGTGTTAATTCAATGGAGATGGGCAAACCCAGAGTAAGCTACAGCTGCTCTGAGAACGGCTTGGCATGTCGAAATGGGGCTAAGCTCCATGCTGAGTAAAGATTTGGTGCTTGTACTAGGTTTTTTAGCTGTTCAGCATTATAGGAGTTAGGTCACAGAACACTGAAATCCAGGACAAATGCCTACTGCTAATGTGCTGCCCATGTCTAGGGAATAAGGAAGGAAGTCCTGGACGGGCCAGGGGGAAGAAGGGAAGAGCTCTCATCTATAACTTAAAAAAAAAAAAAAGCCTAAATAACTCAAATGTAAATAGCCCCCACCTAGCTCTATACAGGCGGGGAGGAGATGAAGTTGTGTTAGGGGATTTAGGCTCTTTTCAGAACGAGGGAAAGGAGAAGGGGAAGAAACTAACTACAGAACATATGAGATGTCCTGGGGTGTTATGCAGTGCTTCCTCCTTTATGGATCCATGGTGCAAGGAAGCAGATCTGACTTCGGCTGTAGCTCTTGAGAACAGCTCTCAGTGAACTTGTTCTGCCTGAGGTCTTCAGGGCTGTGCTGTGTAGTGGCTCGTGCCACCAGGCTATGGTAGGAATGGTTTGTCAGGGCACTTGGAGAATTAAAAACCAACCGTGTGGCCATTCTTCAATGTACATTCATTGCATTTGAAAAGAAGACAAGGAAGAAAAAATGGAATGGAGTTCACCATCCTGCATTTCCTTTGCCAAAGATCCAGGCCACAAGGGATTGTTTCCTGCAGCACCTTTGATGGTGGAGTGCAAGGTTCATCCATCCTCTGGCTCCTCTTTACTTACGCAGGCCTGTGAGGGGGAAAAAGGGGAAGGCAGGGCATCAGTGTGGAACAAGTACTTAAGATAACAGAAATGGTGTGGAAATAATGAGGACACTTTGTTTCCCCTGCTCTAGGCTTTAAATATGATTGACTACAGGTGAGGAATAGGACTGAGAGCTCAGAAGTAATGTGGTTAAGTAGTCTTCAAGTCTGGAAAGAATGCTATGCACATACCAGACCTGAACATACTGCAGTTAGGCCAAGCCAAAGTGTTAGATCTATGTACCCTCAGCATTTGGAACTGCATAAAATTTGGTTAGGAATTTTAAAAGCTAGGGTTCATCTCTAGAATAAAGTAGCTCCTTGAAATTGCAGTGATGTGCTTGTTGTGTAGATGCAGCAGTATAAGCAGATCTACTTTTGTAGCCAGCAGTAAAAATGAGTGAATGTTTTCAGCTGAAACATCACCTCTTAAACATGCAGCTTCAGGTTGATCAAAACAGTTTGCAAATTCATGTTGATATTCAGCAAATTGTTTGTTTGGGAAAAAGTCTACCTAGAAAGAAAAGCAGAAGCATTTTGTTTTGTCTTTTGTGGAGTTTTTTTCTCTCCTTAAAATGAAGTAGGTTTGTTTTTTTTTTTTCCCCTGTTTAAGTAAAAGTTTCCTTTGTAAAGTATTCTGGTCATCAAAGTTTGGAGGGGGTGGGGGGAAAACAAACCTAAAGGAGTTCCCTTCTCCCCCAGTGTTTCAGCCTGGATTTTGATTTTTTTTTTTTTTTGAACTGAGGGGTGTTTTTTGTGTACTTATACCTGTCAGTTGTTCTTGAAGAACCTACTTTCAACCTATAAGCAGTCAACCTACAAGTGGGTGACTGTTATACTGGGTCTAGTCCTCTAATGCTGCACGCTCACAGCTGCTTCATGCCTATGGCTACTGACAGGCTGCACCACGAAAGAATTGATTATGGAGTGTTAATGTGGGCAATCACCAAGTGGAGCCTTAGATCATTCAATTAACTAATACCTCCTGTTGCTGCCTGGTCAATACTGAAGTCTGCATCTGATAAAAGTCACACCCTCTGTTACCCTATGGTCCTTTCCATGGTAGATTTGAGGCGAGCAGTCAGTGAAATCTGCCTACACAACTCAAAATCAAATCTTTTAAGCCATAAATGTAACGTAGTACTTGGGGTGCCAGATTATAGTGAGTGTTGTGAACAGAAGTCTCACAACTGTACAATTCACTGCTTGGCCTTATAAATACAGTCTTAAAAGGCAGGGAGATCTATTGCCCATCTCTCTGCCTCTTAAATAACTAGAGGCTACCCCCTGTCACCTGGCAGGTTCTTGATTTAGCACTGAATCATGTACAAAGTTATGCTTTAAGACTGTTCTGCTTCATAATTAGGATTGCACAATGCTTCTTTCTGAAACGAATTCAGAGAATGATGTCGAAAGAGTGAAGGGATGCAGCAGGCAGGAAGCGCTGAGAAATGATCATGATGACCAGGGCTGCCTCCTGCCTTGGCAGGTATTGCAGGGTGCCTGGGGATAACAGCTTTAGGCAGAAACTACAAAGCTATCTTGGTTAACACTTCCACAGGTATCAGTGCAAGAAGCTTTCTTTGCCTCAAGTGATGAGAATTCCATTACTATGGGTGAACAGGAAAAGAAGCAGCCCTGAGCTGATGTCCTGTCCTGTGCAGCCTCAGAGGAGACAGTGGGGCAAGCAAAGCACAGCCTGAATCTGAGCTTTAGCCACAGAGGAGTAGGAGTTCACCCTTCCCTTCCTGAAAACTCATTGGAAATGTTCTCTTTTTGGTCTCAGGAAAATATTGGTTTTCAATAAGTGACTTACTATCCTTGGGCTAAGTACTCTGACCCAGAAACTCATGCACTGAAGAATTTAACGTATCTTCTATCAAGATTCATAATATATTATTGTTAAATAATTAGAGCAGTGCCTTGCCTGGTAAGCAGCAGCGAGACTAAGGGTAATTCTACTGCACAGTAAAACTTCCAGAACAATTTTTTTCAGGATAATTTGAGTCTCTTTTACTTAAGCTTGTGACTTGAAATAGGAACTATCACAACCAAAACCCCCCTTGAGTTGATGAAATGTAGAACAGAAGCAGTTGTGGAACCTGAAATAGAAATAACTGTATTTATAGAACATTGTTGTTGCTGTGTGAGTGGAGATGCTAATTAAGATGAAGCATACTTAAATACTTAAATCATGCCTTTCTAAGCAACAGTACAAAACTGTTGGTTGATATTTTTTTCCTTCTTGTTGTTGGCTTTTTAAAAAATGAAAAGTAACACCTGACCTGATAATTTGTGAGGTTTTCCACTAACTGAAGACTTGCAACTGATGTCAAGGAGGTCAGTAGATTGTCATGATAAAGCTGGGAGATAACTGGATGGTGGTATGGAAGTACTTATTATCAGTAGTAGTCTGGGGAGGTGGTTTTTTTCGTACTAGTAAGAGGCAAACATCTTTAATAACTTCTTTCCATGTAGTGGGTGGAAGCTGAAGGCCAGAAATGAGGTGTACATTTTGAATACTGAATTTAGCAGATGATAACCACTGAAGTAGGCTGCCAAGGTACACAGCCATCTCCCTTTAATATTTTTGAAATGTGAGAGCATATTTAAAAGTTATCGAAGTCATAGGCTGTGTGCTTGATACAGAGGTTATGGGGCTTGGTCTTGGACTTAAGCTGTGCTTATCAATCCAGGTCAATGTCATTGTTCTGTGGGGCCTTTCCTCCTTGAAAATTCTAAATTTGGAGAGATGAAGAAGAGAAACTAGGGAAAAATGCAAGCCAGGACAAGGGAAAGGGCCCATTGGAAGGAATGGAAAGAGTGTGATCTCATCAGAAAAGGATAGATAAAAGTGAACAGGATAATTCCATTAGGGAATGAAGGAAAGTGATCCTGCTAGAGTTGTGGCAACAGGGCAAGGGCATTGTCAGGAGAGCATCTGGCTACTGACAGTGGGGTGATGCCACCCGAAAATGTAAGTTCATGGCTGCAGTTAGCTCCAAGTCAGTAGTTGTAGAATAGATTTGGTTTCATTCAGCGTTTCCTTCAACAAAAAAGGAGTTAAAACCAGAAAGTCCATGGTCCTGACCCCTAGCTGTTCTATTAATTTAAACTTCAAGTTGGATGTATTTGTTGTTTTGCATCTTCTTGAACAGGATATAAAAAAAGAAAGTGCCTTCGGTCATCATAAAATAATTTTCACAGCAGAACCAGGGCATCTGGCACTCAGTGCCCCAGACTGCAGAACTCCATGGCATCATTAGTTGAGAATCAAGTATCTGTTCCTCCTCTTACTCCCATTCCTACATGTGGGTGAGAGGCAATAGCTGGGCTGAAACAAATAAACAAAAATTGCTATTTGGTAGTTGCTGTGAAATTTATAGAGGGTCACCTTATCTACTGCTCAGCAGCTGTTTTCACCTCCTATTACCCAGAAGGAAATATTATATTGTGCTGGCAGAAGCTATAACTAGATAAGTGACAGTCTGAAGAATGGGTCTGAAGAATAAAGACTGAAGTACACAATTATTTGTATACTTCGTTAGCAGCTCACTATCTTACCAAGACCCTTCTAAGGAGGTTTTACATTGCTAGCTTCTGTTAATATTACAATCTCCCCACATATAAATGAAGCTTTCTAAGTACTAGCTTCTTTCACAAACATTGTCATTTTAGGAAAAAAGCAGCTCCCCCCCATGCTGTAAAAGTGCGATGTTTCTTCAGCACACTGCTGTATCAGGCCAGTAAATCAGGGAGCTGCTTAAAGCTCCACAGCTTCTGCAGGCTGTGGAAAATTCCATCCCCCTGTGACAAAATGAGAGGGAAATCAATATTTAATCTCCTGTACCATCCCTTCTAATAATGCTATAGAACCCCCAAAGTTACAGGGAATTTAACTGCTTTGCAAAAATGACTTGTTCTCCTGGTCTTGTGCTGCAGTGACAAAGTGGGCAGTAATAACCACGCCACATTAGAGGGGCACACTTACAAATCTATTTGGGGGCAGCTTTTCTTCCCTCATCCCCACTTTTCTCCCCCATCCTCACATCCTTCTTTTTGGCAGGACTCTCTGATAACGTTATTCCCCCAAAACAACCTCCTCTAGTGCTGCTTTAAAACACTTCTGCACATTGAACTGCCTTCTTCCAGCTTGATTTGAAGAGTATCAAAAATTCAGATCTTATTCTTTCTTTATGTTTAAGAATCTCATTAGAGAACCAGCTTTTAAGTGGACTGTGTGAAAGTGTGATCTTGTGCCTTCAGCAGGGGGAAGGGTTTATCTTGAGGGCAGAAGCTGGAATTCAACAGTGGAGAGTGTTGATCTCTATTAGTGGTATGACGAGAGCTGCTGGGAACAACACTCCTTTCTGCTCCCTGCTCTCAACTGAATTCTTGAGATGCTCCACACAGAAGCCTCTGTTCTTGTGGGCAACAGAATTAACAAAAAGAAACCTTAAGAGCAAACCTGTGCCATCCTGCATACAAACCATCTAATGCTCGGTTTAATTTTATTCACTGGTGTGTTAGCTTTGTACTCTACCAGTTCCCTAGAAGTAAAAGCAGATACACGGAGACCCTGTATCCAACACAGAGTCAAATTTTCTGGTGCCACCATGAGAAGATGGTTGGAGGATGACAAAGACATGGCCAGTGATGAAAACTGCATGGAGGGGAAACTTCAGAGTTCAGTTGTGACTGACTGACCACAGAGCTATAATATGGCTTAAATAACTAGACATTGCATAGATTTTTACCCCAGTAAAGATCTTCCATTGAGGCTCTGCCTGACAGACTACAATATAAGCTTGTCACTGAGGATCATATTCTGCTGTTGCTATGGCTTACTCTCAGCATCCACTGAGGCTGACTCTTCCTCCCAACTCCTACCTTTACCTGCTTGGGCACCATTCACTGCTGAAAAGCCTCTCTCTGCTTTCTTCAAGGACAAGGCATCCAGTAGTTTATTTACAGTAGCATCCTATAGCTGCCCTACTACTTCCTATCAAACGGCGTTGCCATAAGCCAAGCATGGCAACCCCAGCTTCATCCTGGCAACCTGGGGCTGAGCAGACAGTTTCACCCCTTCTGGTGTCCACTTGTCCATTCCTTCCATGCCCAAAAAGCCTGCTGGAGAAATCAACCTGCGAGGAGGTAAAAACCCAAACCTGTGGCACTCTTGAGCCATCAAACTAAGAGGCTTCCATGGAGATGATACTTACAGGTATGTCTGCTTGAACAAAAGGTTGGTGGGTTTTTCATTGACATGGTAGAGAGGAAATGGATCAAATCCACCAATGAAATCAACTGAAAAAAAATCAAAACTCAAATAAATAAACAAACATGGCCAGAAAGTTGAAAGGAAATGAAAGAAAAAAATTGGTGCATGTCATGACATAACACAAAAATTAGTGAGAGAACAGAAAAGTGATTTTTTTCAGGTATGGATTGCCTGGTGGAAATCTCTGCCTGTACAGACCTCTTTTCCAGGATCTCCTGGGACGGGCAAGTGCGCCAAGGAGGAGATTCAGTGGGCACAAGGCTTAAAGCAGAGACCTAACAAAAGGCTCCTGAAAAACAAGAGGGTCTGCCTCAGCCTCCTTGGGTATTGCCACCACGCTGGGACTTCACACGAGAACGGAGCTGACGGAGCCTCGGCCATTCAGCCACGCGCTGAAAGAAGGAAGCCGGGGAATGGCTGGAGAGTGAATGCCAGCGGAGGAGCTGGCAGCACAGCAGTCCCTGTGAAGACTATATAGCAAAGTGGGAATTTTCTTGCCCCACTTGTCTTTCCTGCAAGACAGACAACAGCAGCTTTGGAAAACTGCAAATACCTCATTATCTTCAGCTCCGATATTTTTCGCGTCCCCTCTGCCAACTCAATTTCTTTCAATTGTATACAAACAGGAACAATGCTTCCCTTCTCCAGTGTTCACACAAGGGCAATGTAACTGAACAAGGCGAGTTTGAAGTGACAATTCCCTTAGTAACCAGAGAAGAATTTTCCAAGTCTCTCTCAGTTCCCCTGAAATGAGGCCAAGTCTATATTGCCGAACTGGCCAGCGTAGCCAGGTCAGCGGGGGTATGATGTGGTGAGATTTGTGACTAACCCAGCAGGCCTTGCAAAACCCTGTAAAATACATCCAGCTTAGACCACTTTTTGGTGCCAAGTTCGTGCATTTTGTTTGGAAGTGTGGAAGCTATCCGGTCCCAATGCCATTTTAAAAATAACCGGAGAGTCTTATTAACTATATAAATGCCTGTTTATTTTTCTTTCCTGAAGGTGGCACTATTATTTTAAATTTTAGCTAAAGAGTTTTGGTATTTTTTAGTGAAAAATAGAAAAAATATTTACTAAATATAATGGAAGTGAAAAAATAACTCATCTCAAAATATGTTTAGAAACCCAAAGACAATATATTCTCACAAATTCCATTTTGATGGATAGCTTCATGCTGCTACTGTGATTTTGGAACAACTATCAGTCAGTGGGCAAAATCTGTAGAGGTTCTAAGTCAACTGGGGTGATAACTCCCAGTAGTTCCAGTGAGACTTGACCTTTTCTTAGCCACTTTTGAAAATGTTTGAGTATTTTAAAATCAAGACAGTTCTGCAGTTTTAAAAAGCAGATGCTAACTATATTACCTCAGTTGTGGAATGTCTAAATTAGGAAACCTTAAAGAATTTCAATTATCAGTAACTGTTTAATACCTTGAACAAACAAGGTATCATCTGAGCGCCTAACCATGGAAGCACTCAAAATCCAAGTCACTTAAAAAAAAAAATCTTAACTGAGGTTCACTGTTGCAATATATTAGTGCATTAGCACATTTAAAATATTCTTGCCCACATTTCAGCTTTAGTAGATCCCTACTGCTGTGTTTTCTCATGAAAATCACGTTAGCACGAGCCTCCTGATTAATGTGCCTCAGCACTTATAATTACTTCATGCTGCATATCAAAGCAACATTTAAAGGAAACCACAAATGGAAGAGAAAATTAAAACACAGCTCAAATTTGTTCAGGTCACTGGAAGGATCTACCACTGTGAGTGTGAAATATTGATGGTTTGTCATTGTTAATTATTCAAGCTGGCATTTTAACTCCAAGCTGGGAAACTGGAAGGGAAAAGGAATTTGTTAGTGGGAAAAAAAAAAATTACATATCCTGAAATTAACAGCTCTGTTTCTTGATAACGCTTCCTTCCATGTGGTTGCCTCTCCCAACAGATCCCTCCTACAAAAATGAGCTCTGTCAAGGTATTACTTTACAATATTCAAAAGCGGCGTAGAACTCAAGCTATTTAGCTTATAGAAGAGCTATAGGGTAATTTTTAAAATATTACTTATAATGTAGCACTTCTGCTAAGTGCACTGCCAAGCTCTAAACAAATGATCAATAAAGTCAGTAGAATCACTTCAGCCACACAGGAAGCAACAGAAAAACATCAGGAGAAGTCCGATAAGCAAATGCATCTCACCTCACTCCTATGAAATCAACATTCTTCACATACTTTCAAATATTCAGTTCAAAGCTGTTGTTTTTTTCAGCTAAAATCCATGCCAGCTGCTCTTTAAAACAACAAAACTACTTCCACCAACCTAATTAATGTCTTAAAAGAAGTTATACTTGGATATAAAGCCTTTGGATCGGATCCTTCCATGGAGTATACCGGCCTAGACCCATTCATTTCAGTAAGACTTTACTGATTCAAACATGCTGAGAATTCCAACACAGAAAGGCAACATTGCCAAAGAAATCACATTTCATATTTGTTTGAACCCTATGTGTCTGTCCTTTTGTTTGCAAAAGGGAGTTTTAGAAGGGCAACATAATCCAGGACCAGGTTACAGATACCTGGATAGATTCCACAGACCCAGCCACCCCTGTGATTCCTCTGAGTCTTTGCTCTTCTCCGACACGTCATGACACGTAAGGTATTTGTATATCAAACATGAGAGAGTCGTCGCCTTCCTCCTTTTTGTAATTCAGATACAGTACTTCCTCTGTTGTTAAATTAAGTGGTCAGGTTGGTTCTTGGCAAGAAATCTCATGCTCTGCTTCATCCCCGGCTTGTGGCATATGATACTCAGCAGGTGGCCTGCTTAAGTAGCAGGCTGTATTCTCTGCTGTAGGTACTCCTAATTACAATGGTATTATTTCAGTGGCATTAAGCTATATAAGCTTGAGAACAGAAGAAGCTGCCCAGTTTCTCTAAAACCCAGCCTGAGATTAGCCAACACCCAAGCTTTTTTGGGCTGAAAGAGTAGCAGAATTATAGCATCTAACACATGGTGACATGGGGAAAAACACTTCACAGAAAAAACAGCTGATCCTTGAAAGGTAGGTAGTGCTTTATCGTATAGACAGAGAGATGGAAAGGACTCTGATGGCAACTCAGTCCTGATAGACAAACATCTGAGAGAGGAATAAAATTTAAAAAACCTTTGCCAAGGAATCTGTCAATAAATACTTACAGCTGTCTTCTTCTTCTGTAAAAACACTAACAACGTAACAGGCGTAGACAAAGCCCACCAGCTGGAAAATAGAGATAATAAATCATTTTAGCATCAACCTTGCGAGACTGGTCAAAACCCACTTGGCATGACTTCAACAGCCAACATTTACTGTCAAGTTGACAGCATTGCTGTAATGGTGGAGCCAAATCATGTTTTCTGTAAGGTGGGGGTGCATGTCTAGGCTTAAGGGAAGACACTTCTGGGAGCATACTCAAAGGTCCAAACCTTGTGAGACCCATCCTGACTTTCAGAGTAGCATCCTGCTGTTGCTAAAATGATTGGTAAGAACATGGGCTCGCTTTGCTGGTATTACAGCTACCGTGTGGAGTTTACTCTCTGTAAGAAGTGATGAGGGTGCAGGAGAGTGCCTTATCTAACATTTTAGACAGACAACTGTGTACAGACCAGCCACACAGACAGGGTAGAACAGGGGTAGATAGAACAGGAGTCATCTAGTCCAACCATCAACCTAACTCTGATGAAAAAACATCACTAAACCATGTCACTAAGCACCCATCAACCCATCTTTTAAACCTTTCCAGGGATGGTGCCTCAACCACTTCCCTGGTCAGCCCATTCCAAGGCTTATAGCCTCTTCTTGTAAGACACACTCTCCAGACCTCTCCCCAGCTCCGTTGCCCTTCTCTGGACCCGCTCCAGCCCCTCAATGTCTTTTTTGTGGTGAGGGGCTCAAAACTGGACACAGCACTCGAGATGGGGCCTCACCAGTGCTGAGTACAGGGGTTAACCATAGAAATGGTGATGTACTGGCAGTAATGTTCAGAGACACTGAAATCTTGAGTAACTTAGGTCTGGAGATCAAAAATCAATTGGAAAGAAATCCCAGTCTTAGTCTGGCTCTACAATTTCTAAGGTTCTTCATATCTTTGGAGAATAAACACTTTGGCATGGACACATCGAGTATTGGGCCTGCAAAGTAAATGGGCCAGAGCATGGTGAGAAACAGACAAGGAGACAGCAGTGCTCTTAATTCACAAATCGCACATGTTAGCAGTAAATCCCATCTCCTGAGAACTGGACAGAAGCAGAGAAGGAGCAGTAAAACAACAGGGTGCCTCTCAAATCACAGCCGTCCTGGCATGGTGTGACCCTCACGTCAACCCATTGCTCAGAGCAGTTTTTAGAGCAGAAAACTAGAGTGAGCATTAAAAAAAGCAATTTCAAGTAGCCTGGTGGGTCTGTCCTTGGTAGTTTGTAGAAGCTCTAAAGCATCAGAACTGCCTCATTCAGCCTCAGTAGCAAGTTGTTACTCAGCCTGAACAGAGTAACAAACTTCTGGTACTACGGGAGTTAAGCATTCTTGATCCAGCGGGGTTTTATTTTGCTTTGCCTTCTTCCTGTTAATCAAATCTCCTCTCCATCCTTCGTTTTACATCTTTACGTAACACCCCACTTAGTGAGATCTTGGCCGACAGTAACTGTATTAGTAAAGTTATTGTGAGACATAATTGTTTTCCACTGCGAACTCAATTCTTCTGAACAGGAGTTAGAACGTAACATACAGTGACTCACTCTGAGGGAAGACAGAATGATGCATGGGAGGGCTTGAAAAGTAGAGTCCATTCATTTTTAACGTGACAGAAAAATACATCACACCAGAAAACAAAAGGCAAGATAATGAGATTTCTAGTGGGGAGTTATAAGGCGTTCGTGATTTCTCCTGCTCTCTCCGACAAAACACACCTTGTTAGGAGGAAATGGCATTTTTTTTTTTAGCATCACTAAACCTTGTATTTCTGTACAATTTTCGATAATAATGTGAAAGACAAGCCAGCTCTCTCCTTTCCTCTTGGGTGAGCCTTGGGGAAGTGTGTCCCAGTACCACAGTGCAGGAGAGGAAGCTCCATGGACTCACTCATTCCCCTACTGTGCATTTTTGAAACCGGGGCTGCTTCATACTAAGTTTCCAGGAGCTACAGAAGACCTCACACAGGGGAAAATAATAAATAAATGCTTCTGGGCATGACGGTAACAGCAAAGCCACATGCAATGGCCAATCTAATTTTACCTGCTGACTTTTAGAATGGCCTCTGAGTAGAACAGCTGCTTTTTGAAGGGAGACACAAAAAAAAAAAAAAAAAAAAAAGCAAAATAAAACGAAAAAAGCCAACAAAATCCCCGAGAATAAAACCTAGGCCCCGGAACTGGCCGTGGTGCTGAGGCGGCCCCGAGGCCGCTCCCCGCTGCCCCGCCTCCGGAGCGGGCTTTGGCTGTGAAATCAGCAATTAGCGCTCATCAGCTGGGCTGGGGCACCTAACGACGCCAACACTCATAGATGCTCTTGGAAAAACAGAGTGCTTCAGGTTGAAGCCGTCCCAGCATTCAGTGAGGTGTCTAGCACCCGTCTGCGCGCTCTGGTCTCCAACGTAAGTGCACTTGCTCTCGCCCTAGGATCAAACTAGGAGTGTGGTTACACACTTTCTTTGTACTTGTTCTAGCATTTTTATAGCTTGAATATCTATCCTTTTACATTTTACAGGATGTAAGGTCAAGTCATGCAATTTACGTACTCACAAATATCCAAAAGCAGGAAAGATACATCTTGAATGTGTGCCCTGATTCCAGTGGAACTCTAGGAAGGTTTTATCTTTCCCCAGATTTTCCATCAAGTCTCAGAGTAAAAACTTTAGGCTAATAGCCATGCAGAGTGGTAGCCCTGAATCTATTCACTTGTATTATACTCCATAACATGCGCACACAAGCCTTATGTGATATCTGTGTCAGGGAATTCCTGATAGAATTAACAATGAAAATGACTTACCTGCCCAGTTCATGGGCAGAGCGCGTGAAAGATTATCAGCTCTACTGTCACAGGGAACCTGTTAAACCTCTGAAAATTGTTCACGGTTCAGAAGCACCAAGCAAGCAGTAAGATTGACTTGGGAAGTTTGTTTTGCACAGAAATTAATGCCTCATCACCCTCAACAATCACTCCTCTCACCCTGTATGTTTTTCGGTTTATGACTAAGGTGACCTTTTGCATTCAGAAAAACAAACCAGCCAACCAACCAGTAGTGAATTAAGGGAACTTCTCTAAATATCTAAGCCCATTCCATCAGAGCAGAGGGTTTTCTTTTTTATTTCTTCTGTTTCCTGGCTTTGTTTCAAAAATTACCTGCTTAGCATTCAAAATTTACTTTTCATTGACTTTATAATCCATTCCTTCTTTACATGAGTTTGATCAATAAGAATTGCTTATTTAATGGCACATTTTATTGAAAGAAGTTTTGCTAGTCTTGTGATCTGGTCAGAACAGGAGAGTTTCAGTGGCAAGGAACATGCAACATAAATATGAACTACATTTTCATATGGGCTTACCTAAACTATAATTAAATATATCACCTCAGGGATGAAATGAACTCCTGGGATGCCTCATGTCTTCTGCATGAATTATGAATGAAATATAGCTACAGAGGAGAAATGCCTCTCCTACCGTCCGGTCTTTTTCACTGGGAGAGTCTGCTCGAATGTGGGATAAGCAGACTCCAAGAGACACCAGCATTTCCCTTCTGACTCCATACTTGATGAAGATGTATCAAGCCCCTAAACATTACCAAGTGTAACAGCAATTAAAATAGAAAAGAAAGCTTCACAGAGGCCAAGAATTTGGAAGTAATTTCGATCTTGCTCCAACTGCCATCTTGGTTGGTGATTTCAATACGAAAGAGGGTTTTAAACTCTGCCATCCCAGGGAAATAGCAATAATTCTTAGATCTTTGCAAATTACATAGGGGAAGTGGAAGAGGAGGGAAAACGTCAGTGATGTAAAATGACACTAAGCTATTGCTCTAATTCCCCAAAGAATGTTCTTGGGCTTTAGCCTCTGCTGCTGTTTTCTCCACTTGTTCTGCATGTTCAGTACCAGCTTCCTCCAGGCCGCAGAAGTATCGGATTAAGCTTTTTATTAGGAACACATGTTGTAGACAGGTGTGTTCAGTCAGCCTGTCAGACAGCCTGGGAATGCACATGCAGCCAAACAAAAGAGGATAGAGCTGGGACGTCCCAAGCATTCCACAGGTAAATCAGCAGAGCAGGAAAGACAGGAAGAGACAAGTGTGCCCAAAGGGAACGAGGGAAACATAAGTCTGTACATCCTTCTGTCCCTCACTCATCTGAAATTAACTTTTTAATAGTGAGTTGAAAAGTGTTCATATAACAGCAGTATTGAAGGAAAGTGCTGGAGCCAGAACGACTGAATTACAGCAAGTTCTACAGAAAGGGACCAGCTGGCTGCGAGTGTGCAGAATACATGAAGGATGGGAAGGCAAATTATAGGAGGTGTCACTGTTTCTTGTGTAAAATCTCTAGCTTTAGTTTACATCTGTCCTAGTGAAGATTCTGGGTTCTTCAACTCTTCTTTTAGTAGAAAAACTTGCCATAGGTTTTTCTACCACAGAGAATATGTGCAGAGTCTCCTCCTTCAGGACAGATGTATTCTAGGTTTCACTTCTAATTATAGCTAATGAAGTGTGTATGCTCTCATCAGTGCAAGAGGGGGGAAATGAAGAGATCTCTGCTACAAGAAAGCAAAAAGCCAGCTTGTGAAAGAGCTATTGTGACCAGATCAGCAAAAAGAGACAAAGTCCTTTGATTCCTTGACCTTCTTTACTCTTTGGATGCAATTACCACCACTGAAAATCTAGCTTCTGCCAACAGCAAAGCATCTCTTGCATGTTGCTTCTCACTTAACATCTGCTGTCAAGGCTTGCATTGCTGCCTTCCTGGGAACCTTCCAACCTGTCAGTCTGAGTGAAAACATCAGACAGGCAGGCAATGAGTTCTCTCGGTTGGAAAGACTTTTCCAATTTCCATCCCATTCAGCGGAGCCTCAGGAAAAGCCTAACCCTCCCCACTCCCAGAACTACCATATGGACAGCCCAGAGCTATGCCAGGTATTTCAGAACTAGAAATGGCTCCTCTCCCTGCTGGCTGGCAAGTTGGGGAGATGCGAGATGAATCCTTGCTGCTAAGATAAAAACAAAGCAGATTTCTTTTCCTGACAAACAAGTTGCTGTTGCATTTCCTAATTGGGTTGGTAGGATTAGTTTTACAGTGACATTTCTGTACCAGTATAGACTTTAAGATGTTGTTGCAGTAAGCTTTTTCCTCCTCCGTGTTCTCTGCTAAAGCATTGAGAAAGATTTTCATATAGGATCCTACAGCTACTTGTATCAGGCACGGTGATGGATATGCCCAAGTTTGATCACATTCCAGATTAAAGGAGTTGCTTTTGCCTTCAAGGGGTACAGACGAGCTCTGAGCTACAACAGACTGAGACCTTATGTATCTTCAAATGCATGCCCGGGGCAGGATAATATAGACAGCAGGAGTCGAGATGACAGCCAACACTGTGCTCACCAGATGGGTTCAAGTTTGCTTTCCTTCTCCTTTGGCATGCAAGATCGAATTTAGCGAACCTCACGCCAAGTACACAATACATCTCACTACAGTTCCCCAGTAGTCTCAAGGAACTGGTATTTCCAGAAAACAACCAAGATGTCCATAGCAAGGTACTGCATCATTAAAAGAACATGGGTCTCATGCTATCGTATCTGGAATTAAAAAAAACAAACCCAAAACACACTCCCTTCCTCAAACTTCTCAGAAACCATTAGGCAAAGCAAAAAAAAAGCACAATTTTGGCTGTCCCTTGACCTTCTTAAATGGGAACTGGCTATTCTGGTCTCAAATGTGTGGCAGACAAGGAGGGAACTAGGTCATGTCCCTTGCTGCATCCCCTGAGCCTTCAAGTTCCTCATGATGTTTTTTATACTATCGATCTGGTGTCCCTGCCCGTCTGCAGCACAGAACCTGCCAGGCGCTCTGGGAAGGACAGCAGCCTGTAATAAAATCTGCCTTAAAATGAGATAAAGGGAACAGAAAAAGATACTGGCAGGGATCAAAGAGTTTGACCCTCAGAGACTAATAAGGGAGAGAACTGGCTGACTGTTTTCAGGCAAGGTCTGAGAGAGAAAGTGAAAAGGCTTGCTTTCTGCCTTACCTCAGCAGAGCAGAGAGAAAAAGCTTCATTTCTCCCCCTATACGACAAAATTATATGAGCTGGCAGGAGTTGCAGGCCTGGGGCTTCGATACCCTACCTTTATTACAGGACAAGTAGAAATTTAGTTCAGTCTGCATAATGCAGCCCACGTGGCTTCCTTGCATATGAGTATTTTAGCCTCATTTCCAGGGTTTAGGATTCAGAAATCCACTGCAACTTAAATCTCAGGGAGAAGGAAAGAAAAACTTAATCCTATTTTATCTTATGGTTACCTCCTCTGCCTCCCCGTCTGGCCCTTTGTGGCGTTTTGCAGATGCACAGAGAATATTGTCTGTGCCTTTGGGAAAGAAGAAAAAAAGAAGAAAACCCTCCCAGAGACAGACTCATATCACATCCTCTTAGCTCAGGGCCATGTGCCTAAGTGAGTAAGCTGCCATAAAACAAACCCGGGACCATTTGTTGGCTACACCTCTCGCCTGGGGCGCAGCTGCCAGCTCAGGCATTTAGGAAGGATGCTGACAGTGACATACGCCTGCACTTTAAGAGTCGGGATGCTCTGACTCCAAAGTCTGTCAATTGTTTCACCCAAGTCGGGAACAGCCCCAGTTCAGCAGCGCCAATCCCAGTTCCAGCTAACAGCCCTTTATAAAAAGACAACGGGGCTCTATTCTTCCGGCTGCATTGGTTTGCCTCACTCGTGCACATGCCTCGCAGCAACTCTCAGCCAGCTTTAATGCAGATCGTTTTCCCTGAAGGAGAACTAACCAAACATTAACAGCCAGCACACACGCCGGGGAGTCGGTCCAACTCAGGAAACAGGAGCTTCTCTGTCTGCCTCGTTTTTGTGACATGGCAAGAAAGGACTCGGAGACTTCCCGCCCTCCCCACAGTTCACTGGGTCACACAGAGCATCCCAGCTAATAGGAAATGCAGGATCAAGACAGTGGAAAGTTGTACCAAAAACGTGCAGAGAAGTACCTAGTGCTCCAGAAGCTTGGAGTTTCTCTATTTGTTATCCTTTAACATTTAATCACGGCAAGTTACCTTTCTTTTTTCTTTTTTTTTTTTTAAGCCAAAACTAAAACGTGAGCGTTTCACCAGCCCACATCCATTTGTGCTTAAAGGCATTAACCACAAAGTAGCAAGCCAAAACAGATTAGGAAGATGGGGGCTACTGACTAATGCAGCTACAAAACAGGAGAGTACCAACAAAGTAAAGGGGACAACAGACAGTTTGTTTCAGTTAATTTCACAGACAAGTGAGAAACAATTAACTGTGAACATTAAGGACGTTGAATTACTGCAGAGTATTTTAAAAAGCCTGTGGAAGACTGATGTGGAAAGAGTTGATGGAAACATTTAGTGCATATCTTTGGTGTCAGCAGAAAGAAAACATGTTGTTTTCTGCTTCCTTAAACTTTATTTCTGGAGATATTTTCTGGAGATAAGGATCTTCTCCCTTTTATTTCTTCACAACGAATGTGCAGATATGTGCTCCCCCACCCATCACTAAGTCACGTGGAATACAAGAAATCCTCCTCCAGAAGGGTGTCTGTCCTTGTCAGAACATGAATTTCCACCCCCACCAGGGCTACACAGTGATTTGTTATTGTAACGCCTGTGTGTGATGCATTACTTCAGGTGTTCAGTTGCTGGTATCCATTTCCAATTCTTTCTAGCAACATTGTTCATAAAGGAGAACAAACAAACAAACAAGCCATTTACAGAGGCTTTTGCAATCAGATGATGCAAAATGGGATGGAAAATATGGGCCAACCCCTGTGTCTGGAAAAAAACCCCGAATAGCATCTCCTCAATAATCACAGAATGGTTTAGGTTGGAAGGGACCTTAAAGATCATCTAGTTCCAACTCCCCTAATCGTTACCCCGTGGCAATCTCCGCGATGTACTCACCGCGATCAGGATCTGGAAGGAGCTGTGCATGACCTCGATGTACCGATACTCCAGGGCGCAGCCTATCACAGAGATGTAGGAGTGACTGTCCAGCCCTTTGATGCCAGACATGGAAGCCTCCTTCCTTACACAGCCAGGACCATTTTCACTCCACCATGATTGGTGCCGGGAGATGTTGAACGTTAAGAGTTCACTGTCCTAAAGAGAAAAGTTTCAAAGAGATCTCCATTTACAAGTGTCTGATAAGATGGAGGCCATATTAAATCAATGGAAAACCTAAAGTTTCTGAGATTCCCACCCTCAAAAATGCTAGCACAGATCAAAATACATTTGCTTTCTATTCCTTATCAAAAAGTATTTCGCAGACAGGCTTCTGTGGTGGGAATAATTTCTGAGGCAGTCCTGCAGCACTCCAACAAAGCTATTTCACCATCACATTGCACATTTCTGAAGCAGGTCTGAGCAGCTTCTAGAGCAGAAAGACAGTTTGTAGGCTGCAGCCTCAAGAACACTTTACTACTGGTTCCTGCGCCCAGAAAAGAACCCTCAAATTGTGCATGTGAGGGATTATTAACCTTGCAAATCTAGAAGAAAAGGTTAAACAAGGCAGCAGTATGCATCCTGTCACAGAATCTCATGTTCTGGGTACACTCTTCCCAGCACAGAACTGAGAAATATGAACTTCATAACCCCAAAGTGAGTTTCAAAACCCAACAGATCTTCCTCTGTTCTGAGCTTTTAACACGTCTAACAAGTTCCTTTACCATTTCTGTCTGATTTCCCTCTACAATTTTTTACATATGGCACATCTATGTCTTCTGCTGACCTTACTCACTGTCAGCTGAGCTGACCTCACCGTGATGATTGCAGCTTCTTGCAAACACTTCCCCAGCAATTCCTTATCAACTCTACCCCAAGAGAGGCTTTTTGTTTTGCTCCTCTCATCTTTCCTCATACAATAACGTAAACCACGCCATTGTGGGCAGGGGTTACACTATTTACAGCGAAGCAGGAGCTTGGTATGGAACTGGGAGCTCCTTTAAAAGTGACACTTCCCTCACACTTGAGAAAAGAGCTGTACCTGGAAGAACTTTGGGATTTTGAGTTGATGGGACATGGCAAAACCCTCGCTGCAGATGGTAAAAGCCAAACTCGGACTGGCTGAATGAACTCATCACTTCACAGAGGAGTGCTAAGTGCTGGGTGCCCCAGCAGCCTCCTCAAGTCGCTTTGATATGGAATCAACTCCTTTCCACCACAAAACAGGGCAAGGGATTGGAAGTTTTATTTTTAAGGACAGATTATCAAATGGATCAGGCAGAGACTCTGTGTCTCTACAGGGTAGAAATAGCTACTGGATACACACACAAACGTACCCCACCTAACCATTACTAGAAGTTTTAGCACCTATCCATACACTGCTTCACATTGCAGGTGCCAGGGTCCTACACAGTCCCTGTAGGAAAGAAGCAGCTCCCAAAAGAGCAGCAGAGCTTGGGGTTTTTACACTTCCCAACAGGGGAAACCTCACGTGGCAGTTCCTTCACCTCAGCTCCCTGTAGAGTCAAGGGAGAAAAACAGATTCAGAGCAGTTAATCCAAGCTCCTGCTCTGAATTACCCTCTGGAGAGAGGAGTTGTCTCTGCTGCCAGTACAGGGAGGCTGGCCAGGTAGTCCTGCAGATACACTTCTCTGTGTCTGTATCCAGGGGCAAACTTGAGTTACAAGGGCAGAAAATTTAAATGCCAGCCAGAAAACCTGTGAATAGAAAACCAACTGCCCCGCTATGCACATTGTGTAGGTACCCTCCACTCAGAAACAGTCTGCAGAGCTGTTATTAAAATATGCTGCAGGAAGCACATGTTAAGAAATGTGGACAATTAAGTGAGAAGACAGCTGCCAAACTCCTGACATAATCACCACAACAGATGGGATGTGCTTTACAGTAGATGGAGGAGGGCACGGAGATGGAGTATGGCACCAGCAGCCAGAGGAGCAGAGACAATAGGGAAAACTCTATTAACAGTTGGGAGTTTAGAGGGAGCTGTCTGCATTTTAAAGGCTACAGGGAATAATTACTAGATTGGCAGCTATGGGATAACGCACACAGCACAAGGTGCTGTGCTAGCTTCATTTCTAGAGACGGTTTTCTCTTCCAGCTTCTCACAATTTTTGGCACAAGTCTTTGGCTTGCTCCCTCTGCTGGGCACTGCTCTTCAGTGGCCCACAGACATCCCACATACCCGGCAAAGCCCATCTTTTCGGCAAAGCTTGTTCTTTCTCTCACGAGTTTGCAGGTTCTTAGACACATGGATCTTCCCCAGCAAAAGCTTTTCCTCCCGGAGACAGCCAGCCCTCCAAGCCCCCGTGCTCTCCTCCTTCTCACAAGCCACTTGGGTTAGGGGAGGAAAGAATCATGTTTCTCCAACAAAAAGACTCAATTCCTGTTTCTTTGCCTGGGGCTTCCCCCAATTAGCAGAGAAACAAAGCTGTTCCACAGGGCAGCACAGGATCTACTCTTAACCTCGGTCCCCAGGGCTTCCCTCTCCCAGCTCACAGATGGTGCCTTCCCAGACCTTCTGCCTCACTGATGCGAAGAGTCCCTTTCGTGCCTGCTCTGTTCCTCACAGAGGCATCTATGTGTATTTGGCGAAGTAAGAAACAGGCTGCTTCCCTTCTCGAATCTCCCTTTTGGCAGTCCTCAGAGAATTGGCTCTGGCTTAACTTCGCTGCAGAAGCTGAACTTGCTTGTGAATAAAGCCTGAAAAAGCAGAACAAGTGCTGGGCTGGAGGTAGGCAGGTGGAAGAACAGTAGGTCCTACACAGCTTCACTGCTTTTTGCCCACAGTCATGCTCCAACTCCACCAAAACAAAAATTATAACACTCCAGTGAAGAGCAGATTGGAAAAAACTGAGCAGGTTTGGATTCTACACAATGACTCGCACACAGGAGCCATCCCTCTCGCAGATGTAAAATGAAGACTGATGGCACACCGGGATTACAGATGCCCTCACGTTCACAGAGACACGTTTCTGAAGCAAGCATCTGTCTGGAGCACCACAGGGCATGAGGGAAGTATCTCAACATGGAAGGGTCTCAACATCCAAAGCAATGTCCTTCCTTTGCTTGTGTCCCTGGCTGGGTGTCCTCAGAGGATACCTGTGCTGATGGGACACAATAAAAGAGCATTCAAGAAAAAAAAAAAATCACTTAATTGACCTCCAATAGCTCAGCACCTGCTGGAAGACTTGGAAAACAACCCCAGGATGTCCCTGCGGTTTGCCAGCTTCATTTGCAAGGAGATGCTTGAAGAAGTGGAACTATGAAATAGGAACAGCACACTAAAATCAGGAGAAAAGAACCAGTTGTGAGCAAGTTTAGGGAACAGCTGTTCCCCAAAACCTTTCTGCAATGCATTTGAAGTCTAAACACACTGAAATGCTCCCAAAAGCGGCACGCAGGTGGGAAGATGTTAATCAGCCCCAGAAGTGAGGAAGCCCTGCTGTAGGGAGAGAGTGATCTGTGTGTAACCACACTCCCCCTTGTTTCGTGACTGGGTGCTATTTAAAGGGCTATTGCTTCCTCTTTAACCTTCAGCCTGAGGAGAAATATGAGCAAAGAGTGATACGAGCTCCTCCTCAGGAGGATGTTGAAGGCCAGCCAAAAAAATCACATATCACTCTGAACTGCTGTAGCACCTGGTTGCCATCCATTTGCCATCAGCATGAGGAGGAAGGCAACAGCACTAAAACTAGTATATACATTTTACAGTCTTTTTTTCCTTTCCCAGCCTCGCCCCAGTGTGTCCCATGGGGAAACTCACACCTACCTCTGACACCCACAGAGCCAGCTGTGTTCCTTTTCTAAAACAGTTTTCTGAAAGCTGTTCTGAAATGATTTTTCTAAGGGACACTATCAGAGATGGCTTTATTTCTTGTTGTTAATAGCCTTCTGAACTGCCTCCCTCCAAATTTCCTTAATTAGCAGGCAAGCCAGCACTATAATGGGTCTGGAAACAAATTGAACCCTTTATGGGACCCCCCCAGAGCTTGACAGCAGAATAATGTTAAATCTTTTTAGTTGGAAACATTTCTTATCAAAATAAGAAATAAAATGTTTATCTTTTAGTTGTGTGTGCTGAATAGCCGTATCACCCTGAGACGAGAGAGAAGCACTTTTATTGTCTCTCAGCAGGCTTGTTGACAATGCCACAGCACTTAAAGGCCAGATCCCAGGCTTCCAGGCTCTAAATTTAGATGGAGTTGAGGGACAGTTGTAATTACGCATGCACGGTATTTTTTTCCAGGTACAAAGTCATCCCAAGATGCCGTCCAGATTCTCTGGAATACAAATAACCCCCATCTGACTAATAAGGGCTGCTTCCATTTCAAGAGGAGATTTAGACCACCACAGCTCTGGATTCAGATCAAAGCACTGGGTAGACAAGAGAGACTAGAAAGAAAGGGCAAAAAAAAGTCACCATTCCAAGATGAATAATTCCAGAGGGAAAAGACAAAGGAATACATTGAAATACACAACAGTGATTCCTCAAACCTCTCTGACTGTTTCTCAAGTACATGATGAGGAGTCAATCAGCACGGCAGCTGGACAGGCAGATGCTCATATGTCTTACCAGCAGGATTTTAATAATTAACTCAGACTGGGGGGTTGCAGGAGGGACTGTTTCACACTCGAGTAGAGAGGGAGCAGCTTAACGTGTTATTTCAAGCACAGCCTAGAAACTTCAGAGATTGCTCCCAACAATCCACCTCACCAAACGGCCAGATGGACAAAGAGAAAAGAGGGAGACGGAACAGGAACAGACCGGAGGAGGAGGAAAAATGGCAATCTGGAGATTCAGCTGTCATCCCCGCCACGGAGCAATGGTACAGCACCTTCAGAGAGGCTGCTTCCAACCCCCAGATGCTGCAAGTGTGCTCAGAACTGCGAGCAGAGCAAGTGGTAATGCTGCCAAAAGCCACCCGGAGGCACAGCACCATCTCACCGCCAGTGCTGGGAGGCAACCCTTCAAATCCAGATTGCTCTCTCTCTTGCCTGCTCATTGGCAAAGCACTTACAGAAAGGCTGGCATCAGCTACACACTTGGGGAGGCCCTTGCAGCAACAAGGGAAGTGCTTTCTTGGACACTTCTGCTGATCCATTTGCATCTGGCCACCTAATGAAGTTCTGCTGTGCCATATTTCACATGGTTATTCCTACTAAGAAAAGATTGCAGGATTAAAAAGGTTTACAGGATAGAAATATAGAAACCAGTCCAGTTTAGGTCTTTCAAGAAGTAGAGAATAGAGTCACAGAGCAGGAAAGAGAATTTTCCTTTTGGAAAAGAAATAATTCAGGGTGTTATAACTAGTAGCTAGGAAGTAGATGATTAGTAAGGAGAAGGTGAGAAGTGGTGGGCAGACAACCCAATGGAGGAAAGAGTCAGTGGAGAAGCAATTGCTTGGGAAAGGGAAGCAAACAGCCAGCCCCCAAATTGCAGTTCAACTACCACACGCCTACCAACTCATATTCTACTGATGACAGAGTTTATAACTAAGAGATAGTCTTTTAACCCCTTTACCAAATTGCTCATGGGCTGACACAGGACTTTACTTCCCAGACCCCACAGCTGTGATGCTCCTGATTTCTGTTCTGGAGATCAGCCTGGCACAAGAATCAGTGTCTGTGCTCACCTCAGCCCTTCCCTGCTCACAGCCTGTGCTCCCTCACCACTGGGAGATCAGATCTTGCCACCAGAGCACAAAGAATCATTTGCAATAAGCACACATAACCACTTCCTCATTTTTTTCAGTTCCTCAGGATTTCCTAAACTTATTACAGCAGCAACACGTGGGTCCTTTCCCCCCTTTTTCACCCCACCTGTGTTATCACCTGTCTGGGTTGCACTGGGCTGTCATTACCAGCCATCAAGTTCACAAGCTCTATTCTTTCTAACTCACTGCCCTTTCTACATCTTGTCATTATAAATTAGCTGGCTGCTGACAGAGATCCCCCTGGCAGGCTGCCCTCCTCAGGAACTCAGAGGGGCTGGCAGGAACTACTCTCCCACTCCCCAGCTCTCTCCCACAGCCTCACCAGGAGAGGAAACAGCACCTGAAGACCTTCCTCAGAGCTATCAACCCCTTAAGGGACTTGCACAGAAACAGCCCTGTCTGAAACACTCCCCAGCACGTTCATGCTTAGTCTGGTAGTTAATGAAGTTAGTGTTTACCTGACCAGCTCCATCAGCCTCACTCCACCAAAGCTCTTCTTCTAATATTTGCAGTCTACCTGCTTGCTGCCAGGCTAATTACAGGCTTTGACTTTGACTTCTTATTAGGAACTGAAGGACAGCTTCCTCCCAAGGCCCCCAGGGGCACACAGAGGTACCTGCTCCTCTGCAGCATCCCTGGCTGATTCTTCCCTTGTCCCCTCCAAGAGTCCATCCAACACTTGCTAATCCAAGCCCAGGTGTTCTTCTGGGACCTGATCCCAAGACAGAGATCAATAAGACTCGGCAGATGACATCTGGCTTTGGATGAGGTTCCTAGAAAAGCAGCAGGACAGCAATACTGCTCCTGAGTCCAGCCTGCAGAACACCACACCGTCCTACACAAACCTCAATTCCCGTTTCAGCTTCTGTTCTCCTGTGGAAGTGAGGGTTTGTTTGGCCATTACAAAAACCCCAATAATTTTAGTTAAGGGGGAGAAGGCAGATGGAAAACAGTATCGTGAGTTTTTCCTCGCAAGGCAGTCTTTTTAAATGAAGTTAACTCTTTAAGAACAGAGGGAAGGCTGTAAAGGAATTTACCACAAAACGAGCACAAGTACTCTCTTTGTTTTGCCATCAAACTAACTCCAGTGGCCTTCCAGTACCTAAAGGGGCTACAGAGGAGATGGGGAGGGACTCTTTATCAGGGAGTGGAGCAATAGGATGAGGGGGAATGGTTTTAAACTGAAAGGGGAGATTTAGATGAGATATTAGGAAGAAATTCTTTGCTGTGAGGGTGGTGAGACCCTGGAACAGGTTGCCCAGAGAAGCTGTGGCTGCCCCATCCCTGGAGGGGTTCAAGGCCAGGCTGGATGGGACTTTGAGCAACCTGGTCTGGTGGGAGGTGTCCCTGCCCAGGGCAGGGGATTGGAACTGGATGATCTTTATGGTCCCTTCCAACTCTAACCATTCTATGATTCTATAACAGCATGAATTTCTCATTGCAGCTCTAGAGAGAAGTACACTGAGTCGATAACAA
>JAHREE010000329.1:191557-242193 GCA_033628505.1 Tringa tobata | reverse complement strand
ATTTCCACATGATTTGGTGGGGGAGAGAAAGGTGAGAAGCTTTTTTGCATTGAGTTACCTCCTTCTTTTCTTGGATGACGTGGTGTGGATGAAGCTCTGTCTTCTTACCACACAGATGTGGTGGTTTGGTCAGGGAACTTGATGCTTCTGGAATGGGCATGTGTTTGGATTGCAGTTGGCTGAAGTCTTTCTTTTAAAAAGTTTTTATCAAAAAAAAAAAAAGCAGTTATGGCAGACTTAAAGGCAGTAGTTTCCTCTGTCAGCTTGGAGTTGGAGATCTGAAACTCGTACTGCATGTAAGCACAGACATGGTGTGGATATTGGCTGTTGTGGGAGGGGTGTCTCTTTCTGCTCTACAGAAAATTCCTGGCTCGTGCAGAATTGGAGTGGGAAAAGGCTTTCCTGTTCAGCTCCAGCAATGATCATTTGCCATTGAGGCTGGCAGGCATTTGCGTGTAGTCTGCCTCTTTGTTTTTCTGAAGGAAAACCTACTTTAATAGCCTGGGAAAAAGGAGGAAAAAATGGAAGGATAGCAGTAAGGGCAAGCCCAAGAGGGAACTTGTAACTTGTTGATAGTGTACAAGAAGTCGCTGGGGAAATACAACCCCAAGGAAGGGGAGTTGGCATGCAAAGAAAATATAACAAAAATGTCAAAGAGGAGGGCCCAAAGTATGCACACTTGTCTCTCTAGCTGTTACTGCTGAGTTATTTACTTAATTTCTGTACTGAAGAAGGACAATTTTCCTTTATCTTGCAAGTGATGAACAGTGGAATTGAAGATGTGGACTTCGATTCATGTAAATGTGTTTATGGTCTCTGTTTAGGATATGAGCAAACATGTTTTATGTGTAGTGCTATGTCCCTCCTCACATGCGCATGAGTAAGTTATATAAAGTTAAATATTGTTATTGGAATGCTGTTGGAGAAAGTGTTTCATTATACAAGGGGTCTCTTGACACACTTTTGTTTCCCTTTCTGAAAGTTACGCCATTTACATTTGATTATTGATAAAAATAATTCTGTTCAGTTTTAATTTGATGCAGGATGACTGGAACGTTTTAGTCACCAATAATTACAGTAACCTTTTCAGTCTAAACCACTTTTTTTTCACAACTTACCTGTTTGTGTCTAATGCAAATTAATTAGGACTGAAAGGTAGCCTATTCCAAATCTCAGTGAAAACACTGTCCCATAAATTGCATAGAATTAAGTGCTTGTCAACGAGATGTTTACCAGGGAATGAATACTTTAGATAAAAGGCAGGGAGTTCTGCCACAAATAACTTCTGCTTTTAACAGTGGGGGGTAATATGTAGGGACAATGTTGGGCTTATTTCTTTCTGAATCATGTTGTCTTAGCTGGTGGTGCATATAAATGTATTTTACATTGGGGTAATTGCAATGGGGTTCAAAGGAACGTTGTTCGGCTTTAGAGATGTCTAAAAAATTGACGTCACGTTCATGCAAATTTAATCTTTTCTTACCTGTAGCATTTTTCTTTTTAAAATAGCCTTCCTTTTCTAATTAAAGATACGTTCTCCTTCCATCCCCTACTGGGTTGCGGCAATTGTATGTAATGCTTAATCATTTGCCTTCTAAAATTATTGCAAGATTTTTAATCCTATTGATAGTTTAAACACTTAGGACTGTTAGGTTAAATAGCACAGTGAACAAGTGTCAAAGACTTGCATAAAGCAGTTCTGCCTCTCAGATGAGTATTTGATGAAAACATTGACCTCCTATTTTTTTGCTTTCTATCTTGACTGACCAATAAGCTTGACATTTTGTTGGTGGTGCGGTTTCTGGTCAGCCTGGTGACTTTTCTGTCTTTTATTGTGTCTTAGAAGCTCGTTTTTTGGAGTAGAAACGAAAGGATGGACTAGAAGTAAAAAGGAAAAGGAGACGTTATTTATTTAAACCAATTTAAATGTCATACTGTCAAAGTAGTTGGAAATGTGAATTCACTTTTTCTCTAAATTGCAGTCTTCTGCTGTACCCTACACTGTATTCCTTTTAATCATGAGTGTGTTGTGCACTTTCAGTTTTTCCAGGCTGTATACTATATGAGAGTCACTTTTTTTTTTTTTTAATGTGAATTTTATCTGTAGTTTGACACTGCTCCCTGCTGCTGCATTTAATAGTTTGTAAAAATTAAAGTAAGATGATGTTGACTGCTAGTGAGACATGACTGTTGAAATTAGAATTCTGTTTTGTGTGAAAGATCCCAATAGTCGCCTTATTTTCTTAGAATTCAATTGATAAGGAAACTCAGTACTTCTGAAAAGTCACAATTTTTTTTGTATCTTCTAGTAAAGCGCACTTTTAACAATGTGTTCAGTGCTCTTCAGTGTAAGAGCTTCTGCTATTTTTTTGTTTAGGTCTGTTTAGTCCCATGCACATGATCCTGTGTAATCACACATGATTATAAAGCACTTTCAGAAAGGGCAATGGGAGGGTCTGGGAGCAGCATCAAGTAAGAATCTGTCTTGATACAACTTACGCTGTAGAAGAATTTCCATGTTTATCCCCTCCTGCTCCCTTTTCAGCTGTGGTTGAATTTTACCATTCCACTGAATGAATTAAGATGACTAAATTCCCCAAAATGTACAAAGTAAATGGAAAAGTGAGGTTGAAGGTTTTGTGGTGTTTTGTTTTTCCCCTGCAATTGGTTGTGATTCAGTGGTTTAGGTTGCAAGCTCTTTCACAGAGATGTGCTTGTAAGGTCCTGAGCATCTTACCAATATCAAATCCTTGAATATAACTTAGTTTTTGGTTTTTCTTTTTCTCCCTTTGTAGAATCATGGCGAGTCCAAGAACAAGGAAAGTTCTCAAGGAAGTCCGAGCACAAGATGAGAATAATGTAAGAAAATTATGATCTTCTCTAGTTTTGTAGAATTGAATTTTCTTTTTACCTACTCCAGATGTATGTTGCAGTCTACTACAGCTATTTTCTTTATAGCACTACTATGGCGAACTAATGGTAACATATAAATTTGGATATCGCTTATTTATATTAGTTCCAGTAACTATTATTCATATAATGTATTATAATACTTTGCTGCATGTTTGGCACAAATCTTTCAGAAGTTCTTGTAATGCTGTAACCCCTGGAGTCTGTTGAACAAGGGGTGTCTTGGGCACAGCTTAATTAAATGGTCTATTTCAAGTAGCTTGATTATACACTGTCTTAAATGTCATAGCCCATGGACAGGTTTGGTTTTGTTTATGTCAATGCATTAAACCTTGAATGGTGATTCCAATCATAAAAACTTAAATTGTTGCATTGTATGAGCAATGAAGCTATTTTTAAGAAAAGCCTCTGTTTAAATCTGCTATCACTTACTGCCAAACTGTAGTATGACTGAATAAATGTTCCAAACTTAAAATGTTGCATCTTTATTTTGCCAAGGAAGCCTCAAGAATTCAGTTTCATTACTTTCTTCTCCTTCAACATAATAGGGAAAAGAAATCAAGTTGAATTCTTTGTTCGTTAATTTCGAGTTGCTCATCCTTATTTTCCTCATGGGTTTTTGGTACTCGGTACAGTAATTTTTATAATCCAAGTCAGGCAAGTTAATGAGTATTTCTTTCCATGCAGCATAAATAAATACTTGAAGGAAGTTTATGCTGTCAGGGAAGGTGTTTCCAAACACCAAGACCTCTCCCTTCTGAAATTATTTTCTTCATGTAACATTTTCATGGTTTGACTTTCTGAGCGGTACTGTGAAAACTTCACACGGACAAGTGATGACGGAGTGTTAGAGATAATTTTTTTTTTTTTCTCACAGGTCTGTTTTGAATGTGGTGCATTTAACCCCCAGTGGGTGAGTGTGACCTATGGAATTTGGATCTGCCTTGAGTGCTCAGGAAAACACCGAGGCTTGGGAGTTCACCTCAGGTCAGCCTTTCCAGCAGGCGATGGACTGGGTTATTTCAGGGTGCTTTATGGCTGTGAACAGAACGTATTGTTTCAGAAGGGTACAGAATGTCTCAATTCCAACATTTCGCTATCAGTTTTGCTTCTTGCTCCTCTCCAAAATGAGCTTTACTCTCTGTGCCTCGCCTGTAATTAGTTGGGGTGTGTGCTGCAGCAGTGCAGTTATGTTATGCCCAGTTCTAGAAGGCAACATACCTAGCTACATCTTGAGGTTGTGCGGTGGTTTTTGGTAATCCTGCGCTAGTCCTTGTACTCTATTCTTTTAATCTTATATAATTTTTATCAATTTTATCAATGAAAACTGAAGTAGTGCTAGAGCAGCTTGAGAGTTGAGCAAAAATAGTCACATTACGCTTACAAAATGTTGCTGTAGTGTATGCAAGTGTATAAAACAATTTTATTCTGTTCAGGAGTTCTTTCTTTTTTTTTTTTGTAATATGAATGATAGCTTTTGTTTTATCCAAGAGACATGCTCTACTGAGATGGGAATCTACGGAATAAGAACTGTTATGTGTTCTGGAGACTCACAGTGGGTGTATATATCATAGGGGCAGAGCATAGGATAGTTACTCAAATGAGAAAGGGAGAGGAAGTCCTGCAGGAAAATCACCAAAGCAAGGAGGCCATCCAGAAGTACGTGCTTTGCTTTTCAAGGGGTGATTTGAAGCTCATTAACGAGTAGAAATTGCGTAGGAAATGAGAGTTTGGAACTATTTCATATGTTAGATAAAAGAAAAAATTAAATTACTGAGATGAAGATATGGTGAAAGTTATTTCTTTAGGGACAAAAAGGAAGAAATCAGTCAAGATGCAAATTTTAAAGGGTCTTCTTGAGGATGATGTCTCACTTTTTTGTGCCGGTGACTTTGTATTTAGCAATAGGGCACTGTTTGGGTTGCTTGTTTTTAATATAGCTTAATGATCAGTAGTAAGAATTAACGTCTCAAAGCAGAGTTGAGATGCTGACTGCAATCATAAATGCCGCAGGATGAAGTCATGGGGTCAGCTATTTTAAACTGTCAGTACCTGGTGGTCGTTAGGAGCAGGCACGGAATGGGACAGGAGGTGTCCTCGCAAGTCACTTAAGGGTAACTGTGAAAATAGACAGGGAAAGAAAATTGCAGATTAAAGAAGTATAGAAAAAGTCTTTTGTATAGTTGGTTAGGTTAATTTCTGAACTTGGAGAAAGCTGCTTTTTTCCTTCATTTGCATTCTGTTGACTGTCTCCTTTAAGTGTCATTAAGTGGCACAATTTTAGCTTATTTCAGTGAGGATTTGACCACCTTCTTATGATGATCTATCTTTCTATACTTGGAGAGTGTTCTCTAATGTGTTTATACTCCCAACCTTTGAGATAGGATGCAATAAGCTTTTTTTTTGTCCCTGCTGACGTAGTAGGAAATCATAACAAGCTGTGATTTTAATTTTTTTTTTTTAAACTGCTTTTTAGTTTTGTACGTTCTGTAACTATGGACAAATGGAAGGATATTGAGCTGGAGAAAATGAAGGCTGGAGGTAATAGCAAATTTCGAGAGTTTTTGGAATCTCAAGATGACTATGATCCCTGCTGGTCGATGCAAGAGAAATACAACAGCAAAGCTGCGGCTCTTTTTAGAGATCAGGTAAGTTCAATTGTGTGTGTGTGTTCTTCTCCCCTGCTATCTGAAAATACCAAAGTACTTTGTAAGCACTAGTTTTTGAAGGTGGGAGAGGGAAGATAGCAAGCTTTTGAATCTCTGCAACGGTTCTTGAAAGGTGTAAGTCTTAGAGTGCTTCTTTCCAGCTCTTGTAAGAATTTTCTTTAGAAACTGTTCTGCCTTTAGCTGAGGTGGCTCACATTTTTGTTGCTGCAGTTTGTTGCAACTGGTGAGTCAGTGGAGCTGTCCCAGTCCACACTGGACTACTTCAGCAGCACGGTTTTATCCAAAGTGATTGTTGATAAATCTTTTGTATTGGTAGTAACAAGATGGCAAATTAATTTGCCAAATACTGGCAAGCCTATAAACAAATAAATTAAGAATTTTAGTGGCATTATCATTTTGGGGAGTTTTGGAATTTCCAAAAATGAAATTATAAACAGCTTGAACTTGTGAACTTAGAGATTTACAAGGGTACTGTATTTTTATGCTGACCCTGCCACGGAGGTGGTAAGAAAGTACTTTCTGTGCTCATTGGGATATCCGTGCAGCTTTGAAGTTTGGTGTGTGTGGTGCCTCTTTGCATCTTTAGAAGTTGCTGGGAGTAGGAGACAGTTGGCTGGAGTGGAATATCTTGATGAAAGCAAAGAATTTGGAAGTTCTGTGCTGTAGGCTTTTTAGTATGTCAAACGGGGAACTATGGAGTTTCAGTGGCAAGGCCTTTGGAAATTTTATATTAACTTGTTGAAGTTATTACTTGGTTTGGAGGAACGGTACAGGGTGAAGAGATGAAGTTCAGTCCTTTGTTTGAAGAGGCAGAGAGAACATTTAAACTCTGTGTAGGTGTTTTAGCCACCCTACGCTAGAATATCAATCCACCTCCTCCTATTTTTCCATTATTCTGTGATTAGTGCTTACATTTCTTTATTAATCTAGTCTTTCCTCTTCAAACCAAATTTGCCTGTTGGAAGAAGTTGCCTGAAATCAGTTGCCTGAAATAAAACCAATGTTCAATTCAACATTACTAGCCTGAGGTTCAGAAAAAAAACAGTTTCTTGTGAAAATACAAATGAATTGATCTATGTAGCTGGTAGGAAATTGGGAAAATGACTTGTCCTCACTTTACAGGACGAGTGTATGACTTCTATGAAAACTTTGACTTAGCATTCTGATTATTTCCCTACTTCTTCCAGGTAGCTACAGTAGCTGAAGGCAAGGAGTGGTCCATTGAAACTTCTCCTGCCAGGAACTGGACCCCTCCTCAGCCTAAAACATCTCTCTCTTCCACTCATCGGTGTGTATTCTTGTTACCTAATGTTGATACAGAATCAGCAGGATCAAAACCTGATATTTAAATGTCCACTGGTTTTATTCTGTTGATGGCATCCAAAGAAACATTTCTCTTGCTGAAGTTAAGTAATATGAGGTAGCAGGGCTTTAATTTCTGAAATAATTCCTAACTCCTCCACCTAACTGTGGCAGAGACAAGTGAGCAAGAACAGAGGACAAGGCATGCTGCTTTTATCTTGGCTTGTAACGCACCTGAGAGTAGTCATTGTTTAAGTCACATGTAGTGTATCGCAGCGCTGGTCCAGTTCCTGATTGAATGCATGGGAAGAAGAAACAGACTTTTTCTTTATGGGGCTAATTACTAACAGGACATGAAAGCTGGACCACAGCAGGGTTTGTTGGTGGTTTTTTTTTCCTGCTTTTACATGTAGTGTTTGTTATTTTTTGCACTAAAGAATCAAGTTAACTGAAAAAGCAATTGTAAATCAAGCGAAGTAGCGTTTCATGCCTGGCCATCATCCAGCAAGTTCGGCTCTAGCTGTAGTCTGAGGAGCATTGTCTGCGTCTGGGTCTGCTCTTGTGTTATTCATTCAATACTCCAGCGGCTTTTAGTGGTTGCATTAGAGTTCCCTACTTGACAGACGAAAGAAATAATCAATTTTGCACCTGTGTTACGATGATATATGGCAAGCTGCACTGCTGAGCTAGTGGTTTTTGCTTTACGCAGTTTGATTCTTAAATCTTTCATTTCAGTGGTTCTGCTGGACAATCTCAGACTGCAACTGCCGCTTCTGACAAGGCTTTTGAAGATTGGTTAAATGATGATGTCAACTCCTACCAAGGGTAATACAATATTTATTAACTTTTTGAGTGCCTAGACCTCTAGAATAGCAAAGACCAGGATGTTATGCTACAGCTGCACAACTGTGATCCTGAATCACTAGTGAACAGTGACATCTCGTTTACTATTAAAATATTTTGATAACATATGATGAAGGGTAAGAGGAAGGGAAGTGCCTCTTAATGCAATTGTGTAACAAAAATGTTTGAATAGCATTGAAGAAAGAGCTTGTAACTCAAAATGTCACTGTGGTGGACTCCAGACTAGGGATGTTTTAGTGTATATAGTATCTTACAGTGATTTGAGCTAAACAGGGGTATTCCTAAAGCTAACACTGTTTTCTTCTTTCTTTCCTTTTCCCATTTTCATGTATCACTTTATTAGGATTTACTCAGACTTCTGATATCAGTGACCTGTTAAACCCGGAGGGTCATTAAGAGCACATTAGCTTGCATAGGGGACACTTTAATTTGCAAGGATTCACCAGTGGATCCTTGTTGGTATGTCTTTATGAGTTGAGTGGTTTTGTATTTTGGGTGCTAGGTGCCTTAGGACTTTTTTTGAGGTGTCTTTTAAAGTCTGTTAAACAATTGTCATTCTTACATGCTTTTCAGTTCTTGTTTAATGGTTTTAATGAAGGTATGCTAATACAGACACTGTTTGTTTATTTTCTTATGGTAGTGGCCAAGAGAATCGTTACGTGGGGTTTGGAAACACAGTAAACCCTCCAAAAAAAGAGGATGACTTCCTGAATAATGCTATGTCTTCTTTGTACTCGGTAAGGAAATGCTTGAAGCTTTCTGTGTCCTGAATTACTATTTTCCTCTATTTTATCCCCTGTTACGTGAATATAAACAGAGAAGAGAAACTAAAGACTGCAAGTAGAATCAGAGAGATGTAGAGTATCGGTTGTGTTCTCAAAGAGCAAAGAAGATACTGGTGGACTTTAAAAGGCAGAACGAAAGGAGAAACTTTGACAAAATTTAGGAATTATGCTTGGTACCAGTTCCTAGAAATAAGGAAATGAGGTTAATGGATGAAGAAGTAGTACTCAACAGGGCTTGGAGGGAAGAAAAAAAAAAAGGTAATGACCTGTTGACAATAGCAGTTAGGCTGGTGATGCTCTAAACAGATTAACTGTATTAAGTATATTCGGTGGGAAACAACTGAAGTGTGTGTGTACATGGGTGCCAGAAGCCCTGAGCAGCAATGGAAACATTTGAAATACTTGTGACAGGGTGAGAAGAGATAACAGCATATGGTTGAACAGTTGTCATGATTAAAGTAGAGATAGCGAAAGATGCATTGTTGAAGGAAAATGGGAATAAAGTTGGAGGCAATCAGGGACATATTGGTAATTTGATAGGCTGCAAAGTAAAAGCACTGAACAATATTTGGGATTCAGAGACACTTTGAAATACAGTAAGGTTTTCTACCAGGATTAGTGTCTAGTAGCCTTCTGTAGAGCCTCATCGGTATAAATCTCTACACAAGGTTCCATTGTTTGTTTTAAAAAATATGTAATAATTTCACTAGAACATCATAGAAAAAGGTGATGCCTGAGTCTTTGAACGGTATTCCAGGTGATTCCACAGGGTGCTTAGTATAGGTCTGCTGAATATTTTCTAGGTGTTTCATAGATTGTAGACCAGAAAGTTCAGGTTAGAAAGCAAATTTGTAATGTACTGCAGATATGCTAAGACAGCACAGGAGAGATGACACCGGTATCCAAGTTACTGTCAACCATTATTTGAATACATGATCTCATGGAAACTTGTGATTAAAATGCCCTCTTGTGACCACAGATATACACTACAGTGCAATTTTAAGCAGTTTATTATAGTGAGGCTGAATATTTGGATGCATATTCATCCTGGTGAGGAAAACAATTTTCCTTCCACTGCGTATAATTGGTTTTCCCCACACATGCTACATTTATGTATAGACATTATTTTCTGCTGTTACATATCAGAAGGAGCATTTTCTGTAGAATTGACACCGACTACACTACCCAACTTGTTCTGTGAAGAACAGATGTAATTGCAGTTTAGGTTTGTCTTGAGTCCCTTGAGGCTCTGCTTAGCGTAAAAACTGTGAGACACATCACTTCGCATTTTTGCTGTTGGTGACATAATTATCTTTCTGTGTGTCAGCACAGGACAAAAAGGACAATTAATGAAAAGACTTCAAAAGGATAAGCAAAAAGTATTTTTTGCTGCTTTTTTTTTTTTTAAGACGTTCCCTCAATCTAAATATGTGGTATAATCAAATTAAATAAAGGGGGTAATAAGAAAGAGATTCTAATATTTATGGCTTTCTGTGGAAGTCTACCCAAAAGACAATATGTTACCAAAACTTGCACACTTTGGAAATCAAATTAATATCCACATCTACCACCACCTTTTATTGACCTTGCATTGGTAGCAGCATGTTAAAAGATTCTGCAGCACAGCTTAAAATTCTGTGGTGACGGTCTACAAAGAAAAAAAACAACTTATATATCTATTTTTTCATTCATTATATACAAGGAGAACCATGGGCATGTTAGGTTTATTTCTGGTTTTTATCTGTTCAGGTATGGTGGGTTCTTCCCACGCTTGTTTTGCTGGGCAGATTCTGGAAGAAGGAGTTACTAACAAGAACTGACAGTTCAGAAATAATTTTTTTTTTAAAATGATTTTGTTTAAAATAAAAATCAAATCGTTAGCATCACTCTCCTGCTCTGCTTTCTTTTCGCTGGTTTCTTAATCAGTATCTGACAATCAGTAGGCAGAAGAAACCTTTTCTGATTCATAACAAAAAAGTCTCCTAAGAAGTGGCCGCACCTCGATTGTGGTGGTAGTTTTCAGATCTTCCAAGAATCAATGGGGCAAAATAAAGTTTTGTTTCTTTTGTTTTTAAAGACAAAAATTTTTATCTTTAAGGCTTTAATTTTTTTTTTTTTTAATTCTCTTACTTGCCTTGAGGTGGGGAGGATTTTTTTTCTCATGTAGCCATTTTTAGTAGAATAACACCTGAAGCACTTGAGTTTTTCAAATTGCAGCCATTTTATCACAAACAGTGGAAGTTCATCACTATATTACAGTTAAGTGAGAGGCTATAATTTTTGTTCTTACTAGCAAGTAATTCTTATGTCTACAGGACGAGCTGGACTGGAGAACATGTTGACTTAATTTAACATGTAATAGTGAACACTTGGTTATTCTCTCTTATTCGCACATAGTTTACAACATTCTTACTTTCTTTAAAGGGATGGAGCAGTTTTACGACTGGAGCAAGCAAGATTGCCTCAGCTGCTAAAGAGGGTGTAAGTAACCAAAATCTGTATATAGCATATAAAATAGATGCACAGTGAATGCAGAGCTCTGCCTTAACTATTTCTCGTGTTCCTGGATGGACATTTTTGTAAATTTATCCACTGGATTTAAGCATCAAGAAAGAACTGAACTGCCATTTTTATACTGCCTTGAGAAACAAAAATTATTTATAAAGCAGAAATTTTGGTCTATGCCAAATAAGGCCAAATTGCATTCTTCAGCAGGAATTTAGAACCAAGTTACAAATTGCTGATGGTTTTATGTTTTGTCCTTTCTTTGGCTTTTCTCTAATTACAGCATTTTTTTGTCAGTTTACCTAGAAAGCTTGTTGGGCAGAGACTGTGCCTGGAGGGGGACGCTTTTGGAAAAACTGAGGCAAGGTCTTCACGCTCTGCGTGTTCTGCAAATCTGCAGACTTAGGTGACAGTGATTCAACTAACTGTAGGCTAAAACCAGAGGAAATAAAAATATGTTACATTTTACATAGATGATGATGGAAAGAGATTAAGTATCTTTGTGAAAATAATGCATTACCACTTTTTCAGTTTTGCTTAATATTCTTCCAAACTTTTATGGGTATAACAGTTATCTCTTACTTTGGGTGACATCATGAGGGACAAAAATATTGCTACTCATCTTCCCTCTGTTTTAAGTTGAGAAATTCCAGTGCTTCCCCGGAGCAGTGTGGAATGGCAGAGGTGGTGATATGGGTGTTCTCTCTTACATTGAAATTCTGGCAGTGATCCATTCATCCTGGAGAGGATCATGCGTCATTTCTGCATGTGTGTATTTAAAAATCAAAGGTTTTATTCCTAGTAAACTTGAATTTATTTGCTTCTTTTCACAGGCTACCAGATTTGGATCTCAAGCAAGTCAAAAGGTGATTAAAGCTTTAGCTCTATCTTATTGCCTGTAATTAACTTTAAATGACGTGTGTTTGCCTGCATCGATTGATTTAAACTTAGAATCATAGAATATCTCAAGTTGGAAGGGACCCCCTGCTCCTTGTAGGACTTGATCATCAACAGACCAGTGTGTTTTTCCTTCATGGTGCACAGTAATTTTTAGGTTCTAGCTTTTATTTCCACGGGAATTGCAGTCAACTGCAGTGATCAAATTAAGCAAGAAATAAACAGTGATACGCTGCTGTGTATAGCTGTTGTGTGTATTGGAGAGGCAGTAGAATGACATGCTTTAATTCATGCTTGCAAACTTAAAATACTGGTTTTTTTGTGAACCTTAAATATGATTTACCTTGCAGTAGTTTTCTCGGTGATATACTATAATGCAAGCCATCTTTCTGTTGCTAAAGCCTAATAAGATATTGCAAATGTGAACTGCTTAATATTAAATTAATTTGCTTGTGTGTATTAAAAAAAACTACCAATTACAAAAGCATTTCCTCTTTCAAGCTAAGGATAAACCAGAGACAGACCTGAATTACACAGAGCTCTGACATAAGCAAGACCTGTTTGCATGGAAAAGTTTTAAATTCGGACGTAAAAATGTGGTTAAAAAAGAGATTCTTTATGTGCCAAAGTTCTGAGCGAGAGAGGGCTTACCTATTTTAGTATATGATATTGAGAGTTTTACTTTGAACTATAACAAAAATATCTTGTTAGAGCACGCGAACTTGATACTTAAAAAGCCTAAAGTATTTGCTGCTTGGCTTGTAAGAAAAACTTCGGTGTTCTACAGATTTTCCTCTTTCACTCCTTCCGGCAGCTTCCCTTTTAGAAAACTACTCTTCCTTTAGTATTATTAGCAAATGTAAATATAACATTAAGTGTAAGAGCTCATCACATCTGCTGACAAGGACCACAGCAACACGGTTCTCTCGTGTCTGAGCTGTGTTACTGAAGCTTCAATTTGATTCCTGCAACATCTGATCTTTTGCTCTGTAGAACAGATTTAGCATCTTTTAAATGTAATATGTTGTTTAAAAGTACTTTTGGTCTCCCGTGACTGGATGTATTCACTCTTTGTCTTGTCAGTAGATGTTAAAATTGGAAAAGGTTCATGCTACTTAACTTGCTTTAAAACAATGCTGCCAGATTTTGCTAAAAGCTGCTTCTACCTTCCTTGCTCTTTCTCTTTCGCTGTCTGGGTAAAGTTTTGGGGCTACAAGCAGCAGCCGGAGCCGGTAACGCCCTCCCGTATATTCTTGTGCATGGACTCCTTGTCACTGTTCGTGCTGAATATGTGCATTTGCTCTTCAGCCGTCTTTTCTTTTTTTTTTTTTTTTTTTTGCTAAGTCAGGCCTGTGTAGAGTAACGTTGTGTGTTTCGTACAGTAATGTTTCTTCAAACCTATTTAAAATAGGTTAAGTTGGATAGAGATATCCAAGCTCTGCACTCGCAGAAAACATACTGTGCTTTTGTCTGTGCTCTGCATAAACAGCTGAGTTTAGGATTTCTGTTTGCATGTCCAGGAACGCAGTGTATCGGGAACTACCCTGGGATGTTGTTTGGGGGCAGACTCTTTAATAAATGCCTCATTATGTAGTGTGTTTAATGGGTGTCTAAGATGCTATCCTAAAGTCAACAACAGTAAAGATGAGGAAGTGATTAAGATGGAAACACAGTTGTACGCAAATCTTTACTTTTTGTATATACAAAATTACATGGTTGAGTAAATGGGATAATATGAGAATTCTTCCTGATTCTAGCAGTGACTTCACTTAGTGTTCCTGAACTGTTACTCTTAGTGTATAACACTCTTTATAAACATAAACAGTTTGCCAGGTTTAATAGACTCTGAAGGATTTTTTTAAAGATGAAAGGTCCTCTTTCTTGTTTTTCTTAAACGCCTCCTAGCCTCGCTTCCGATGGAAACAAGCCTTATGTGATTTGCCTTCATGTTTCTTGCAAGGTGGAAATGGGGTTACCTTTTGCCGTTGCCTTCTCAAATAACCTTTGAACTGGTTACGGGGCAGAAGTACTGGAGATGAGGGTGGTTGGGTAGAGGGAGATCCTAGTGCTGCGGCAAAGGGAAGGGCCTTTTAGACACCTGGGAATCCGTGGAGGAAAGATGCTCCAGGTGTTCCATCCCTGGGAAGAATATGAATGAAGGCTCACACCCTAACCAGTGTGAGCAATAAGATCTAAACTCTTAGGAAATGAAACTTCATTAGTCTCTGCTAAAGTTTAGGAATAACGTTTGTCTCACAAGCAAATGAGCCCTTTTGGATTAATTGAGCTAATTCAGAAGGTAATTGGTATAATACAGCAATTCTGAAGAAACGTTTAAATCACTCAAAGGCTTATTATGAAAGTATGGAAAGGAATGATTTCACGTGAAACATTTGCAAGCACCACTGTCCGTGTCAGTATTGGCTTACAAAAGTAATTTTGTGACTTATACTTTGGGGTTACATTTATGTAAGATGCCCCTGAAGTACTATATCCTTGTGCATCTTGTACTGGACTGCAGTAGATTTCTGAAGTTGATTCTTTTCTCTACCTGCAAACCTGGAGCTGTTTAAAAAAAAAAAAAAAAATTTACAAAAATCTTCTGTCACAGCTTGGCCTCTTGTGTATTTCTTAGAAATAGTTGGTCTGTTATTAATAGATGGCAATAGCAGCACTACAAGGTAGAAGAATTGGTGAAAAAGGTCTAAATCTACAAGTCATTCCATTAGTAAGGAAGACTAAGAGTGGATGAGGTCAGTTCTTCCAAATATTCAGCTGCAGGCATTAGCAAGGTGCCTAGCTTCGAGGTTATTGCTGGTTGAACCACTGCTTCTGCTTCCAGTGCAGGGTCAGACTTTGCTTGGGCTCTGGGCATCTCCGACAACCTATTGCCACATGCATTTGTTTTTTCATTTATTTTCATTTTATTGTTTTCTGCAGCACTGTACTGTGTGTGCTTTCCAGTTCATTCCGCTTGTATGAATCAAAGCTTAAGGCTTCACCTGTTTTTGGAGATGCAGCTGAGAAATTAGCCTGCAGAAGATGTTGGCTGTGTTTGGTTTTGGTGGTTTGGTTTCTTTTAAAAAGGAAAATATAACTGACTTTCTTTTGTTTTGCTTTTAAATAGGCATCAGAGTTAGGTCAGACATTAAATGAAAATGTTCTCAAACCTGCACAGGAAAAGGTAACTTTGGAACTAGTGAATTACTTGCAGAACATGGTTATGCTGCTTTAGGGAGTGATTGTTTCCTTCTGCCCCAACTGCCCAGTTTGTCGGTGCATCCTTCTGATTTTTGTGCTACCAACACAGTAGCAAATGGGAAACATCAAATAATTCAAAGCTAGTATGCTACCAAAGAAAGTTTAATTAACGTAATTTCCCTTCATCAATCTTTCCCTGTTACATTCTTCCCTGTTAAATACTGTTTTATAAATTTCATGCCTTCGATCATGGAAGGTGGGTCAAGATGAAAATGCACCCTAAATGGATATAAAAATCAGTTATTAAAAACCCCACACCCTATTAGTAGTATCTTTGAGTTTTAAGTTCATAGTGTTTTACCCACCTGCCTGCCAGCATTGGTTTAGTTCAGCTGAGCATCTTTGAGCCACTTGAATTCACTTGCTCCTTCATCGAGGGCACTAGAATTTGGGGCAAATTATATGTTTAAGATGAATGGAGACAATTTATCAATGGGAGTAACATGTTCTTGCAACCTTTATTTGGTATTTGTTCTGAATATGCTGGTAGTCAGCTAAAACCAAGTTTTGCATTGCGTTCCTGTGCAAAGCGTGGTCTGAAGTAACATTTTGATTAGCTGTTCTAGTTCCTGTGGTGTTTCTAGGAAACTGGTTTGAAGCAGGTTTTTATCTTCCCCTTAAAACTGTTAGCGACCGAAACCACGTGGCTGATGGCACTTCTAACAGCAGTTGGAGGGAAGCACACATGGTTACCTGAGCAAATACAGTCACTAGTGGGCATAAAAAAAAAAAAAAGCAAAGCTGCCCTCCTAAGTGACCAGTGATCACTGATACGACAAATTTTAGCCAAGGGTTCTCCCCAGTGTCAAATGTGCTTCTGGAATTTTGGATCAGCTCCAAAATTTTGATGAAGTCTTTTCTGAGAATGTGGTACTCTACTTACCTCCCTTCCTTCCCCCAATATGTATTGGTTTTGATAAAGCAGACTAATTTTGCTCTTGAGAGAGAAGCAGTGCCACCACTTTGGGATATGGATTAATTTTCAGTTCGAAAAGGATGGTTTAATCACACTGCAAAATAATTTCTCTTGCACTATATTAATTCAATGTTCTTTACGTAGCATTTCAAACCACAGGAGAAGACTCTAATTGATTTCCTAGTTCCTAGAATTATCCACAACTTATTTTGGAGTGCTTAGATGCAGTATTTTCAGGGTTATTTTAAGAGTGCATTTTTATTTATAATTTTTATTATGTAGGACAATTTAATGAGGAATGTTGCATTCTATATTAAAAAAAAAAAAAAAAAAGAAAAAAGATTTATGTCCTTTAGGATGTTGGGCTGTTAGTTCTAAATAAGTGTTACTTTCTGAAATAGGTATTGAGTGATCACTGCCTGGCACGTATCTGGTTGTATGAAGTCATTTGCTTTGGAACAGCTGCCACTTATTAATTGGTTAAAGACAGCAATTGTATTCTGGTTGACCAAAGTTCAAAGCCTTTTTAATATTGAAGTAAGCATGTATAAAACACAGAGAATAAAAGAGATCTGATAGATCTTTTTTTTTTTAATCTCTCCAAAAATAATTTTTTTTATATAGTAACATATATTTATTACATGTCACGGTTTTATGCTCATTATTAGTGTAATGATACCTTCCTCAAGCTGTATGTATATCAGTAGAAAATTCCCACAAACTTCAAAGGACTGAGGTTCACTCCATTAGAGATCAATAGGTCATTTGCTTAGATTTGCTAGCTTTGACTTAAGTATATTTTGATTCACTTTGGGTTTTTTTTTTGCACTTTCTAATTTTAGCTGTTAAGCCCATGTAAGCTTGTCTTAAGGTTTCAATACTACTTTGTTTTATGACTAATTACCAATACTTTGATTCATGTAGGTGAAAGAGGGAAAAATATTTGAGGAGGTCACCACGGGGGTGTCACAGTGGGCCAGCAAGGTATGAAGTGGCCTCTCTGCCTTTAAGGGGGCCAAAGAGCGAGCCAGTCTCCATATTCTTATCAAAAGCTTGGAGTGAAACAAAACCACAACTCGGCTTTAGTCACTGCTTGTGTTGAATACAGAAATTTTGAAAGTGGAATTTTCAGTACGTGGTGCTTCTGTTGAGGTGTTAAAAAGTGATGCAGGTGTGATGTAACAGTTCCAACCAAGGGCATGATGTAGATTTATAGGACAGCTGGTGTCCTAAACGCAAAACGAAAATGTTAGAGAATATGGAGACAGCTTGCATTACATTTTTTTCAGTTAAACTTACTAATGTTCTGTACTTTTTTTTCTTTGTTTTTTGCTATCATTGCTTGGTTGTGTGGTAAGTGCTCTCCACAACTGCTAAGCACAGAAGTCCTGCACGATCTAATACCTCTTCTGATAACTTGTAGGGTGTTACCTGGGAGGGGTCTGTCGTTCTAGCACTGTGAAAGTCAGCGCTGGAAGCTCTGTCACGTACCAGCTCAGTGCCTTAAATGTTGGGAATATCTGAATAAAATAAGTGATGTTACCTGTTCTATTTAGAGCCTGGCAACTTTCAGTCTGAATTCTGGGATTCATCCTCTGTATCTGTGACATAGAATAGTGCTTCTGTGGGTCTCAGTTCAGAACTTGTGTTTCTAATATGATGCCAGGCCATTATAACAACCCCGAAGGATTCTCTTGGCAGTCATGTTTATTCTGGAACTCAACTTTTTGCCTCTTTTACATGGGCAATGATGAAATTGGGTGAAAGTAGATTTTTAGAACACTAGAAATATAAATACTAATTACATAAATCATAACATCAAAACATCAGTGCTGCTATTAAGTGTAATTTTATGTAAGGAGTAATTCCAGCATTTTTGTCAAGGAAATCTGAAAGAGGATTCAAAAGCTGTTATTAACAGTGATGGGTGAAAAAGCTGAACTTGACCTACTTTTCACATGTTCCAGCAGCACGATACTGTCAAATTTATGTTCTTTATATCAACCACGCAACTGCCCATCAAAATTATTAATAGTCTTGAGTGAACTTTTTGGATGAAATGTGTTCTCTTTATCTGAGCAAGTGGAGGAATGTGTTGTGGCTGTTGCTGTTGGACTTGGACAAGGCGTTGGATCAGTCTGGATGAATGGAGTGTTGTTTTCTTCTCTAGGTTCAGGGAGTTGGAAGTAAGGGATGGCGAGACGTCACCACTTTCTTTTCTGGCAAACCAGATGATAACTCTGAAAGGTATTTTTTTATTGTTATTTTCTATGTGTTTTTAAACCCATAATTTTGTCTCCTTTATGTCCTCTGCAGTATAGTAGTAGCAGGTAATTTTTAAATATGAAGAAATTATTCTGTCTTAGCTAGTAGTCCTCCTGTTTGTAACACAGGAGGAATTCAGTCTAACTGTTTATGCCAATTCAGTTGTCGTGTTAATTTGTGTTAGACTGAGAACAAACTCGTGCACCTTGGTTTTAATTTTTTTCCAAATGTGTTATGTGCCCCATCCCACACCTCAGGCCTATTAGTACTTAAAGCTGTTAACAAAAATCTGTGAATTAAAATATAAGCTTGTGCAATTTGGAGAAATGTTTTAGTTTTGCCTTCATCCTCAGTTTTTGTTTAAGCAAAGGCCAGTAGCATTATGGTTTTCTCTGTTTATGGTCATTTATTGTTATGTTTGTCATAACCAATTTATTTTTACCACCCTTCCCCCCCCCCATAAAAGACCACCGGAGGGAGACAGCTACCAGAACAGTGGAGGGGAGGGCTACCAGAACAATGCTGTAGATCAAAGCTTCTGGGAGACCTTTGGCAACTCGGATCCACCGAAAGCTCAAAAATCTCCAAGCAGCGAGAGCTGGACCTATGTGGACAATTCCACAGAGAAGAAGAGCTCCGATAGCTGGGACGTGTGGGGCTCAGGAACGGTCTCCAACAACAAGAACAGTAACAGCGACAGCTGGGAAAATTGGGAGACCAACTGGGAAAACGCAGGAGGGGAGAGCAAGACCAAAAAACCTCCTAAGGCAACAAAAAAAGCGTCTTCAGCTGATGATGGGTGGGATAATCAGAACTGGTAGAACTCTGTTAACCCTGTTTTGCACAGCTAGGAAAGGGAGGCAACGCTGGCTGAGTGAGGGGAGAAAGTTTTACACGCAACTGGAGTATCTTGGTTGACCTTACTGATCTGTTACTTTTGTGCTTCCTGTTCATTCTCCTTTCTTCTATCCCGGTTTAGGAAAAAAAAAAAAAAGTAGCATCTGAATCTTTTATTACATAAAGGTGGCTCTCCCTTTTTTAAGGATAGTGATAACTATATTCTCCTTGCACTATTGAAGCTGGGTACAGTGATTTTCTTAATGTGAATGTTCAGTGCAAGCACACTTTCATGGCACAACCTTGCATGTGTAGGTTAACAGGTGTTCATCCAGTCCTCATATCATTTGAGATGACCTGAGGTGTTTAATGCAAAGGACAGGGTGTGTCTTGAAAAGATAGCCATTAAATCAGCAAACTGCAGTTGAATACATCTAGTTTCAAATGCCTTAAGTCTGGCAATTCAAGATGATCTTTAAGATACTTTTTATTGGAGCTTTGTTTTTAAACTTCATGAGATTTTTATTGTTTTTTTAGTCTTTTAAAACTTATTTTCTCCCCTTTAGAATTAATAAGGGATCTAGAGGTAGATAACTGTTTGTGTAAACTCAGAGTTTTGAGCTGATCTGTCAGGGATACCCAGACTGGCTCTCCTTGTCCTTCTTGCTCAGAGGGTTAAGGGTTTGCCCGGTGCCGCTCTCCTACATGGGCAAAACGCAAAGCCCTGGTGTTCTCCTTCCTTCTCTACACCCTTCCCCCAGTTTGAGTATTTTATAGAGTCTGGTTTTTCTCTGCCTGTCTTCCTTTTACCCACCTCTTTTATCTATTCTGATAAAAATGAAATCTTTCTGCTGCTTAGGGCCTTTCAGACATCTGTTTGGCAGCTTGGCAGTGAAGCAAATGTATAAGAAAGATTCCAGTAAGAAAAAATGGGTGGAAAATATGAGAACATTGGGGAGAGGGGCTGGCAGCAAGCCCCTCTCAAGATGAGTAGATGTCTGGATTTAATAGTAAATTTAAATTAAGCAGATGTTTTCCAAATTAATCTTTAATATGTCCAACTGTATCTATCATGTATTTCTCTACGTTTTCTTCCTGGATCTTGTTAAAGAAACACTATTTTGGAAACTTTAGAAACTCTTCATCAGCATTAAGGAATGGAATAGAAGGTTCACTTATGTCTCAGTTTTGATCCAACAAGTTGCTTTGCATGACAGAAACCATAACTTCTACAGAAGAACTGTGACTTTAGCGACAAAGGTGTCCTGTGTATCCCATTTTATTCTTGGGGGTGGGTTGTAAATGTACACTCAGCCCAAAAACAATCAGCTCACTTGAAAATTTCAAATCGCGATGATGTTGTGTAGTCCGGTTTACTACAGTGTGGAGTTCTTCGCTGTGGACTCTGTAAATCTTAATACAGACCTAAAAGGCCTTTTCTTTTAAAAATTATTAGTTGTGCAAGCAAACAACCAACCTGAGTTGTCAAAGTTACCTTAAATAATGCTTTGTTTCTTTTTTCTCTTCGCAGAAGTTTTTGAGCTTATAGTAATATCAAGAGGTTAAAAAGGAAGAAAAATCATGAATTGCCTCAAAAGTAGCAGATTTTATAAAGGCTTAAGTCTAAGTAGAAGCAGCTCTATTTATTAGCCTGATTGTTTCTATTAGTAGGATCTTTCAGATGGTGAACAGAGTATTTTTCTAGTCTTCTCTAGCCCTGTCCTGCAGAGTTGGTATTTCTTGTTTTGTTTCCCCCCTTGCCCCTGCTGACGGCGGGGTCCCTGATCTCGTGTGGCAGGACCCGAGCACTCCTCCAGGCTGAGCCACGCCTGGCACCCGGGACGTTCCTCCCGATGCTTTGGCAGTGCCCAAATCCCGAGAGATCTGGGTTGACGATGCTGTTTGAGGTACCGTTGGCAGACGTTTACAGACTGACTGTAAAATAAGGGGTTTGTTCTGCTTTTTCTGCTGTTCCCAATATACCTTTGCCATAGCTTAATTGCATGTCGAACCTACCTTTGTATTTTTCTGTGTACACCTCTGTTGCCTCCTTGTTGTTTGTCCACTGCCCCGTGTGGGACAGTGATGCGTGGGCTTTGGAGGCGGTGGATGTCTGTGCCACTGCCCCATCCTCTACCAACGGTTTGTCTTGGTGAAGTGTTGCAGTGCCAGGGACAGCAAGAGGCATCCCCTGGGTTGTGCAGTCCGACTGCCGCTGTCTGTCTGGAGTGGCATGAAGCTGGCTCAGCTTCCTGTGTACAAATTTATTACAGTTTCTCTTTTGTAAACCTCCTGAAATAACTCGTAGCAGGATAAGCTTTATTTCAGTCCATTCAGTAAACCGTATTGTGATGTGTACGTGTCCCTTCTCAGCTGCGTGGTTTATTTATATATCACTTGCAGCTACAATCAGCATGAGCCATTTCTTTGTTCTTCTGGTTTTATTTTTGCATCTCTTGAGCCTTTATGTTCTAAATTAAACTACCAGGGCCTTACTCAGGCAGAAGCTTTGGGTAATGATTTTTCTTCCAGCCGAGGAGGCAGTGAGAGAGCAGTCGCCATCTCTCTTTTTGCAGTGCTGTAGAGAGGCAACAGGATGCTACAACTCCCAGGAAGGTGTTGATGGAAGATACTAAAAATGAATATTATGGTAGAATGTGTAACTGCAGCCACAGAACTAGTATATCAACTGGGCTGTTAGACAGGCAAATTGGTATTTTTTTTATGACTTGTCTGAAGCGGAACATTTTACCGTGTCTTCCAGAGGAACAGATGAAATGAGGGCATTTTCTTTTGCAAAGCCTCTGTCATATTGGATTTTAGTTTTTTTTTTAAAGTAGGCGGCTGGGAAGTCTCTGCAGTCAAGGTGCGTGTGTGGAGCGAGTGTTTATGAATTCGACCTTTTTGTTTCAACCCCCTCCTTTCCCCAGTTCCCCTTTTTTTGGCCCGATGGTGAGCTCTGTGATCAGAGGCATTGAGTGGATCCTGGTGGCACTCTGGCCACCCATCCAAGTGACGATGTGGCCGTTGAATCTGCGTCAACGTGAGGATTGGGGAGGCTGTAGTGTCACCGTCTGCTTCACCACTTTGGTGGGTGAACGGGGCTCCACTTCCCTTTCAGTCCCACACCACGTATTAACAATTTGAAGTCGTACAAGCCAATGGCCAGGAGAGAGCGCAGAAGGTGGAATGAGAACTGCAACAGTTGGACATTGCAATGTTTGGTTTAAATTTCCTGGTGTTTCAGACCGGTTTATTCCTTCGTATGGCTTCAACTTTGGAAAAATACAGAGCAGCTGGATTCCTACAGGTGGTCTGAAATAAGAAAAGCATCAAAACGCTCAAACTAAGTGCCACTTCAAGAGTGGAAGTCTTAGAGAATGTTCCTGAACAAGGAACCTAATCCTAGGAGTTAGGGATTATTTTAAAATGTTTTATTTGTGTCTCAAAATCGGTTAATAATTACAACATTTCAAGAAGTGCTTGGCCAGCTCTCCCTCGTGGTTGAGACCTCAAGGACAGTGCTGCTGCCTTTATTTTCCAGGCCGGACTGTGTAACATTCCATGGGTTCATAATGTATTTATCAGTGTAATGATCTGTGCAATAATTTAACAAGTGTAGGTAAAACCTTTGTTGTTTAATCCAGGATACATTCAAAGATACAGTGGTCCTCTCGGAGAACAGCAGCCTCCCAAGGTATTTTGGTTCTTGCCTTACTTTGGCAATATTAAATTTTGGTAACCCTGTTAGGAAAGGTTTATCAGCAATCAGTGATTTAAACAGAAATCAAGAAACATTTTGATGTCCATTATATTAGAGTTCGATTGTGATGGCTCAGTGACCTCTACTTGTAGAGCCCTCTCTCATTTTCACGCCAGCAGAATGTTGGTCAGTATGGAATACTGTATCTTTAATTTTCCTGATGTGTTTTTTGTGATGTTCACAGGAACGGTGATTTCGGTGAACACTATTCATTGTTCTGTAGAGTGGTACCCGACTTGAACTGCAGTGTCATCTTTCAAAGAGCATTATAATAAAGCAAAGAGATATGGAGCAGAATGGTGTTCTCAGCCCTTTTTCAGGAGAATTCAGTAAATTTTGAGCCCGTGTGCGTTAGTATAGCTTATGTGGCCTTTTGAATGAAGTAGGTTAGGGTGGTTGGCATTGCAGAGTAACCTCAAAATGGGTTGCTTTGTAATTAAGGAAGTGGGAAAGTATTATATGAGTATGAAATTGTCTTGTTGGAGGAGAGTAACAGAGCCCTGGTGTCAGGCGTGTTCTTCGCTGCCAGTAACGAGGGGGGAGGGAAGCTCCAGTGCTGGCCATGGAGCCAAACCCTGCTGTTTCATCTTTATCCTTCATTGGAGTTTCATAATCAAACTTTAAATGCTTTAGATTTAAAATCTATTTGAATTAGGAACAGTTTTAAGACAACAATGGTTGCTTCCTTTATTTAAAGAGAATTATCAAATAGAAATTAAAGTGGTTGCAAATAGATTTACGTACTTGGAGCTTTTTATTAGCTTGTCTACAAAGGCACTTATCATGGGAGAAAAGGTAACTTTTAAAGAAGTTTTTCTCTCCGAGAAGTGAGATTCCCGTGATGAATCCTCCACCTGGTGGTGATGCTTCACATTCAGTTCCCAGTTTCCACATTCAGATTCCAGATTTCCAGTTGGATTCCAGTTTCAGCCAAGTGAGTAGTCCAGATGATTCATGACTGCGCTGAGCTCTATCTTAATATTATAAGATATTTTAAGTAGGTATTTTATAAGGTATTTTAAGATTAAGTATAATATCTTAATATAAATGTCTTTAAAATATCTTATTTTGTTCTTGGTCAGTGGGGCTGAATCCTACCTGCCTTGTAGAAGTAACTATTGATTTTTTTTTACACGAAAAAGTGGATATTTGGGTTGGTTAATGGCACTGGCATTATTCCGGTGATACTGGTTCTTGCCATAACGTCCCACATTAAGGGCTGCTCTGTGTGGCGGATGCAAAGGTTCCAGCTGGGATTATTTTGCTAATAACTGGGATGTGCTGGTTCTGGAGGGAGGCTTTTGCCCCCCTGTGCTGACAGCAGACAGAGGCCAATGACCTAGAAACGTACCGAATACCATGGGAAGCAGTAACGAGTGCTTGGAATTTCAAGCTGAGCACAGTCAGCAGAAGCTGATGGAAAAAGCGGAGTCTGTAGATCGGAAAATATCACTCGCTGACGGGGGGAGGACAGATCACTGCCACTGTTAAGGTGTCCGGCTCCCTTCTGCTGGGCAGACTTTTCTGTGTCCCCTCCCAAGCTGTCGTCATCGTGCTCTGATCCCAGTGACCTGAGCACGTTGGGTTTAAGCTGTTCTACCATTATACAGCCTTTCATGTGTGCTCTCAGAGCAGATGCGGGCGCAGAAGATGACGCCTGGGTTTCCTGGGGTTCAGAGCTCACTGATCTTATGGGAACTGAACATTTTGTGCCTTTTGAGGTGAGAAGACAGGGGGGGTGAGTCCTGGTTTCCCTTCTCGTGCGCTCTTTTTTTCCGGTAGGTTCATCAACAGCGTTTTGCCACGCGCTTTTGGCTCTCGGGAGCTGCCTGACCCCCCCTGCCTTCCCCAAACTCCACCAGTACAGAGGTACCCCAGTGCCAAACTGGTGTCAGACCAGGGTGAAAGCTGTTCCCCTCTCCGCTGCCGTGACCGAGGTTCACAGGATGTGGCCACCGGGTGAAAGCTGGAAGTCCTGCAAGGAGAGTGGAGTTGGGGTGTCCTGCTGGGAAGCTGTAAAACCTGAGGTGTGTGTGGGGCGATCATTCATCGTCTGTTAAGTCACTACTTTGCAAGGAGGCCAAGACACGTTCCCGGTCTGTCTTGGCTCTGGCTCTTTGTGCTCTTGTCAGCAAGAAGCTGCATCTCGTCAGGAGTGCAGGAGAAGGAGGGTGAGCCACCTCTTCTGAGCAAGGCGCTGGGTGTTTCTTTTAGGTGAGAGGAAACTTCACCCTGTTTTTCAAACGATGCTCTGCCAATCGCTGAATTTCACCAGCGCTGCTGCAGCAGCAGTGTTCAAACTGACTAAAAATGGAAAAAACCGAAACAAACACTGAAAAGACTTCCTATAGGAGAAGCCTATTTGTACTGAGAACAAGTGGGAGACACGGAGCCTGTCTGGCGGGGCTGGTTACCAGGACTTGCCAAGAACACACTCGTGTTGTGCCTCACCAGGATCGCGATGGCTGCTCCAGCAGGAAAGGCCAGTGCTATCAGCTCTTCACAGTTTGTAAACCTGTTTTTGCCTTCCCCTTTAAACTCTGCCAGAGCGTGCTCCCCCCGAGAGCCTGCTCAGCTTGGCTGAGGCTGTTTGAATTTTACAATAGATAAATCAGCTTCTGTCAGGAAACACAGAAAGGCTGGAGTGTGTCTTTATAAAAAAAAAAAATCCATAATTCGCCACTTGTGATTGAAGTGCTGCTGCTTAATATCAGCAGTTCTTCACTGGATTGCTCAAGTTGCCTTAAATACAGCAGTGTTTTGACTATCTGGGGCAAAACTCACTTGTAGATATGATTTTTTTTTTTTTCCCTGCTCTGCTGACACGGATGGTTAGTATATGTGAATTGATGTGCCAGACTATATAAAGGCTATAGAGAGGCTATATAAAGGTTGTGATCAACGTCAGACTAGGAATTTTCTTTACAGAAACCGTTCTGTGGTGTTATTGCGTAGAAGCTTGTTACAGTTCAAGAGCAAATTGCTATTTTCACTCTGTTCACAAATTTCTATTGACTCCAGCCACCTGCCCTCACTTTTGGAGTATGCTGCAGTGCACACCCCAAATTTATTTATTCTGCCTGGATGGGGCTTAACCATTGAGCTGAGGCTCCCCCATGAACATTTCTCTGATGAGGAAAGGCTGAGGGACTTGAGTCTTTTTAGTCTGGAGAAGAGAAGACTAAGCGGGGATCTGATCAACACCTATAAATACTTAAAGGGTGGGTGTCAGGAGGATGGGGCCAGTCTTTTTTCAGTGGTGCCCAGGGACAGGACAAGAGGAAACGGGAACAAACTTGAACATAAGAAGTTCCATCTAAACATGAGGAGGAACTTCTTCACTTTGAGGGTGGCAGAGCACTGGAATGTGCTGCCCAGAGAGGTGGTGGAGTCTCCTTCTCTGAAGACATTCAAACCCGCCTGGACACGTTCCTGTGCAACCTGCTCTGGATGGCCCTGCTCTGGCAGGGGGTTGGAGGAGATGATCTCCAGAGGTCCCTTCCAACCCCATATCATTCTGCGAATAAATGCTTCTTGTGTAGCCAAGGCTGCTGGTGATACCCAAGGTAGTGAAATTAAACCTCTGCAGAATGGATTTACCTGTCCCCACATCTGTTAAATGCCTGTCTTCTCTCTGAGGAGGGGCTTTTTTCATCTGTAAAAGGCCACACGTGCCCTGGACTTTGCCAGCCCAGAGCATCACCTGCCTTTCTCTGCTCATGACCCATCTCCTTCTAGAACCCACGAGGCTCAGAGGAGAACAGGAGGTTCTGCACTGGAACAGGAGATGCAGCAAGAAAATGGGAGCTGCTGCGTTCAGATGAATTATATCTGAATCTCGGTGCCAGTGGAAACCCTCGTGCTGTGAGTAGTTGCCCAGAACCAGTAAATTTTCCTTGGGCTGTTGTCCATTTGCTTGTGTGGCCTTACCACGAGGTAGGCTCTGCAGGGTGCATTCTTGAGCTGAAACTCCTCTGGATCATTCCCAGTGCCAGCCCTCTCTTGTGCTGGTTGTGGTGAAGGACTGGGACAACGTCCCAGCTCACAGGGAAGGTGCTGCTTTCCGAGCTTGTGGCCAGAGGGACGTTGCTGGTGAAGTCTCACTTCTCCTTCCTTCCTCTAGAGGGGATGGTGTTACTGTGCATGGCTGCTGGAGGAACCTCGCTTAAATGAGGTGGATGCAGGGTTAGAAATGTGTTCCTGAGCTTCTCCGCAGCCCCTTCCCATCCTCTGCCTCTGACTTCCGTGCTGCGTTAAACCCACACGATGTGAGTTCCTCTCCTCCGACCCCACACACGTACCCCTTTGCTTTCACTTGCTCCCCCTTCCCTGGCTGAGTGGCCAGGCTGGATGGAGGCAGTTTAAAGCTCAGGCTGTGACAAACAGCAGGTTCTGGGCTGTGACATTAACCCCTGTTATGTTGGCCCTTTGCTGTGTAACCAGTGTGACTGCCCTTTTTTTGGGACGAGGAAGGAGCAGACCCGTGGTACGGAGCTGGGACTGGGATGTCCTCTCCATTGCTCCTGGTACAGGGGTGGCCCAGCAATAGCCAACAGTTATGGTCAATGGATCGTGGTAGGATCACACTTATCCTGCCAGGAGTAGCCCCTTTGGCTGTGTCCAGTGACGGCTAATTATAATGTAATTAGCACATTGCCATTACAGTATGAGACTGGAGACTCACCCACCTCTGAAGGTTGAGGGTTCCTTCTCCTGTGGGTCCAGCATTGGCCACTGTGTGTTCTGTGTGGTGTCTGGTGTGGCCTTGACCCAGGTCTCCAGTGTGGTGGGGAGCTGACAGTGCAGCCCAACCCTCCTGGGAGGCTTCTGTGGAGCAGGGGAAGCAGAGGGGCATCTCACAGACCCCCAGGGTCTGGAGTGGGAGGTCTCCATGTCCCCATCAATGGTCTACAACACGCTGCAACCACACTGAAGAGCCTCACCCTTGGGGTGAACATGGGGAATGAAACTGATCTGGTTTGCTTCGAAGCCTCACACCCAAGCACTGCTTTGGGAGCTGAGAGTTGGGAACTATTGAAAGTTTTTAATGTTTTGTCTAACAGCTGCTGAGGAATGGGGAAGTGAAGGTGGCACAGGTTCTGTGTCTGGTTGCATAAGAGTGTTTTGTTGGTTGTTGTTGTTGTTTTTCTTTGTTCTTTGTTTTCATTTTTCCAATAAAAACTTTCATTAGTTCATTATGAAGGTAAGTAATTGGTGGTGTTTTCAGTAAAGCTGCAGGTCCTGAAGCAATGCAATTGTGGGAAAATTTAATTTTTCAGGTTTTTGGTTGTTTTTTTTTTTGTTGTTGTTTTTTTTTTTTTTTTGCAAGCTACAGTTCTATTCTATGTAGTTTTGGAGAACCGTGACTGAGCTCTAATTGTTTAAATTTTTAATTTGCTGTTTTGAAGCCAGCCAGAGTATTTTGACTTGCACTTAATTGCTGAGGGTTAACAGTCCTTGTCTGTGGAAAGAAGTGATATTTATTGCTCTAACATCCAAATTTATTTTCTGGAACAAAACGAAGGACACTCAATGACACGAGAGCTCCTGCTTAGATTTATAACTGGCTGATGAGAAATTGCTGAATAACATGATCGTTTTCTGCCCCTGGAAGGTAATAAATCTTCCCAAACTTCTCAGGCTCTAGGAACGCTGCTCGTTATCAGCTTCCAGTGCAGAAACGGAGGGGTCTCCGTGGTGCCCCCCACTTCCCTGGTGCACAGTGACCTCAGGGCTGGCTTTAATGGCTATGAGCCCATTCCCCTGCCTCCCTTTGGATGAGACATCTCCATGCAAGGTGCTCCCAGCATTGCTGATCTGCTATTTTAACTGTTTTTCCATGGAGGTGTTTGCCATTGAGGTGGCCTCCAGAGTTTCTTGTGGCACTGCCATCAAGGAGTTAAGCAGCAAATAGCCCCAGGGGTGGATTGGGAGCTTTACAGCCAAATCTAAAGTTCTTTTCCCTGGCTGGGGAACAATGCTGAGCTCTCTGCTGCCCAGCCCCGCTGGGCTGGCTGGACTCCAGCCCAGGTGAACACACCTTACTGGGGACCAGTGCTTGTCGCTGGGGAAAATGGTCTCTGGCAAGAAGGGTTTGCTGTCAGCTGGCGTGGGATGGGCTTTCTCCCTCAGAGGAAACGCAGGCCCTGCAAAATCAGGGATTTTACTGTGAAACCTTTTTCTTTTTTTTTTTTTTTTTGGTGTCCTAAGCTGAATCAAAGCCCGTGTGCAGGGTGAGAAGAGGTGGCTGGTGGCCAGCTGCACGTTGCTGGCACCCTGTGTGCCAGCTCAGAGCAGGAAAAATCCGAATCTCCGCCTGCTGCCAGGCTCTGCTGCCCTGTGCCGAAGGATTCCTGCAGCTCTCTGCTTCCCTGCTTCAAAGGCAGAGCCCGGGCTGCTGTGAGGAGGGCAACATTCAGGCAAAGGACCACGGCAAGCTTTGCCATCATTGAGAAGGATGAGTGTGTGACAGCTCGTGGTGTCCTCTCTGCTCACTCCTGACTTGCTGCTGAGGAAAAGGAATAGTTTAGAAAGAGGTTTTTTTATCTTTTGATAACTTGTGCATTGGTAATTTAGAACCAAACTCATCTAATTCCTTTTCCTCAGCCCTGCTTGGGAAAAAGAAAAAGAGAAAAAAAACACATAAAGAATAAATAATCAGGGGCTGCTAAACCTTCTCCTTGATGTTGTAACAATGTTGGGAGATGAAGAACAAGAGACCTGCCTGTACCCAGAGGTGCCGCTGTCTTTTCTGAGCCCTTAATGAGTCAGAGGGTTCACTAATCTAGTGAAACAGGAAAATTCAGCAGCTGCAGTTCCTCCGGAGAGGAGACCCAGCTGAGGTGACCCTGCAGAGCCATGTGCCTATTCACGGTATTTGGACTCCAAAGCTACACTATGATTAGCACCTTTCGGCTGTAGATCTAGCTGATAACTAATTAAAACCTAATGAATCCCTGCATGTATGGGGAGTGGGGAAGACGTACCTGAGGATATGTCAGCCCTGAAGTGCTGTCACCTCCAGGATGGAGCAGTCAGCAGGTTGCTTGGTGTGTGTCCAAAAGTGTCACATCTGCAAAGGATGCTCCTGAGGTTAAATCAGAACTTGGGGCTGGGAGCACGGGGCACGCCTGGCTGTGGTTTAACATCCCTTCTTCTCTCAATTGATGGCATGCTCTTCCCCCTAAATGCCAGTGTAAAAAACCCACAAAAACAAACAAAGAAAAAATAACACCCAAGGCTGTGACATTCCAACTGCTTTGCTGATGGAGAATAGAAAATCCTCCAGGCTGGGATCCTTGCTCTGGTGTGGACCAACAGCAGATGCCAGGGAAAGAGGACAAGAAAAGGTGAGTAACCCCTTCACCAACGTAGCAATGAAGATAGAAACAAGCACCGGGATTACCATGTTTAATATCAAGACCTGTCCTTCATGATTGTACCTAATTCCTGTTTTAATCCATTTACATTTTGAGGCCTAATATCCTGTGGTGAGAAATTGCACAATTTTAGGGACTGAAAGGGGCTCTAAGGTCTCCCCGGAGCCTTCTCTTCTCCAGGCTGAACCCCCCAACTCTTTCAGCCTGTGTAGGAGTGGGAGATGTGCTGCCATGTGGACAGCGGTGCCGTGGGCAGGTTTGGGGAGCTCTCCCCAGGGCACACATCCCCATTCCACATGAAGGATGGCACAGCAGTGGGCAGGGACGAGCCCTGCCTGCCCTGGGAGCACCTTCAAGGCCCTTTTGCTGAGACTGGCACAACCACACCAGCGTCAGCGATGCTGGGAGCAGATTCCAGGAGCCATCCCGAGAGCTGCTGGCCACGAGCACAAGGAGAGTCTGTTTCCCTGCATTTATGGCATGGGGTGATCAGCGGGACACGGGAGGGAGACGCTCCAGGAGAGCCTGGATAGAAGGAGCCTTGTTGGTGCAGCCCATCGCTGCTGCTCTCCACGCAGCCGGGCTGTTTGACTTGGATGGGAGCGTGAGAGGGGGATTTGTTCAGCCCCAGTAGCTACACTTCTGCTGCTCCTTCACCAGCAGAGCCAGCCGTGATGCTGGCTGGAGGAAGACCTGCCTGCCTCCATCTGCAGCAGTGCCTTCACCCTCTGCCCCTTGTCCCTTTTCTCTCTGCCCCCATCTCTACAGGGACAGAAACACCTTCTCCCACCTCCTCTCCCTCTGCTCAGGCTGTGCTTTGTACTTGGCTGTCTGGAGATGGGTGATGCGGGCCCTGAAGGCTCACACAGGGGTACTGACATCTCTCGTGGCATTAGGAGCCTGTCCCATCCAGGTGGGCAGTGGTACCCTCTGCGGGAAGGCCTGTGCCTGCATCCTGATCAGCAGAAAGGATGCAGACGGGGTGGAACAACGGGTACAAATCACTGAAAGCCTGATGTAGGGCTCTGCTGCAGGGCAGAAAACCTAGAGGGTATCATGGAGTGGCTGAGGCAGGTACTGGTGCCTGCAGGTACCTTGTAAAGGCTGTAGCACCATCCAGGCAAACAGCTTGGCACCAGCAGAGTCCCAGACTCATCAGTGCCAGCTCTTGCTAATTACAGCCTGTGCTTCTCTGCCCAACCTCTGTCACAGCTGCTGCCGTGAGGAAGGGCTCAAGCTGCTCTGCTCCCACTTCCAGTGAGTGTTGGCCGTGGCTTTGGATGCAGCCACGCTGGGGAGAGGTGGAAACCCTCCGGGAAGAGGCCGGGAGCGAGTCACGTGGGAAATGGCAGATCTCCAACCCTTCATGGGGAAGTTATGGCATAAGGAAGGCATTGCTTTGTCCATCTTATCAAACCACTCATCCTACAGCTTGTGTCTGCCCGGAGCCTGCTGGAGTCACCTACACAGAGCCAGCAGAGAGGATGCTGTCCCCGAGCTGCCACCTTCCCAGCTCTCAGCTGAAGCTTGGCTGGAGCCCAGGGGGTGAGAAACCAGCAAAGCCAGCATCGCGTTGCAGCAGGCTCCTCCTCCGGAGAGGGAAGGAGAGGCGGGGAGCTGGAGCCAGCAACTCCTACCTGCACCTCGCCAGCCGGGCTGGGGACCGTGCTGGGGGCCAGCATCTTCTCAACCCCCATCCCATGGGGTGTGCGGGGCCCCCGGAGCTCTCTGCTGTCCCCGGGAGCATCTCCCCACCACCACCTGCATCCAGCCCAGCATGGAGAGCCTGAGCAACAGCCTGAAGAAGAAAGCCACGGAGCAGCACTACAGGGCAGAGGTGATGATTGCTGGAGAGCAACTGAGGTAGGAGGTGATGGGGCCGCTCCTCTGGGCTGTACCCCGGGGCTCTGGGTTGAACCCCATTAGCAGGAGACTCACAGCTTTCTCCTTGAGCAAGTGCTTTCCCCCCATGAGCTGGTGTCTCCCCTCCCCAGTGTCTGCTGGTCCTTCCTTCACCCACCACCAGTGCTGAACCAGGTCCTTTCCTGTGTTTCCTCATCCTGCTGCTCCTCTCTGAGCATCTCCTGCCCTCCACCTCCAGGTGCCAGGTGACTGGCAGGTGGCTTTAGATGGCAACGGGGTTTTTAAATCCCTTTGCATCCTCCCCTAAGCCCAGAGCCCAATGTGGTGACACTGAGCAGCCTCCCCAGGGTCCCTGCTCCCTGGGGGCAGCTCTGCCTCCCGGGGAATTTGGACTTTTTGGGGTGATTTGGGAGGTCACCCCATGGGTGCCGTGCCCCTGAATTGGTTTGCACAGCAGCATGGAGGGTCTTCCCTCACTTCAAAGTCCCTTTTGGTAGCTTCTGCTGGTCTGTAGTCCCAGTTCTTCAGCAACTTCTGAGATATTTTTTTTTCTTACAAAGATAGAAATATATTCTGTGCAATAAAACCTGTGTGGCTGAGAAAACATATTCTATGTGTATCTGAGGCCAGGACCTTCTAAGCATGCCACTGTAGGATGTTTTAGCTCCTGAGGAGAGTTTGCTTGTTTGTATCTGGAACCATTCTGTTTTCTTTTGAAATGTGGGTGGAAAATAGGAAATATACCCTTGAGTAACTTAAAGAGCCCAAGTTTGCTAGCACCAGATTACTAAAATTAGCTCTGTGTCACTGTGTTGTCCGTTCTCAGTGAGTCATGTTAGCTTTAGCTTTATTATTTATACTTTATCAAGGACTGATAACTTCCAAATAAGGGTTAGGGCCACATTTTGAAAACACAGCCAGTGTCCAAAGTGGCTGGATTTTAAATACGCAGTGATGGTTAGTCACACTCCCAGCCTGTTGTCTTTCACAAATATTACTGTCCTAGCTCCAGAAGTTAAATCTTTTCCTTAGGTAGTGACAGGGAGAGCTGCTGTTGGGAGTGGAGGCTGCAGTAACCTTTCTGCCTTTCCAGTGTTTGCAGGGAGGCTTTGAAAAAGAGCTTAACTCTCTTGTAGGGAGAAGCAGCAGCTGACCTGAATGACTTGCCTCATTTCAATATCTCAGGGCGAGAGATGCAAAGTTAGGACTTCTTCCATCCCATGGGCAGAACAGGCTTATTCGTATTTATATTTCCAGTATTTTACTTCTCTGGAGTGACTGAGGTTTAAAATAGCCTGGGCCAAAGGAGGTGGGGTCCGGTGCAGGTTATATCTACATAAATTCTCAAACATTTGTTTTTCTCCTTTTCTCCACTTCCTGCCCTGCCCCCCCGCTATTGTATTTAATCAAACAAACCTTTGCTCCATCCTTACAGTTCTTTGGCTTCCCAGCAAGTTTGCAAATCCCTCCGAGTTTGGTTTGGCCGGAGGGATGAGTCTGTTCAGTGTCAGGATGCGTTTCCCAGCCAGAAATAGCAACAGAAGCAAGGGGTGAGGAAATGCTTCGTTTGGGGTTTCCTGGGAACAAAACAGATCCCAACGAAATTGAGGGGAGAGCGGCTGCTGTGCTTTGGGCTGTCCATCTGCCAGGGCCCCTTCGCTTCTACGGGCATGCTGATTTCTGGTCCATGGAGGGGGTAGAGGAGTTTTGGGTCTTGAGTCTCTCCCCATCAAAAAGATGGGGAGATAATAATAAAAGATAATAATTTCCACTCATATTGTGGTCTTGGGTTTGAGAAGGCGGCTGTCTCAGGCTCGATCCTCACATCTCCTGCTGTCAGTCTTTTTGTTTCAGGCGTATAAACTTGCATGAAATTCACACTAGTTTCACTGGGCGTTGCGTGTTCCTGGGTGGCGTTCTGTAAAAGAAGCCCAATTAGTCATTTCTAATTGCAACAAGTGGCTTATCTGCACAGAGATATTCTGGAACAGCTACCGCGCTTTGAATTCACACCCTGCTGTAATCTGAGTTTCTCAAGTGTAGGCAAGCCCTTGTGCAGTCTCTTCTGGGTATTCCTCATGGCAAGGGAACAACCTATTCTCTAATAAGTCTGTTAAACTGCATTAATCACTCTTAAATGTAACATGTACTTGGTGAATTTATATCTTGGGCAGAAAAAGTGAGAAGAGAAGGAATATAATTATAGAATTGTTTAGATTGAAAGGGACCTTAAAAATCATTGAGTTCCAACCCCCGGGGCAGGGACACCTCCCACCAGACCAGGTTGCTCAAAGCCCCGTCCAACCTGGCCTTGAACCCCTCCAGGGATGGGGCTTCTCTGGGCAACCTGGGCCAGGGTCTCACCACCCTCCCAGCAAAGAAGTTCTTCCTGAGGTCTCATCTAAATCTCCCTTCTTTCAGTTGCTGCTTTGAACTGAGCCCTTAGTTCTTTGTTAATTGGGAGTTGTGGGGTTTTTTAGCGGTGTTTTTGTTTTGTTGTTGTTTTCTGTAAAGATAGGGACGGAAAAGATCCTTTGGGTGACGCATTTTTCCAGGGCTATTAGTTTGAACTTAACTGCTGTGGGAATGTGAACCAGAGTTAATGCCCTTGAAAGATCCACCTTGGCAGCTGATATGCTCAAGGTCTGTTCCCGTGGGCAGGAGGGGATGGAGAGTGCCCCAGGGGGACATTTCCACTCTATGCAGGCATGTGTGAGTTCTCGGTGCAGAACAGCTATCGCTTTAGGGGTTGCTCTGCTTGTGCAATGATGATACAGTAAAAGTAGCAACTTTTCCAATAAGAGACAGCCCTTTGCTTTAGTAAATGCCCTGATTCAGACTCTCTTCCGAAACTGCGTGAAATGTGAATATGCAGAAGTAAAGAGAGGAGCTGTTGGGTTGGTCTCCAGCCATAGACACCCATAACGCTGCTGGGAAAACACTGGTCTGCTGGAGGAGCAGGGAAGTCCTGCTTGTCATGGCTTAAGTGACTTAAACTCTTGGTTCCCTAGAGGTTTGTGTTCCGGTTTTTCTTTTTTTCTCTGCTGTTTACACTGCTGCGGATCTCCCTTCCTACAAGGTTACGTAGGATGAATAATGATGTCTTTGTAGTGACCTTGACAAAGAAACAATTTCGTTACCCAACACAGCCTACCCAAAGCAAATTCATGTGAAATCAGTGCTCCGACTGCTAAGCGAGGAGTGTTTCACGGGAGCTGATTCTCGTGTTGCAGCAAGCATTTTATCCTTGCATTATTCTGCTTTTATTTCTTTTTTCTTCTTTCCTTTTGAAGAAGTAATATATACACGGGGCAGGTTTTGGCATCTAGAAAACTCATTACATTACACATCCTTCTTTACAATTTTTATTTTTATCTGGAATCATGATTATAAACCACCCATAGTTTCGCTGCCTTTGTTTTTGCAACATTCTACATGGAGTGGTTTATAGAGGGTGTCAGCGGAGCCGCTCGAAGACGCAGTTGGTGCTACGTCCTTCTGTGCCTGAAGGACAGAATTTGTCTCTGCGTAGTTGATGGGAAACAGTAAACAAGAGGAAAGTGAAAAGACCACAAGGACGCTCGAGCTCTGCATCTTCCTCTGCCCTGGGTCTGCGGGCAAGAGGGCAAACTTACCACAAACTTAACCCAGCCTGAGAACGTCCATGACGCTGCTGCTCTAGAGGTGCTTAAATACCACTTAATTCCTATCTTGGCAATTGTTGCCAATAGATTAGTTTCAAAATAAGTGTATTTCAGATTTTATTATTTTTTTTAGTCCTAGGTTTTAGTAGTGTTGTTTGCTAAAAATCATTTTTTCTTTTCTTTCCCCCCCAAGATTTGTGCATTGTCTGAAGTATTCTGAAACATGATAAAAAAAGACCTGTATGGGAAATAATATTTTCTCAACCAGTTTCTATTCAGGCCTTATGAAATTATGATCTATGTGTTATTGGGGGTAAAGATATGTGTGTGTGTGTGTGTACATATATATAGTCTTTATAGACTCCTGCAGACTCTTGATAGCAGTAGAGTACTCTTGGTTAAACATTTCTTATCTCTCCCAAACATGCCTCTAAAGTGGCATCCCACTTGCTGATTACGCAGGAAAGAAAGCGTATGAAAAATGAGTGCTTGTCTTCTCTCCTGGCAGAGGGACATGGGCATCTCTCCGTTTGCAGTTGCTGCTTTCTGAGTCTGATTGTATTTTGACAGCAGACCGTGAAATAAAGGAAAAGCTAAAAACCTCTAAAAATAGCAGGCAGTTGTGTGTTATAGGGTGGACTGTTCTGTTCAGGTAAAATCCATATGTGAAATGACTGCTTGTGGCAATAAATCTTCCAGGTAAAGAGAGTAAAATACTGAATATAGACTTCAGTACTTGAGAGAGGCCAGTCAAAGGCAAGACCAGGAGCTCGTTCTGCGTGAATCCTTGGGTTAGTTTTTCAGTTGCCTGGAAGGTCTGAAAATACATCGTTATTTTGACTCATAGTAGCCTGAGCATTAATTACATCCATCAATTACTAATATTCATTTAACAGAAGTTTTTAACTTAAGACTTTCAAGACCCTAGCATTTGTAAATCCTATGATAGAGGATAATCCTGTATTATCCAGCAGATTTTTAGGTTATTTAAAACTTCTTATATGGTGCCTGAAACTCTTGTCCAACGTGATGTGGTGTACACATAACTTCTTCAAAAAGAACAAGAGAACGTGAGGCATTAAATTAAGAAAGGCTGCAGTGATTAATACCTTTGTAAAATATACTGGCCTGGGGCAAACCTGTGAATTGAAATGAATAATTTGAAACCAGCAACATCCTGGAATTACAGAGGAGATTTAATTAAACATCTCCCCTCTGAATCTGCTGCACGCACTGGGCATTTTCCAGGGTTAGTATTTTGGGAACAGTCATGACTGCAGGGTAAAAGTTTGGCTCCTGGACAGATCTCCTGCCAAGTTGGGTTGGCTTTGGCTTGAACACAGAAGATCTCTGTGCCTTGTGGCTTGCTCAGTTGCTAAGGTCCTTTTAAAAGTCAAAGCCATACTCACCTGAGTAACCTTCGCTCATATATATCTTTCCGTTGAAGTCACAGACTAGCCATAACCCCAAGGTTTTCAGGACAGGACGCTTGTTGTTCTGGTAAACTCTGTCCCAGTCTATCCCGGTTCGAGCCAGAAAACATTCAGACTGCTGTCCACGGTCGCTGTGGGTTAGTGGTACATGGATCAGTAGGTAACACATGGGATCCACCTGGCACTCGTCTCTTAGACACATGGAGAAGAAAAAGTGTCCTCCCTTTACTAGTCCCACCCTGGGCTGTGGCTAAGACTTTGTCCTGGGGGCAGCTATGTTCCTGCTTTCATGGTTATGGGGAAGGAGAACTAGACACAGAATTGTGCCAAGATGGCAAATATATGTACTATTTTATTTTTTTTCTTCTGTGTTTTGGCCCTTCTTCACAAGCCTCACTCAGCTGCTGTGTATTTTTACAGGCTTATTTAGAACAAAAAACACACGTATGGTTCAGCTAAGCAATTATTGCAGAGAGAAGGGGATGCTGAAGGGGGGCTCCTTAGGGTTGACTGATGCAGCCTTGCAAAGCCAAGAGGGCTGGTTGAATTTGTAAGTCGCTGGCTGCTTGCCAGAGCTCCCAAATCATCAGTGGTTTCTCCAGGCTGGGCAGCTGCTGGGCTGTTAGACCCAAATTCCCCTGTAACGCCAGCCACGCTCAATGGCCTTCTTTCTCTCTAGGCTTCGCCTCCATGATGGGAAGCTCATTAAGGACCGACGTTACCACCTCCGAACGTACCCGAACTGTTTCGTGGCGAAGGAGCTCACAGACTGGTTGATCGACCACAAAGAAGCACCGGACCGAGAGACGGGCATCCGCCTCATGCAGAAGCTGATGGACCACTACATCATCCATCACGGTGGGTGGGTTTCTCTGCTCCCCGTTGAGTCTCCCTGGGGATGGGGATTGTATGTTTGGTCACTGTGTGATGACAACCAGGTGACAGCCACACCAAATCCAGCCCTCTCTGCCCCCCTCTCCTCCAGAGTCCACAAACAGCTGCCTTGGACCACTGCAATGCAAACACTCTCTGTCACCATCTGCGACTTGCTGAGGTTAATGCCCTTTACGTTAAGCTGCCTTGAATAAAAACAAACTCTGCTTTATCACAAAAGCGTAAAGCTGAAGCAGTGAGTTCTCAGTTAACCATTAACACTTAAACCTGATTATTTTTCCATCTCTCCAGCCGGCAGTTTCAAATAAATCCATTAGTTAATTAAACCTGTGCAGTGCTGGGTACCAGGGCTGCTTTGATGGCTTATTGTGGACACGTCCCTCCTGTTTCTGTGACAATTCCTGGCAGGAAGCAGATGTTGACTTTTCAACTTGCCTTATGATGGTTAATTTTTGTTAGTCCTTTGGAAAGGGGGCTGCCTGTGAACCACAGCCCTGTGCTAAGTGCTTTGCAATTGGCTGTCTAAACTGTTTGCCCTCTTCTCCGCTGGGATCCAGAAGACAGTAATTATCTCATGAAGATCATTGTCTGTGCTGCCTCTTAATGGCCCAATGTGGTTTGAGCTGTTATTCTATTACACGCTGGAAACAGGTTGAAATTGGTCTTCAAATAGCAAAAGTGCTTTGGTTTTCCATGGGTGCAGTCCTGAGAGGTTTTATGTTCAATTCCCGATTGCAGTGACAATCCCAATCCTTGCTCCCTGGAGCTGTTAAGAGGGAAACCTTCACCTTTTAAAACAACCTTCTTGCTTGATGAGCCAGGGGCTTTTTAGCATCCTGGTTTCCCACCAAGAGAACTGCTCAGGAGGGGGGGATGAACTCTGGATAATCTGACAGTTTTTAGCATTTTAGCCTTCACCAAAAGGGGAATGAAGTTTTGCTGGTCTGCTCAGAAGAATGAACAAGTGTTTAAATTTTCAAAAAGAATATCTTGCATCTTTTGATTTTCACTCTTGTGGATTATGTTACTTTAGTGAGGAAATCTTTGGGGATTTTTTTTTCCCTTTCACTTCATTTTCTGTGTTTTCCAGGCATATTATTTACTCTGTGTTTGTTGGGGTTTTTTTATTGCTGAATTTTCTGCTTCTTGCTTCANCGTTTGGGCTGTAACGCTTTGCCCGCTTCTCTTGGCCGTGCTTTGCCCGGCTGCAGCTCCTGCGTGGGACAGTAGGGCGTCACGGGGGACTGTCCCACCTCTGTGCCAGGCTGGTGAGCGTGGAGGAGTCAATTCTGAAGGTGAGGGAGGAGAACTCGGTGAAGTACCAGAGGACTTTCCTGGGCTGCGAGATGATCGACTGGCTGGTTCAGGAGGGAGAAGCGGAGAACCGAAAGGAAGCGGTGGAGCTGGGACGGGCACTGCTGGAACACGGGATCATTCAGCATGGTGAGCAAGGCTCGGGATGGAGAGCAAGAGATGAGCATAGCTGTCAAGGCTGTGCTAGGAACAAACCCCCATTCATGTCGTGCAACAAGTGCTGGTCAAGTGCCCACTTGGAGATGGCAAAAGGGCCTTTTAGTTCTATGTTTGGAGCTGATGACCTTTGAAATCGGAGCAATCTTCCACCACCCACAAGAGCTTTGAGTTGAAATCTGAGCTATTGCTCTTCAGTTCTTCAAAGCCTCCGGCCGCAGGACTGGGATCCACCCCTGGGTTTTGAGGGCTGGGTTGTGAGGGTGTAATGTTCAGCCTCGCTTGGCTGGAGATCACAACCCTCTGCAGGAATTAAACTTTTGATTCAGAAGGTAGGGAGTCCTTCTGAATGTCTTGGGGCAGGTTAGAGGGCTGTGACTCGGTAGTGCACCCCTGGGAAGTGGCATATCTTGGAGAGGTGGCCCTTCTGTTCCTCCTTCCCCGCAGGTAGTCTTCTCAAACAGTCAGAGAAACTGCAATAGAACATAGGGTCATTAAAAGCAATTCATCTGGGACCCTCAGTATATTTCCTTCATGTTTTCCACACCCCCTCAGACTCTCCTCCTTCCCCTCTTCTCTCCTAGTCTCCAACAGGCATCACTTCTTTGACAGTGATGTCCTCTACCAATTCTGGATCAACTTTCGCCGGAGGCGTCGTCTCACAGAGTTACTCAATGAAAACTCTTCTCGCGCCCTGTCCGAGAGCCCAGACAGCCCCTTCTGCCTTCGAAAGCTCAACCCGGACCCCGGCAACACCAGCTTTCTCTCCGGTAAGTGTGGATGTATTTGTGGAGGGGTGTGAAAGCAAGGATTCCATTACCAGAGTATCCCAGAGCTGAGGGTGTTGCTCCAGCAGAGCGTAGGATGTTCCTCCAGGCATTGTATGAAGTGGTCACTCATCCCACTGGTTTGTGGTGCATGTCGTGATGCAGCTGCAGTCTCTCTATCGGAGCTGCCCACCCCAGGAAAATAACCCAATTTACCATCAACTCAGCTCATGGTCCTTCTTTGAAGCTAGTTTTATTCTCTCTCAAGAAATGGCTCAAACACCATCTTCAGCATATGCTTACCTTTCAGAGGGGGGGTCAGGCTGATGGGAAAGTTTGTTATTTTAAACTAGTCTGTTCCTTACTTGGTTAACTGTTATTTCTGCCTCTTTCAGTCCAGACCAACAAGGAGATCAAAATTGTCTCAGCAGTTCGAAGGAGCAGCATCACTTCTCTGGCTGGAAACTCCAACCCCTACTTCAATCCTGCTCCTACGTTGGTGTTCCCTCCTGTGGCCGAGTGCAACCCCAAATCAGGTCTGGGCTTCTGCACTGCCCTGTCGTGGCACAGAATACATCTACTCCTTCAGGGCACGGGGCAGCTCAGGCTTCAGGTCCCAAGCCCTTCACTGTCACCTTGGTGACTTGCCAGAGGAGAGGGTCAGCCTCACCTCTGAGTCTCGATTTGGAAAGTTGCGCAAGCATTTTGAAAGATATTGAGAAGGATGCAAAGATTCTGTAGTAGCTGTGGCTGGTTCCAACATCTGTTCTCCAGCCCATAGTAATCCCCTCGTTATAGGCTGCCTCCTTATGCACCCGCTGGACAAAACCCTTGATTCTGATAGGATCTGTCACCTTCTGCTCTAGTGTTAAAGAGACCCGTCACCAATGAAGAACTCCTGTCCCCTGGGGCCCCCTACATCAAGAAAACATTAACTGTAAGTGACCACAGCGAATGGCATTGCCAGCCCAGCAGTGCTGAGTGCTCTGACTGCTCTCTGGTAGCTTTCCATCTGCTGCTCTGACCCCTGCGTGTTGAAACTGTGATTGGATGTCACATCATCACGGCTCTTTCTTGGTGCAGCCTCTGCTATAGTTTGATGTATATTTAAGGGGTAGATCAGGAAAGAGAATGTTTCCTGGGCAGGAAAACTCCCATTTAGGTTTCATTCAGCTCCATGCAAACTATAGAATTGGTCAAGTCTTGTGACAGCTGAGACTTTGACGCGCATCCCCTGTCACGCAGTTGTCACCTTTATGCACGGCTTTATGCAACTTTCAGGTTCCTGCTGCCAGGTATGTTGATATGATCCGTCTTTCCTTTCTGATGATGGGCTTTTTTCATGGCCAAAATAAACACACTGCAAAATCTCCAGGATGCCGCAGACAACCTGAGCTTTGGGCTTTTGGTTGTCTAATTGTTTCCAAAGCTGTAGGACCGGTCAAGGCAGGGCTGGTAGGTGCTGGGTGTGAACGTTCCAAGGCAGTTCCTGCCCTGCGGATCCTATTGTGCTTGTTTATTTTTGTGTAAAACTTCTCAGCCCTTTCCTACCCACATTTGAAAGGGGGAATCCCACAGTGGCCAGTTTAGGAAGCGCGAGGCTGTCTTGCCATACTGGTTTCAGACAAGTGGGGTTCCAGGGGAACTGTGGATCAGGTTCCCAAATTAACTGTGCTGTAGACATTGGTGGGAAGGAGCAAGAAAAATCAAGCGGGTGATTAGTGTGGCATGTGTGAGGACATGCCATTCACTCTCCTCCTGAATGCTCTTGCCCTGCCCTTCAACTCTGCCAGCCTGGGCCTTTCATGGCTCATTTCCTTCTGCTTAGCTGTGCAGTTGCTGTTATTTATTTATATGGGTGATGTGCAAAGTCCTTTGGGAATTCCTTTTCTCTTTTAGTCACATCAGATGGCCACAGTATTACAGCAAACTGCTCTGACAGGCTGAGATCAGAGGGGGGGAAATTAAGAGTGGCTACTTCCATCCTGGAAATGCTCTCCTGTGCCAAGGAAAAGGCACCGTGTACGTGCTCAGGAAATGTTCTCCACACTCTCTTGGTGCATGCCTTGCACTTCAACTTCACGCCGCCTGTGCTTCACTATTCTGAGTTTTCCAGCAGGGAATATTGATCAGAAAGCAGCTTTGCAGAGAGCAATTAACCTGTGGTTCTGTGTCTCCCTCCACGGAATCATAGAATACCAGGTTGGAAGGACCTCAAGGATCATCTGGTCCAACATTTCTTGGCAAAAGCATGGTCTAGACAAGATGGCCCAGCACCCTATCCAGCTGAATCTTAAAAGTGTCAAGTGTTAGGGAATCCACCACTTCCCTGGGGAGGTTATTCCAATGATTGGTTGTTCTCAAAAAATTTCCTCTTGTGTCCAATTGGAATCTCTCCAGGAGTAATTTGTACCCATTTCACTCTTCTCCGTAGCCACCCTTTGTAGCACCACTTGGTGCATAGCTCTTTCCTTCCCATCCTTGACAGATTAGGATCATGAGTAGAGCTCTCCATCTCACCAGGAGCTGTTGCATCTCTCTATCCAGCCCATTCCTTGGTTTTTAAACCTTTTTCTTCTGCTGTAGATTGTGGGGGATGCGGTGGGCTGGGGATTTGTGGTCCGAGGAGGAAGACCTTGCCACATCCAGGCAGTGGACCCAGGAGGACCTGCTGCTGCTGCAGGGATGAAGGTAATTCTTGCTCGTGGTGTCTTAACAGGAAGCAGGACTTATCTTGTTTGGTCTTTTCAGGCTGAACACATTCTTTGTGATAATCCCACAGTGGAGATCAGTCTAATGGATCAATGCTGGAGCTCTGGCAGTGCTGTGAGGGATGGGGGAAGGATGCCTCTCTGCAGACAAAGTGCCCCAGAGTTAGGCTTGACTGAAAGCCTAGTTGGGTTTCACTATTCCTTATAAAAACCCCAGCAGTGAGGGAATAATTTCTACAATTTGATATAAGTCACAGGGATATTTGAAATAATGGGATTCTTCAGAGGCAGAGTGTGACTCCTTGTTTGCTTCGGGCGGGATTGGAAGGGGATGGATGAATTTGTTTCATTTACTCAAGAGCCCAGTTAATTTCTCCTTACCTAATCTCATTTGCTACTAAATTGCTGGATGTTAATATTGTACTTAATTTCCATCTGTGAAACGAACCACTGCTCATAAATGAGTCTTTTTTTTCCCTCTGTTAACTCACAGTCAAAATCGCTTTGGTTCCTTTTCGTTTTTTATGATACAGAGATCGCAGCACAATGGTTATCAGCGTAGTTTATGGAGTGGTAACACTTGTGGGTTTGCAGGATTTTGCAGCAGGTTATTTGCATTGCAGCCTCTAGCTCTAGTCAGTCACAGGCAGAAGTTGCTGTGAAGACACGGGCTGAAGGTCACCTGCCCTTCCTCTCCTTGCAGGTGTGCCAGTTTGTTTTCTCAGTGAATGGAATGTACGTTTTGCACCTGGACTATCAGACCATCAGCAGCCTCATCATGACAGGACCACGGACTCTTGTGATGGAGGTCATGGAAGCCATTGAATGAGTGAAGGCATCCTGTCCCACCGCTCTTTGGAAAGGCAGGAGGCTCCACTGGGCAAGGATGGACTGTGGGGAGGGACCAAGCTGGACCATTCACTGTGAAATGTTAGCCAGGCATTTTAATATATTTTCCAATAAATACACTCTAAGGGACAAGTCTCAGATTTTGATGTTGTTTGAAATATTTGGCTCTTGAGAGGGTCTAAGCTCTTGCAACTCCTTTTTAATGGCAGTGGGGAGAGTTCAGCACACCATGAAGCCAAGCCTTACAACAAGCCATTCACCCCGCCAAGCTGCAGGGCAGGTGGTACAAGCTGGTGAGCAGCAATAAGTTTGATACCAAGCGAGTGAGTACGTCTGAGCTCCCTTGAGTTGTCTGCTCAGTCTGCCGAGAACACAGTGTGCTTTCCAGATGGCCCAGTAAACTGTGCCATCGACTCTGTCAAGAAAATAAGGCAAAGACTGCAGCGATGTACGCTTCCGTGTAAAGAAAGTCTAAGGCTCCTGCTACTCTCTTGGCTTTGCCAAGCTCATGGTCAGGACTGGCTGCTCTTCCCAGCTGAGTTTCTTGAAAAGGTGAGACTTCCACCCTTGCGCTTTTTGTGCCTCCACACCCCAATAATGCTTAAATTCTTTAACCAGCTTCACCTCGGGGTGGAGCTAGGCAGAGGTCCCAAATGTCATAGGCTGCCACCAGCCTGGGAGAGACCCCAAAGAGTGTCTGCCCAAAAGGAAATGTGTCATTGTCTGAGTTTGACTCTGGGAGAGAAGAGAAATGAGTGAAAGCCACCGAAATCCATCCCTCCCTGGGCCCTGTTGCTCCAAATCCTAGGATTTGCAGGTGATGCAGAATATTCATGTGCAAACTACCCTGAAAGTGAATTAAATATAGAATAACAGGTAATGACAAGAAACTGGGGAGTTTTTTTAGCTTTCCAGTTCACAGAGCATCCTGCCTGTGATCAGCCTGCAGTGCTGTGCATACAGCAGGATGATTTCCAACCCTCCTGCTTAGGGCAGGTCCCTTAGTGAAGCTCTTTTGGCCACCAACCAAGTCTTAAGAAAACCCAACCTCAAACAAACAAACCCAAAAAAAAGTCATTTTGATTTATGTTAAAGTTCAAAATGGGAGCTGACTTTCCTGGAAAATCTGGTGTCAGCTCTATGTTAGGTATTGCATTACTGCTGGCTGCTTTTTTATTTTCTCGGTCTAGAGGGATATGTGCTCCCCCAGCACTGCTGCAGAGGCCATAGGACTTCTTGGAGTAGAGCGTTCCTGGAACATGGTCCAAGCAAGATGTTTGCATTGATAATCCACTGGGGTCCTTCCAGCCCCTAAGTGAAACCAGACAATCTTTTAAGCCATTTGTCAATACACTCACAGTTCTTATTTCTAGCCATTCAGTGCACAAGCAAAGCAGCATCCATCTGCCTTTTTGCTTTTTTAAATTCTGCCTTGTGTTGCTGCTCGGGGGAATTTTGGGTGTTTGTGGTGGCCCCAAGCTTTAATCCAGTGTTGGGCTTGAACTAAAGTCAAAGCCAAAAGACCACGGCGTTTTGTGGGCACCTTGGGAAAGGTAGGACAGAAAGCAGCAGCCTGAACATAAGCACTGGAAGAAGCTCCAGATTTTTCTGACATAAACAGAGCACGAATTTTAGCTGTGTCTGAATTCCCCGAAAGTGAGGTGCAGAAGAGCTGTGCTCTTTCTGTTCTCACCTCCTCCTAGTTTTAAAGTAAACTGCAGCAAAACTGAGCAACTACTGAAATGCAGGAGGAATTACAGAAGAGGTAATTTGTGATATTTACACATAGGGCAGTGACAACTCTCTCTTCACAGGCTACTGAATGCTCCATGTTTTGTCTTAACAAGATTTAAGCGACTCCTTTTGGTGTTATCCTTTGACTTGTATATTGTGATGCTTTTAAATACTTACTAGATTATAAAGCAAAATGGCAATGAGCTACCAAATGTTTCTTTAGAGTGTACAAATACTTAAGAACTCTGATTTTATTTTATTTTATTTTCTATCTTACTTGACACTTCCAAAGGTGACCATGTTTCCTATAGAATGGGAATTGCTGGTTTCTCGCAGCTCACTCTGTAGCAGTGGGAGACTGATGCTGACAGTCCCCGGAGATGGAGCTGGAAATCTGGCCTCCATTTGCAATGAGAAATGCCACTGTCAGTTGTTCCATTCCTGGCAAGGAGGACAAAATCCGAAGAAGTTCTGGTGTGGAGCTGGGCGGCTCTCCCAGGCGCTCCCGGGGCTGGGGACCACATGCCGGTGGAGATCAGGGCTGCATCCCACAGCTGGGGAGTCTGCAGCATCGTCAAGCTCCAGTTCATGATTCAGTCTCTGGCCTTGCAAATCTTACAGATGTGCTTAATTTCCTTAAACAAATGCGACGTAACTTGCCTTCGGTGCAAAGGCCGGGCTCTCACAAACGTCTAATGGGACGTGAATGGGGTGGGCTGACTCCATCCCCGGGAGCCTGACGGTGGGCGGGAGCCAGGACTTGTTGCTGCGCTCCAGGAAAGCAGCGTGCAGCTTCCTAGGCATGTGTTCAGTATTTAGTTAGCAAAAACACTAAAAGCTGTTTGCTGTTTTCCGTAGAAGCAGCCTCTTGCTTTCCGTGCAGGCTTTATTGAGCTGTGCTTAGGGTCCGAGCAGCGCTCCGGGCTGCAGTGGTGGGGGATCACTGTCCCTCTCCCCCTGCTCTCCCTCCCCTTCCTCATCCCTCCTGACGTCTGGGAATTGAAATCTCTCATCACGCCGAGGAGCAGAGGAGGCACCAAGGGCTGCTTCTCCCACGATTTAAGAATGTAGCTGGATTCGTCACACCTCCCGGCTGACTCCAGGGAAATCCGCGCTGCTCCACGGAGGTCTGTGGCTCCTTCCCCTCGGGGGGTCGGTTCCAGGGATGCTGAGGGAGGGGCTGCATTGGGTTGGGGATCGGCAGAGCAGGGAACTTCTGCAGGGTTTTGCTCTGTGGGAAACTTGGGGTTGGTGGGGCTCAGCTCAGGGCAGCGCTGCCGATGCTGCCCGGGGGTGGCAGGTCTCAGCCTCCCACTGCCAAGGAGCTTCAAGACTCACATTTGCTGCAGGTCAGGTCTAAATAATTCCAGGACTGCTTTTAGCAAGTGTTTTGGGGTGATGGCTGTAAGAAATGCACTTTGTTTGTTGGCTTTTTTTTTTTTTTCCTTCTCTTTTGTGGTTAATAATATAAAACCTGCGGGAAATTGCTGCCCCTCCAGTACTTGGAAGGGTTTGTTAGCAAGGGCAGTTGCCTGGGTGGGTTTTTCCCACCCGGAGGTGTGGTGTGGCATCAAACTGATGTTCCTAAGCCTGTCCAGGCTGTAGGGAGCTCCAAAGGCTCAGCTTAGAAATGAAACTTGTGCCTTACTTTTTTCAGACTGGTGCTGGGATAATTGAGACTTTTTGTTCAGCGGTGGAACTGCAATACAGGAGATTTCCAGGAAAGAACAGAAAGGGTTTGGTGAATGTGATTTTTTTTTTTTTTAAAGTCTATTTTAGGTCCTTTAACTAGCAAAGTGCTCAGGGAGTGTGGTACAGATGTGGACACTGCAGCTGGCCACCTCAGGCAGGTCGCTGGTCCCTTCTGCAGGGCAGTGAGTGGGCCACGAGATGACACTGCTTCTGCCAGCGCTTCTGTGCAGAGATGGTGATGCCCTTTGGGATGAGGAATTATCCCCAGACCGTGGATATTTAGGGTGGAAAAACTTCACAGTGTCCCCAGATCTGCACTTTTAGTTGTGCTGATTTAAATACGTGGTGGGGATTTTTTGCATAGATTTTTTTTTTCTTGAATTAAAATGACTAGTTTTAAAATTTCCTGAACAAAAAAGGGGATCTCCAACTGCTTTAACCTCCAAATCCCCTCTGAGCACACAGCTGGGGCGAGCGGGAAGCGGTGCATCCCCCCTCCACACCCATTTTCCAGGCCCTGGAAATACCACCTGCTCCATGTGTTGCTGTCTCCAAATTCCTTCCCTGGGTGAGTAAGAGGGAGGGAGGCCCCACCAGAGGCTGCCTGTCACTGTGGTCCCCTCCGTCCCGGGGTCCAGAGCTCAGCCTGGCTGGATGGTGGCACCAGCGAGGGCAGAAATGGATGGGAAGGGACCGTGGAGATCCACTGGGGGCTTGGGGTCCAGCAGGTGACATGTGGAGAGGGGGCTCTGCAGGGTGGGGAAGAGAGAGCTCCTCAAGTCATGTGTTTTCCACCATCTCAAAGAGGTCCCTGTGTTATCCCTGCTTTACAGGTAGGAAAATAAAAGTTGGAGAAAAGGCAAAATAGCGATGGGTTTGCTCTGAGCAGGGAAGAAGAGATGAAGTCCTTGCTCCTTCCTTTAATCGCAGTAAAGATCCATAATGTGGGGGCTTACTGGATCCAAACTGGGTTAATATTGACCTCACCCTTACTGACAGGTCGGGGGGGAGCTCCTGGCTGAATTGGACCCTGCAATAAGCCTGGGTCAGTGCAGGTGGCAGAAGCCCATGTGTTTATTTTGGATCCCGTATAACCCTGCTTAACATGAAAAGATTATACACAATCCAGTGCTTTTGCCAGAGTTTGGCATCCCCTTTGCCAGCAGAGTCATGGGGAAGGTGCAAGGAGATGAAGAGCAGCTTGGTGGTGTTGCAAAATGGCACAAATAAACCTGTGATTTGGGGAATTTTTCAAAAACACAGGCTTCTTGCTGCTGTTTGGTACAAGTACCCCTGCAGCCAGGGCAGGCTTTGTTTTTTTTTGAGGTGACAGTCAGATTCCCCAAACCCACCTGTAAATTGTTTGTTGGTTTTTTTATAAGTGATGACTTCATTTACTAGCTGGAAAAAAAAAAACCAAAGCAAGTGTTTGCCATGGCTAAGGGCTTCAGTTACACTGCAGTTGTTCCATATAACCTGATCTTCAATCAAAAAAAAATAAATCACAGGCTGAGTACGGGGGTTAACATCTCCCTGTTATAACTTGCATATTTTTCCATTCATTCTTACAGCAATTTAGAATTGATTTAAACGCCAGGAGATCATGGCTGGGTCACTCACGTGCATATTTATTTTTCCTTGAAATCACTAAAAAGCTGACGTATTTGAAGGGAAATAGGCATTTGCCAGGAGCCTCTAAATACCTGTCCATCAAAATGAATAGAAGTGAAATGTCACTGCAGACGGCAGTGGAGGAAACTTGTGTATGGTCTGGTTCTGCCAAAAGCAATAAGGCTGAAATGGGGAGCACAGAAGATGACAGATGCCAATGATGCGTTGCAAAAGGCCAACAGCATATGTTTTAAACCTGGTATATTGAGACTGAGACAAGGGGGAAGGATCGTTTCCACCAGGATGGTTTTATGCTGACCTGACGTTTTCTGACCCAAACTGAATAAAACTGAAATCCAGGCCAGCAAAGGTAATGAAGGTGCTCGAGGAGCACGGGCTGTAGGGTGGCTGTCCTTAGCCAGCCAGCTCTGGAGGTGCTGCAGAGGTTACTTCTAAGTCAAACCAACCCTCTGCCGTGATTAAGGCTGAAACTGCATCTGTTTTCAGTCTTCTTCAGGTGAACAAGTTAAAACAAGACCATCCCAAGGAGTCCTAATTGTAACTTCTTGGGAACTCCACCATGAAATACGAAATAAAACCCTTGTTTCTAAACTGTTGATACACACACCCAGCTAGGTCTGTGGCATCCCTCCTGCCACGTAATTGCTTTATCACAGTGACTGCAGGGTCATTAAATCTGTGATGTGAGGAGCTTGTCTGCCAAGGACTGCTCCTCTAAATGCTTCTCCCTCTATGATCAATGTGTGCCTTGCAGGGACATGAAAAAGGTGCTGTGTGTTTGTATAACTTATACCGATTTTGGTCACAATAATCAGAAATATCTACTTCTGTATGATTTAAGGCAGGAGTTGTTCTGGTGCCTGCCTGCCCAGTGGTTTGGCCCATGTTGCTTATTTCCCTGCTCAGAGCTGGTATTTCCATCTCTTGGGATCGTCCTGCCAAGAGGGCCCTGCCTTCTCCAGGACCAAGCAGGCTGAGAGGAGTACTGGGTCACAGCCTGCTCCCCACCAGGTGTATAAACTCCATTTAGTACTGGGCCAACACACTGAACAGCTGTGTTGGAGGGACCAAGAATGTAAAATAATAGATAGGAATTGCAGGAAAGATCAGTATGTGCTTCTCCTCCCACTCTTTCAGTGCTGTCAGTGATGTATAGGGCTGTAGGTCTCAGCTTGTGGTCCCTTAACTGAGGACTGCAAAAACCTGGGGTTTGATGTGCTGAAATGTAAATTTTACTCCTCCTTCCTGATGTTTGCCTTCTCGTAGGTCCCAATGACCATGCTGATCCACACTTGCTTCTTTTTTGCCTGCCTGCCTGTGGCGAGCCATGTCTGGGGACGAGTGGGCCAAGGTAAGGACCCCTTGCTCGGGGCAATTCCCTACGGTCTGGATGTCACCTGGGTTAGCCCAGCTCTTGCCTGGGCCCTTCCCGCTGGCAGTGGCACCACATGTGAGGGACATTCCCAATCACACGCAGGGTTTCAGGGGGCTGCTCTGCTCTGGTGTCTGTTGGTGAAGCTCCAAACAGCCCATCCCCTCACATGGGAGATCAGGGGGCCTGTCTGGGGGGAGCATCTCCATCCCTCCCCACCCC
>JAHREE010000329.1:108117-191254 GCA_033628505.1 Tringa tobata | reverse complement strand
CATGCTCACTCATTGCTAATTAGGGCAGCCCACTGGAAAGACAGCTGTAGGTACAGCGTCAAGAAGGAGGGGAGATAAATCTGCTGAGTTGCCATCCTATATCCAGTCAAGTGAAAAAGTTTCATATGGTGCCATTTCTATAACAGAACAGCTACGTTTTGCCAAGGAATCATTGATTCAAAGAGCGACACGTGAGTTCAGACACCTAGCTGGGGTTTAAAAGATGTCTGTGAAATCTGGAGATGACAGGGGGATGTGTTCTCCCTTCTTTTTACTTTCTTGTCTGATACTATTTTTTTCCTCAGAATTTGTTATTTAGTTTGTTGTTCCCTGCAGCAAACTGATACAAGCTGGTGCCCATGAGTTATGGTCCTGCCAGGAACTGTTATTTACACTTTATCAGGTTTTCTTTCTTTTTTCTTTTTTTTTCTTAACCCAGCTGGTCCTTGGAGCTGCCTCTGAAACAATCTTTCTGCAGAAGTATGGGATCCTTCACCTGGGGGATTTCCCTATTTCTCAGCAGCCCAAGCCTACTGAAGAGCCTCATTGAGCCCTTTTATCTATTTCCTGCCCTACCATTTCAGATGTTTGCACCAAACACACTTGCTGAAACAAAACGTCCTGCACGAAAGCTCCTGGGAGAGTCCTCCAAGATGCAAGGGGTGCAGAGAAAGCCCTTACTCTATGTCAGGCTGTTTTCCCTGTTTGCAGCAGTATATATTGAGCACCTCATCTGAGCACCTGAGAAACTCCTCTTTGCACAGGGTGGAGGGTACAGGTTTGCAGGGACTCGTGGCAGGTTTCCTGGCAGAGGTGCAGGAGCTGCTCCAGGGGATACTGAGGACTCGATGGGTACTGAGGACAAAGGTTCCCTCTGCACTGTAACTATTCCCTTGTCCATAGAGGAGATGACACGGGGTGTTTTGCTGGTGCATGTGTGGAGGGAGGAACTGCATCCGTAACAGCATGGACATGTCTCCTCCCCAGGGTCGGGCCGGCTGAAACTCACTGTCCTTTCAGAAGACAGGCTCCAAATGAAATGGAAAGAGACTGAAGGGAACATCAACGGCTACAAGGTTCGGGTAAAGCCCATGGCAGGTATGTGCTAATGTGCTGGACGTCAGACCCAGCAGAGATTTGTGTATGAGTGAGGGACTGAGCTCCACCTTATGACCTGTGACAACAGGACTTCAGTAAGAGCATTATTTAGACCTTAAGGCAATAGAGGTAAGGCAGAGGGAATTATCCATTACTTATTCTGGTTTCAAGTGTTGATTACCAAGATGAACTGTATGGACAAGAAGTTTTTCTGGCCACCATGAGAGCAGTCCACAGTGCCACGTCAGTGCAGGCACAGCCTCGCTCATTCACAAGAGGGAGATGAAATTCACCCTTCTTCATCCTAGAGGAAAGCCTTACCCAGAAAGTGTTGCTATTTGCCACTGTGTGAGAAAAAAGATGAGGAAAGGCTCACTGTCTGGTTCTTCTGTGGGAGCTCCCAGCTCTCCCTGCACTTGCAGGGACATGGGATGGGAGTCCTTGATGCTCTGTGTGCGTAGCTCAGCCCCTTGGCTCCCTGTCCTGGCTGAGCTCCAGCTCTCCCTGACTTTGGACACTGAACCTGGTGGTGTTGGAAGGACATGATGTCCTTCAGTGGGGAGCAACGGTTGGAGGCAACCCTGGTCTTGGCTGGCATTTGGTTTTCAGTCCCTGTTTCTTTCCCAGTGAGCCGGAGAAGGGATCTGCCAGGCAGGAGCGCGTGCGGCAGAGCTCTGTGATCTTCTGCCCGCTCTGAGATCAGTCCCCACCTGTTTCCCAGCTGGAGCAGGAAGTTTCTCATTCCTTCCCTTCTCTGTTCCTCCCCAGGCCTCAGCTCGGTGGAGAGCGATGAGCATCCCGGGAATGCAGGGAATCCCCACCAGCCCTCCCAGTACATGCCTGAGGCTTTCCCTCTGCGTAGGCTGGGGAGCTCCGTCTCCAGCCCTAGGCATGAGCGCAGGGATGACCGTGTCAGAAATGCATCCATCTCCATAATTTAAAGCTTGTGGACCTTTCCTAATCACAGGGGTTTAGGGACGTTATTTGTCTCTCTCCCTTTGGTTTGTGTAGCACAGGGACCACGGCTTTGCAGAGCTGCCTTCCTCCATCTGCTCACTGCTGTGCCAGTGCAGAAATGTCCCTGTTCCTGGCTGGTCAAAGCATCACAGCCCCAGGCCAGGTCCCACAGCCCCAGGCCATGGCTGGAGGGATCTGGAGGCAGTGCTGCCTCCAGAAACGAGCTCTCTCCCCGCAGAGAGCAGCTGCCCTTGGAGAGAGATGGGGTTTGCAGAGACAGCACAGCGAGTCTGGCTGGGATAAGTAAGATGAGTCCCAAGTGCCACTGGTGACCTCTGGAGACACTGAGCCACTTCCTCATTTTGTCACATATGACATCAATTGGTTGGATATTTTCATAATCAGTATTTACTAGAAGTTTCCCAGTCTTTACCCTCTGAAGACTGTCTTTTCACTGAGCATCTCCTCGAGAAGCTGGTGAAAGTTGCACTAATGCTGGATGGCAACTGGTTTTCCATTTTGGGCATGTGTCACCCAACTAAATATTCTCAACTCTGGATTGGGAAAAAGAGCAAAAAACAGAGACCCACAAAATTAAAAAAAAAAAAAGAAATCGGAGTTGACCGAGGTCCCTAGGCAGACATTCCCTACATTTCAGCAGTGTTATTGCTACTGTCAGCTTAAATTTAAGCTCTAACAGCCTCTCAACTGTGGTTTCATCCCACCTCAGGGGATTCGGAGCAAGAAGTCATGCTGAAAACCAAGACTCCCAAAGCCACAGTGGGCGGGCTGAGCCCTACCAAGGAATACACGCTGCAGGTCTATGTGCTCAACGGCTCCCAGGAAGCCCTGTTTGCCAAGAGGAAATTTGTGAGTAAGTAGAGAGTGCTACATTTTACTGTTCAGAGAACTCCTGAGGGTCTTGGAAATGTGGCTCCTAAGAGCTCATCCTCCAGACCTCATCCCCCTGAAGAGTCTGTGACAATCACACAGACTGTTACTATTTAGGTTGGGAGGTTAGAAAGGGGGATCCTGAAGACACAGGAGATGAAGGATGGACTGTGACTCACAGACCTGTGTAAAGTAATTCTCCCTGGTTTTTGGTGTCCCTACAGTAGAAGAACTAAAAAATGCATCCCAGACTAGAAACAACCGAAGAAGCGCAGGAGCTGCATCAGGAAAGAATCTCACCTCTTCAGGGAGCTCAGCAGCTGAGCACAGCGGGGTGGCAGAGGCCACCCCACCACCCCTGAACGCCGTCCTGACACAGCCAGGTGGGTGCAAAGCTGTCCCTAAAAGCACTCCCACCCTCCATCTGCAACCCCTGCTTCATCAGGGACACTCTTTCAGTGAGACATGCCTCCCAGTCTCATCTCTTGCATCTCTGAACTACAAGAAGACAGTCAGCAACCTAAAAATATTTGCCCCTCGTGCCAGGAAAACTGTCCAGCCTGACAAAGCTCTGCCATGTGTTCCAAGGGCTGACAGGTATTCAGATTAAACAAGATACAGTCAAATCCTTCAACTGACAACAGATCCCTTTGAGAACAAGCTGCTCCCAAAGCACTGGGGCTAATGATGCCTGATTTCCCAGGCTGCTGATTGTCCTGACTATATGAACGCATAGATTCTTGTGTGTCTAACACGAAGGTTAAAAAAAGCATTTATACACGTTGGTGGAAGAGAGATTCATCAGGGCCATTATACAAAAAGACTGGCACTAAGGTGAGATGTTTCTGAGTCACAAACTGCTGATGTCTGGAGAGTACACTGAATATCAGGTGCCATGGTATGTTTTCCCTGCTTTATATTTTATAAAATTTAACTATTTTTCCTCATTAAAGATAATGGGAAGAACAAACTTTTGATGTGATCCATTACTGATGCTATTATTATTAACTCTGAAGCCCACTTCCAGCCCTCAGAGAGGCATGAATGTGGACGGTGTCCTCTCTCTACCTATTTGCAAAAAGTTGTAGGACTTTCATCCTCTCAGAGCCTCCTACACCTCTGCCAATCGTGGCTGAAATAAGCAGGTGACTGCAGCAGGTTGCATGGGGATAACACAGCGAGGGACAATGGTTTTTTTCTCTTTGGAGCACAGCAAAGGACAGAGCTGAAAAGAAAAGGCAGAAGGGGACTCAGCCGAAGGGCTCAGGAGAAAACACAAGAAACCAGCCCGGTGCAGAGGCCAGCGTGACAGAAGCAACACCAACATCCACAAGACCATCCCAGCGCACTCCTGCAAACCCGGAGCGAGAGTCTCAAGGAAAAGAAAAACCCACAAAGGATTCATCGAGGCGAGGTGAGAGGGGTTTCAAGCGTCTCTTGCTCCTCCTTCCCCACTGTTTTCCTTAAAGCTTGTTGAATACAAGCCTTCCATCCCACTCTTTGCCACCACGATTTTCAAGAGTATAACCGCTGCTGATAGTGCTTTTAATTGCTAGGTCATGCTTTGGGGAACACACTAGGAATCACTGGGGAAGTTTGGAGTTCTGAAAAACATCATAGATTTTAAGGCAACTGGAGCTAGGCCAAAAATTCCTTTAATTTTTTTGGTTTAATTCATTGTTTTAACACTATTCTCTCTCTTCATGTTGCCACCTCCTTCTGCTTCTGGCAGATTCATGTAAGAGTTTATATTCTTCAACAGTCCCCCAGCCACCCATGGACCTTTCCAAGCCTTCAGAAGGGGAGGAGTGCATTGGTGATGTTCGTTACCCAACCTGTTCCACCTCCTGGACATGTTCTTCATGTTTCACAGATAACTGATCCACAATGTTCCTTCAGATTCATCAATTAAGAGTATAGCAGGGCAGATGACTCACAGCATTGTTGAAAGAGTGGGAATGGGGTCGTCCAGAGCATCCTCATTTGGTCCTTTGAGACCAGTAGGAATCCACGGCTGTGAGAAGAGATGGCAGAGTAACCACTTTGGAGCCCAGTGAATCTTGATGGGTTCATCTATTTCCCCCCACCAAAGATGGAAAATCCCCCATCCGAAAAACATTCAAGGAAGATGTATTTGATCAGCAACATGCCCTGTCTTATCCTTCATTAAGCTGCAGGCCTGGAGTGGGGAGAAAGGCAGGGCTTGAGTACCTGTGATGCCAGCAGGTTTTTACAGAGAGATTGGATTTAATATAAAGCCACAAAATAATTATAGCCCACGGGGGATCTCGTGATGGAATGGAATTAAGCAGTCACCTGCAATTCTTGGAGACTTAGGCTAGATAAAAGGGAAGCACTGGGCTGGGACTGAAATGTAATGGAGCTGACAGCTCGCTGAGAGCAGTGCTTGGGTTAGGCACACACTTCCTGACAGATTTAACCCATTCTTGGCAGCTGCGCACCATTCAATTTCTTCGTAATGAGGTGGGTTACCCATAGCCACGTGGTTTTCCCAAGCTGTTGGGGTACATCAGGCTGGCAGATGGTCCAATCCACCATCCAGACAAGGCCTTTACACTCTGCATTTTCTTTTTGTCCTAAAACCAAAGCAGTTTTCCCTCTTTAAAATTGTTTCTCTCAATATCACACCTTATACCCTCCAGGTTCCCAGTTTCAGTGCGACTCATCTGCAATGACAGATATCGTCCTGCTCGTGGACGGATCTTGGAGCATCGGACGCAGCAGTTTCAAGCTCATTAAGGAGTTTCTCAGCAATTTGATTTCCCCATTCAGTATTGGCGAGGACAAGATAAGAGTAGGTAAGACACTTCCCTCTGGAAGTCTGTGTTCGAAGGGGCCTTTGTCTCTGTTCTGTGGTTATGTGCTCATCTGAGGAGCTTTTATGCCTTTTCCTACCATCTGGTAGCAAGCTCTGGCCTCTAGTGGCTGTAAGAAGTAGCTGCACAGTGAAGAGAAGCGATGTCTGCTGGGCAGCACCAGGTCAGGCGTTGATGCTCAAACACATTTAGGGTTTGCTGCCTACCTCTGAGGAGGTGCTCAGCCTCCACAGCACCGCAGAGACAGACGTGGTGGCAATGCTGTATCTGTGCTGCTCTGAGTTCAGCTCAGAACTGTGTTACTTCCAGTTCTGAGAGTTGCTCACCCCAGTATGACAAAGACTACGCAAAGAAGAGGAGCTAGAAACCAAATCTGCTCACTCCCAGACCCATTCATTATATTGGGTCATCCTCCCACGGCAAGCCTGATGCTATCATCTCCCCAAAATTAATCTCCTCTTGCAGCTTTACCTTGGCTTGCATGATGCCCATAGCTCTTGTCTTCCCCAGGGCTGTCCCAGTACAGCAGCGACCCCCGCACAGAGTGGGATCTGAGTACTTACTCTACGAGGGACCAGGTGCTGGAAGCCGTGAGGAATTTGCGGTACAAGGGCGGCAACACCTTTACGGGTAACTCCATCTCACAGGTCGCTGCTAAATGATCGGTGCAGCTGCAGTGGGGGAAGCTCTTCCCATGGAATGACCTCCACGAGGGTAGAGAAAAGAGTAAAGGTGGTGGTGGTGGGGGTTGCTTGCAGAGCTGTAGCACACCATCCATCTCTGGTCCTCCCCAGGTCTGGCACTGACCCACGTCCTGGAGCAGAATTTGAAACCAGAGGCTGGTGCCCGGCTGGAGGCTGAGAAGTTGGTAATCCTCCTGACTGATGGAAAATCCCAGGATGACGCCAACATGGCTGCTCAGACGTTGAAAAACCTGGGCATAGAGATATTTGCCATTGGTAAGCTCACAGCTGTCGATAAGCTGTAGGAAAAAGTCAATCTACTTCTGATCTTCTTAAAATTGAAGATTATGCTCCTTCAAATTTGATGGGAGCATCCTGCTGCTTTAAGGTAACGGGTAAAACCTCATAACATTGTGGCTAAGATGAAAAATAGCTCATTTACTCAGTGCAGGCAGTGTCTTCAAAGGGGATTTTGTTTGTTTAGACAAAACACTCATTTGCATGAGATATTTCACACCTCCCATCCGTAATACCTTTGCGAGCCTCAGAGACCTGTGCCATGAGAACAATATTCTCAGCTGTGGAATTAGGTGAGAGAACATTGTATTGGGGAGGGCAGGAGACCTCCATTATAATTACTGCCTCTCACAACTTTCCATTTCTCTGAATAATAACATTATCTGCTCTTTGCTACCCAGCAGCAATAATGAGACATAAAATGGCCTTGAGCAGCTCTGTCCTTGATGACTAAACAAGTCTGCTAGACTAATATATGGGCAATAAAGTTACAGAGAAAACTCACCTAAAATTGCAATCTCCAGAACTTTAAGTGCTAATTTACATTGGGAAGACAGAAGCAAGGGTTTATTTCATAGGGTTATGTAGCTAAGTGTCTGGCACTCTGATTTCTTTCATGGGCTGGGGGAAGCTGCTGAGTTTCAGATGTGTATGTAGCACAACACACAGCTGTGTACCTGAAATCACTTGGAGATCTGTTCCTGGCTGGGGTATTTGCCTTTCCTTTCTGGTTAGAGAAGGATCATGTCGTTTGGTCCTTAGAGATCAGGATGCGAGTATTAATCTCAATAGCACCTTAGTGGTCACTGCAAGAGGAAGGAGGCTAACAAAACTGTGAAGGTAATAGTCTTGGATCTGAGAAACCGTGTGGGTTCCCCATCCAGCAATGGCATTACTTGGTCAGTGCTAGGATGACCTTCAGCCTGGCACTGGGAAGCAAAATAGCAATATGCTGTGGGGCTTGGTCTGCAGAGGGTTAAGGAGGATGCAGAGCAGGATAGGGATGGAGGATGCTCTGTGCCGGTGAAATTCTGCTAAATAAATGATCTGCTTTTTGCTCCTCCCTGACACTCCTGAGATGCAATGTGATGTTCTGATGAACAACAGACTCTCTGTGGGGAGTGCTGGCACCTCATAAATATAAAATTGTTGTTTATTCATTCACTCATTCCCACATTTATGCCAACTGCCTCTTAGGGTGAAAAATATCTGCCTTCCTGGTAGCAAAGCCTGCAAGTGATGAGGAGGCAGGAAAACAGAAGAAGGATTCACTAGACTGTCTCCAGGCCACAAAAGACCTTCTGAACCCACAGAATTGAAAACCCTTCCCAGGCTGGACTGAGGCTGTTGCTGCAGGAAAGCCTGAGGCCATTCTCAGATACCGCCATCCGACTGGCATGACTGGGAGGCTCTGCTTGGAGAGCAGGATGGTGGTGGACCCATCCTGCCCCTGAGCGAACAATGCAGAAGCATGAGACGGAAACTGCTCCTTTCTGGGGTGTTTTCTCAGTCTCGATCTCTGCTCTGGTTGCAGGGGTGAAGAACGCAGACGAGGCAGAGCTGAAGCAGGTGGCCTCGGAGCCGCTGGAGCTCACGGTGTACAACGTGCTGGATTTCCCACTGCTGAGCTCTCTGGTTGGCAAGCTCACCCGGGTCCTGTGCACCAGGATCAAAGAGAAGAGCAACAAGGAAAATGCAGGTGAAGTGAAACCTCCTCAGAGAGGGCTGAGCTTCCTCCTGCTCATCGTCCACCTTCCTTGCCATTAGGATTGACCCTTTCTCACACCTTTCCTTCCATGAAATCCACCATCCTGTCAGCACCACCTAACTCTTCTCCTCCAGTGCTGATCTCCTTGCTCAGCCTTGTGATTGTTGTCTTCTACAAGACCTTCTGGATGTATTTTTTCCACTCTCACTCCACTGCAGAATCCCCCCATGTCTAACAAGTCACAGAGAGACACTACCTGTAGATATTTCCATTCTGATGTTCTTGCTTTAGTTACCTGCTTTTGGCCTGTGAGCCAATACAGGCAACAGCCATTCCTACCAGAGGTTTGGATAACTCTTGATGGATATAATCACCTAATGACAATAACTATCATTGTAGGGAAGAGGGGACTTCTTTTCCTCTTCTGTTACCACGTGGTGTGAAAAAATGCATTATAACCTCCTCCTTTTCTGATTCCAACCAAGAGGAGGCAGAAAAAGCAAAAGAGTTAATTTGAGAATATATTAGGGAGCGTGTACAGAGAAAATGTGGAGGTAGGAAGACGAGATAACAAAATATTTAAACATTCCCCGCACTTCACTTTAAATGGTGGATCTCCAAGGCATTTTCAAGTTAAAACCAAACAGACTATTTATTTCCTTTGCTGGAGAGCAGCTTGTATAATGAACAAGAGAGGGAAGAACCACTCCAGGTGTTAGCTTAGACCCTCAGCAGAGAAATATCATGTAGATATTTCCATGTCTCTGCTCTAATATTGGCCTAGGGAGAGTAGGAAAGTCTAAATTTCAAGCATACTTTCATTTTAATTCTCTGGAGATTCATAGAAATAAATTGATTAATCCTTATTATTTTGCACTTGTTTGGTATAATTAGGTGTTTTTCAAAGGTGCATGTTAGGTGCATGCTAAAGAAAGATGGGCTGCTCAAAAAAGAAACCAAAATAACTTCTGTTTGTTCATTTTTGACAAATTTTGACGACTGAGGAAAGCTGCGTCATCTTTTGGATAGATGTAAAAATGTAGAATTGTGTTGAAAAAATATTCCCAGCACACAGCAAAATACACAGCCTCTTATTTATGTTCTCCATGTGCTCAGTTTTAAAATATTTATTTCAGAGCGGTTTGGAACAGTTTCTATACTCTATAGGGAAGGAGACTGTAACTTAATTTGAAAAATGTCACTCGTATTTATGAGCTGGAAAGTGCATTTGGCAGGAGAAGTCTGAATATAAGAAAGTAACTGTTTTTAATTCCTAGGCAGCGCTGTGAAAGATATCCCCGTGAACACGGGTCCCCAGCTGAGCCCGACTGACCTTAAAATATCAGCAGTGACCTCTAAGAGCATGCACTTGACCTGGAGTCCTCCTCTGAGACCACCAAAGAAATACCGGATTGTGTATTATCCTTTGAAGGGTGGTATCCCCAAAGAGGTGAGAGACCTTTCTCTGGACATCTGAGACTGCAGTATCTTCCAGATGGTGGCTGGGAATTTAAGTAGACCTGAGTAGACAAACAAATGAAGATAGAGGTACAGTTCTTGTGGGACATCAGCTAAAGCCAGAGATTAAATTAAACACACAATTAGTGTAAATATGATCAGCTGATAGGATGACAAGACAGAAGAGGAAATGGGATGAATATCATCTTGCTAGAAATACTGCAAGCTATGCCGATGCCAATTTTTCTCTTATGCAGTGTTATCCCCTCCCTAAAGCATCTGTTTTGACTCAGAGGACACAGAGGTACGCAGAGCTGTCCAAGGATGCTCATCTGCAATGAAGATGACTTTGAAAAGAAAGTCCAAATTGTTGATGGGTTTCCATTGATTTCAGTGAGAGCACCATTAGTCTTGTGCTTTGTGTTTGCACAGATCCCAGCCTTAGAGGACAGAAATGCTTATTGCCTTTTACCTCTTTGTTTTGGGGAGATGCTAGCTACACAAAATTCAGAGGGTAAATGGACTTCATGTTTCTGGTCATAGATATGCCACAACAAAGCCATACTTGCTAGGGAAGGCCAGTCCAGCCATTTTTTTGCTAAAGAGTGTCTAGCACCTCCCTGTCTTGACAGCCTTCCTTTGTGCTTTCAGGTGGTTTTAGATGGAACAGTGTCCTCTTTGCAACTTTCCAATTTGACCTCTCACACGGAGTACCTGGTGTCGGTGTTTCCTATTTACGACACAGTTGTTGGGGACGGGCTGAGAGGCGTCACCTCCACATGTAGGTCGTGAGTAGGGAGAATTTTGCTGGTGCACGGTTATGATAAGTGAACAAAACTCTTTCTTTGTGACCATCTCAAACTGGAGCCTGGCATTGTATTTTCCCCCCGCTCCCTCAAGTTCAGTCTGTCTACAGCTATCTCTGACCAAACAAGACCCTGAGCAACCTGTGCTAATTTGGCCCTGACTTGAGCAGAAGTTTGTACCAGAGACCTTCAAAGGTCCCTTTCCACCTTCGTCATTCTGCAAAGGAGACCACTGTGTTGAGCTTGCCCTGACACGGCAGTAAGACACGGTGCTGGAAATATCTTGAAATGCCTTGCCACTTTTTTATCCCTGGGCTCCAAATGAATTACACCTATTCTCTGTGAAGTGGCAGCTCCACTGTGTTAGATGTGGGGTAGATGTTCCACCAGCTTGCAGTAGCCGTTGCAAAGCCAGGTCTCCTCTGGGATTTGAGCTGCCGCAGACCTCATACACTGAAGATATCTTTCTGCCTTGTTTTCTCCTTCAGTGCCTTTGTCTTCCCCTCGCTCCCTGCGTGTCTCCGAGCTGAGCCACAACAGCATGAGGCTGAGCTGGAAGGCAGCCCAGGGAGCCACGCAGTACCTGGTGCTCTGCTCCGCAGCCCCCGACGGGGCAGAGGACTATACGACAGAGGTAGAGTTCATGAGAATAATGACAATATCAATTTTCCCTGTCTGGGATGAGTTTAGCTCTAGCTCTAACCTTTGTAAATCAGTATCATGTGTTTAAAACAAAAAAAAAAAAAAAAGAGAAGTGTCAGCATTAATGACAGCAACATCTTTCATGGAAGATTTTTTTTTAATGATGTGTCTCAGAGTGATTTGTAACTGTGAGGATTTCACGTGGGAAATTAAGGCACAGGGAGAGAACAGACTGCCTGATGGGGCCCTGCAAACCCAGGCTCTGAAATCACGTCTTTGCAGCCCCAAGTGTAACTGCTGTATCTTTGAGGCTGTACATAAATGTCTTCTCTGTGTTTATCTTAAAATGTTAATTGAAAATTTGTTAGGGCTGAACTCTAAAAACAGGCTTACAACACCGCATAATAATAAAACAGTGCTTGATGAATGGAAGCCTTCTAAGAACCCTTTGTCATGTGTGCATTTTAATGAGTTATCTGGAGTGCCTGTGGAAAGAGAATATGAATTAAAAAAATAATTAAAAAAAAAGTGGGGGGAACATGTATTGCCTCTGACTCAGATTCCCACCCCAAATGCACAGAAATAGGAGCTACTGCAGGATGATTTTCAAAACAGAGAAATTAATTCTTGTACTCTGCTTTCAGGGCACAATTGTGGTGGTGTTTTTTTTAAGATTCAGAGCATTTGAAGAGAGACCAATATTTGAAATTTTATTTTAGCAGATTAGAGCATTTCTGCAGTTCCCGGACCTACTCACTCTAAGAGTGCAGTGCTTTAAGGCTACGGGATGGCTGCAAAACCAGCATTAAAATGTTCCCAGCCTTTTATAAAACCATGCTGCATTGTGTGCAGACTCCTGTAAGTCCCTGGGGTGCGTTTCTGCAGCAAGGAGACAGCGGGAGGAGAGCTGTGGCCATGCTGTGTCAGCAGCAGATGGCAGCAACCCGGCTGCCATGGGGTCTGCTGGCAGCAGGCAGCTTCTGCAAGAGCTGTCCACGTGGCTGATCGAAGCGGGGTTACATCTCTCAGGTGCCCCCTGATCCGACCCAGAACAACAGCATCATCATCTCTCTATAAGGGTCTTACACCTCTGTAGACCAGGGTAGGAGAAGATAATGTGTAACACTCAAGTTGCTTGGTGTCCCTTGGGAAGAGAGGCAGAGCACCGACCACTGTAGACCACCTACCCAAGTGGTGAAGTCCCAAAGTGGAGGAGTCTCCTCATTGTGACCAAAGAGACCTTGATCTGTGTCTCTCTAAGGTCTTGCTCTGTTGAGGGTATTGGTGGGCACCTGAGAACTTGAAGGGTACCCCAGAACATCTCTCTGTTGGCAGGTGAAGGTGGCCCAGCCTGAGGTCCTGCTGGATGGGCTGTCGCCCAGCACAGAGTACTCTGTTGCAGTCTACGCGATGTACGGGGAGGATGCAAGTGATCCAGCCAGCATCCAGGAAACCACCCGTAAGTGCTGCTGCTTACTGAGTTGTTATTAAACACTTAAGGCAGGAGAGACGTGTTAAATGAGGTGCTTCCCATATTGTGCATGTGGCTTGTAAACATGCTGCCTCTTCCCTGCCTGATCTTAAGTGAATATTGGTCCTTGAGGGGATCTCTAATCATACGATGAGCTGTGAAAAAGGAGTGATTTTCCCTTACCAAGAGAACTCCTGAAAGAGCTTTTCCCTGAGGTTTTTGTTATTTGGGGAGAAAAAGGGAATTATTTGGCTGTTTCTTCACATAAAGCCCAGGTAGCCTTTCCTGATGTCCCAGAGACATGTACAGTAGTGACATAAAGATAATATTTGGAACATAGGAGGTTCCACTCAGATATGAGGAAAAACTTCTGCACAGTGAGGGTGGCAGAGCCCTGGAAGAGGCTTCCCAGGGAGGGTGTGGAGTCCCCTTCTTTGGAGATCTTCAACATCCACCTGGATGCCTTCCTGAGTAACATGCTCTGGGCAATCCTGCTTCAGCAGGAGAGTTGGACTAGATGATCTCTATGGTCTCTTCCAACTCTAAAAATTCAGTGAAATTCAGTGAAATTTTCCCGCATGGTGAATGAGTTTCTTAGTTGAAGGTGGGGTCATTTATGACCAGCAGGAGGCAACCAGTCTCATTGCCATTGTGCAGCCTGTGAAACCTCAGAGAGCTGTCACTAACTGTTGTTGCAGTGGCCTTGAGTCCTCCCAGATACCTCAGCTTCTCTGAGCTCAGCCACGCGTCCGTTCGAGTCAGCTGGGAGGCTGCATCTCCGGCCGTGAGAGCTCACCGCGTCGCCTATGTCTCTAGCAGAGGGAGCAACGCTGGGGAGGTGAGACCTCAGGGGGTTGGTGGAAGGAAAAGAAACTTGGGAGGTCAGATACTGCCCTGGTCTCCTACAGCTGCATGGTTCAGGGATGGCTTGTGGGCACTTTGGATGCCGTTGCCATCCACAAGTTATCCCCTCTCCCCATGCTCCTCTCCTAATACCCATACAACTCCTCCACTGCAGGTAGAGGTTCCTGGCACTGCAACATCCACTGTCCTGAGACCTTTGTCCTCCCTCACCCAGTACTTCATCAGCGTCCGATCTACGTATGATGAAGGGGACTCCTTTCCAATTACCGGCAATGTTACTACCTGTAAGTAGGGGAAGGAAATGCTTTTGGTACCAGTGGTGCTTTTGGTGACAGAACTGGCTTGTGTGTGTCTGAACTGGGATGTTTTGAAGACCAGTCCCGATAGCTTGTGTCCAAAAGCCTTGCACAAACCCCAGATGACTGTTGTTCTTTGTGTGTGTAGTGCATCCAACTGTGTTGTGTTTGAAATGAGATGGAAGGACTAAAGGAAAGAAGCAAATGAAGAAAAAGCACCATGTATCACTAACCTTTGTGTCCTTGAGACCCCTCCTAGCCTTCTTCCCTTTACAATACCAGCGCGATACGTGTCCTTTCCACAAATGAGATAATCCTCCTTAATTAGGGTTTTATAAACATTTTACCCCTCTCTGTCCTGATGGCTGTTGTCATATGGGTCTGAAGAAGTGGAAGACAGGCCGGTCTCAGACATCTGCCTGGTGGATGTTTTGCTCCCCGACCATCTGCTCCCCACCTTGGCTCTGACAAGATGCTGCCAGTGCCTGGGCTTCAGCTGGTTTTCCTTCTACATCCCTCAGTAAAGGTCCCCCCGCCGCGGGCACTGAAGGTTACCGAGCTCTCCGGGAACAGCCTCCGACTGCAGTGGGAAGCTGTCGCTGCCTCCGACGTGGTTGTCTATCAGATCAAATGGAGCACAGTCGGTGGAGAGAAGCCTCAGGAGGTATGGACCTACGCATGGCTCTGGGGAGGCTGGCTTGGCTTTGTGCTTACTTGATGGCTCTGAACTCACGTGCAAGAGTGGCACAGGGAGGTGTAAAACTATTCAGATTAATGCACTCATGAAATTTAACAAGCTTAGGAATCCTGTGGAATAAGACAGGGTCTGTCCTGAGTCTGGTTCTGTTTGATGGAGATATCACCTTGAGTGCTGGAAGCGGGAGGGACAGAGGGACGGCACGGTCGGAGCCTTGCAGGCTCTGGGAAGATTGCAGAAGTGTTCTGGAAAATCTCAAGGATGACATTCAATAGGGACAAGAAGAAAGTATTAAGCTTAGGCAGGAATAATTAACTACAGGTATACAGGATGTAGAACAAATAGCTAAGAGGCAATTCAGTAGAAAAAGATCTGGGGTTGCGGAGACTCACCAGCCCCCAATGTCAAGTTGTTGTGGAAAAGACAAACATAACACTCAAGTATTTATAGCTAGAGGTGTCACCTCTGAGACAGGTGAAGCAACTTTTTCTTTCCTAAGTGCTAGTAAGCACTAACTACTTTTTGGGATACAGCCTTTCAAGAAGAATGAGGCCCAACTGAGGAGCACGCTTAAGAGAATGACCAGAGACAGAGCTGGTGCAGGAGGGGAAGGGATGGAGCAGGTGACCTCTTCCATCTCAAGCCCCTGTTTTCAATATGAGTGCAAACAGCAGTTGAAGTGGGTTAAATACCGAAGTCTCTCATATAATGCTTCATATTTGGGCTGGAAAAGGGGTGTACTAAGGCACATCTAAAAGCTGGAAACAGAGCAGAAGGGTTTCATGCTCAGGGCAGGTTGGCTGCCTTGTGTTGGAGCTTCACATTACGATACTGAAGTAGCTGCTAAATACAACTGGGCAGCAGCCCAGGGGCATCTACTCTGCATTAATCAGGGCTGGAAACTCGCCTCTGCTTAGATGTCTGCAACCCCCAATGGTAGACTTTGTCCCCAAAGCCCAGTGCTAACTCATTTGTGCCTACGGGCAATCTGTGAGACAGACACTTGGATGGCATGAACTAGCTTGGGGATGGTGGGAACTTGGCTGACTCATTTGTTCCCCTGCTGCAGCTCTCCATCGCTGGAAATGTGGCAACTGCTGTCCTGCCAGGCTTGCAGAAGAACACCGACTATAAAATATCCATCTGGGCCTATTACAAAGATGGTGCTCGAAGCGACACGGTTTCTGTTCAGCACAGGACCAGTAAGTGATGAGTGCTCGGTATCCACAGCCTGGGGATAATAAAGAGGGCACGGGATGCCTCAGAACCCGTCACAGACCAGCAGCTCAGATCTGGTGATCTTCAGCTCTGAAATCCCAAACCTGAATGTCTGAATGTGGCCAAAGATGTTTACTTTTCCATCTCAAAGTGTTCTGAATTTTGTCCGGAGAAAAATAGGCTGGGGAAACGCAGGCAGGAGGATGCCCTCACAATGTGTTTCATCCCCCCCTGCTTCTGTAGAGGTGTCATTGGTGCAAATTGGTGCAAATGGTGTCATTGGTGCAAATGGATCGGCTTTCTCTCGGGTGTTGAGCTGAACGTGCTGCCCAACGAGTGGTTCCTGTTAGTAAAATATGGTCTGTTAAGGAGGGTGAGGATTTCGTCGGCTACGTCACTGCTGAGCTGTGCTTCATCTGAGGGCACTTAGAAAAATGAGAGAGAATCCTGCCGGCAGACTCTGCCTGGAAGCATTATCTAAATCTCACTTTGTACAGGCAGGATATGAGGTTAAAAAGTGGCACTCCCAGAGGTCCTCTTAATTAATATTGCTTGTGTAATGGCTTTTTTGGCAGTGAATGGAATACAATTCATTCAGCTGCAGCAGTCCTCTCCTCCGTCTCTCAGCCTCCTTTGCAGAATAAACTAATTTAGGCTGCTGTTGAGCTGGTGAAGCTTGGAGTAAATGACAATCTTGGAATAAGAAGCTCAGGTTTCATTAATAAGGATTAATAATAACATTTGTTTATAGAAAGCTACCTCAGGCAACTACCTAGAAGCTGCAAACTGACAAGAAAAAAATAATAAGTGAAAGCATCCTACAGGTATATAGTGGTAAAGGGACAATTAGAGCTGTTTAGAGGCTTCAGAAAATGATTGGCTACATTTTAAGCCATGAATTACAAAATGCCCGAGGAGCTCCCTCAGCCCACTGCAAATGGATGTGATGATCCCTTCTAGGCATATTAGAACAAGCTGGTCCTTGCTGGCATGTGCACCCTGGTGGGATGTGGAAGGCAATTTGACTTCTGCTTGTCAGCTGCTCTCCTTGTGCAGGAACAAGGATGCCTTGGGGATGCCAGACTTTGCAGTGTTGCATGAAGAGAAGAAAGCACTCAAAGAAAGCGCTCCAGCAGCCAAACCTCTCAGGAGTCTCAGGGTCTGGGTGCTGGGGGTCAGTTTGCATGAGGAGTCAGGAGGGTGCCATGCTCTTCTCAGGGACAATATTTGCATGTGCAATCAATGTCTTTGATGGTGATTCTTTCTTTTTAATGTTTAAAGTGAGAGGTTCCCACAGGGGAGAAGTGGCACAGGAGAAGGGGTGGATGATGATTTCCAGGAGGCAGGGCTGATCTTGGCCATTTCAAAAGAAACTTGTGGATGTCAGCGAATTGAATAAGGCTTGGGTGGTGGATGTATGGGAAGACGTGGCATTAGGCAGGACTCTGTGAAATTCTGGGATGTGGTGAAACCTCAAACCTTTACTGTTTCAAGCAAAAGCTGCCATCTTGTACTGCGCAATTACGAGTGGACAGGATGTTCAACAGGGTCAATCTACATGTCAGAGCTGATGAATGGCAATTTATTCAGCTAGAGCATGGCAATCTCTTATGTTATCTGGGAAAACCCAAACCCTTGGTTTGATTTTTATGAGACCTCTCTACCCTAACTTTCATCATAACATGAAATTCTGGGGGCTGAAACACCGACACAAACTGCCTAGTTCTCAGGATGGCAGAGTTTGGGTTGCAACCTGGTGAACAGCAGTGATCAGGTTGTACTGAAGAAAAACAAAAGGATGCGCTGGAGGAGGTTGAGAAACCACTCTTCCTTTCATCATTGCTTTTCTTTTCTCCTCTCTTGGCAGCATCCCCTTGTATAGGAATAGGTCAAGTAATGAAGTTTCTCTTAAAAACATCTCGGTAGAATTTGCAAGAAACACTGAAGTTTAAGGGCAGTGGCTGAAGCGAAACTCAGCAGGAAGCTCTGGTAACACACGCTTGTCTCCCTGTCCTTCATTCTCCCCAGAATACTTTCTTCTTTGAAGGCTAAGGGGAAAACTGCCAGCTCAGAGTGATGCTGTTTGCACACTGGTTTTGTGAAATGGAACCACGTTCCTCCCCTGGGGGTGAGGTGAGAACAGCAAGTTCATTTTATTCAGGACCCCTAATCTTTCTCCCCCAACCTGAAACACCCATTTCTAGGCCAAGGCACCCTGCAGACACCAGTCCCTCACAGACAATAGGTCATCAGAAACATCATCCTCTTTGATAAAAAGCAAACCCATTCTTCACTGTGATGTGTCATTCAGTAGGCTTGGAATGAGGGTTTTCGTTCTGGCAGGCAGAAAATTTGTTTCAAAGTGATGGTTTGATATTTATCCTCAAAATGTTTCTGAATCCCACTTAAAATGGCTGAATAGCTTTAGCTGGAAAAGGAAATAAAAACTGGAGAGAGTGATATGGTACAAGTCCGTTCTTACCTTCTTATCTAACTCAGCACTTAGTGTTTAACTTGTAAAGGTGAAATTAAATATTCAGAGAGAGAGAGCAAGCTGGGCAAGGATGGTGAGCAACACCAGCTCAGCTCAGATCCTACCCACGAGTTTAAAGTGAAGCTGCATGGTGTCCCAGGCTCAGTGGAGGAACAGTTACACGTTAAGCCACCCTATCCCGGCTGTGTTTCTGAATCTCAACTGTTTGCTAACATGAGCTTTTCTGTTTTCCATTTTGGACAAATGGACTAGACTGTGACAGGACAGTCCACGTAGTCTGTTAGTCCATCAGAACAAGAATCACAGAGGTGAAGCCATGAAAGAAGTCCTTCAGCTTAGGCAAGATGAGATAAAAATTAGTAAATATGGACTCAGGAAGATCTTCTTTATGAATTTGGCAGTTACCCCTCCCCATCCTCCCTATCTGCTCAGAAGGAGTCTCTTGGAAGTTTCTGCCACCAGGGCAGAGCATGCGAGCATGTCTCATCCTCTTCTGTGTGAAGAACGAGCGACCAGTTTGGATGGGAACTGCTGCTGAAGCTGGGCTGAGCCACCCTGGCTGACTTTGCACTGAAGTGGATTACAAAGTGCTTATGTGCCCCGTTCCTCTCGCTAAGCTGTGCCAGATAAATATCTGGGGCTGATAAATATCGTCAAGTTCTTTATCCAGGTCCTCAGTGAGCTCTTCCTACCAGAGCATACATTGGAAATAAAAGTGATTGAAATGTGGGGAAGAAGCTTCAACCCATGGCAACGAGGGAAAAAAACATGACCTAAATAATCATTGCAGAGCAATATTTTGATGGAGCATTTGAAAATGTGCCTGTGATGCTGGTAACACCCAAGAGCAAGCAGCCTGGGATTCCTCCTCTGGAGGAGCAGAGGTTCAAGAGGTAATGGAAGGCACAGATGGTGTCCCCTCTGTCAGAGATGCTTCTTTCCTTCTGGGCAGCTTTGGGAGGTGACCTTTCCCCTGGCTGTCACATCCATGCCATCAAATTCTGCCAGGCCTGGAGGCTTTCCAGAATAAACCCAACTCAGAAGACTTTCCCTAAGTTTCCCTTTGTTCACTTAAACAGAGTCTTCACTTACCTCAGCTGAAGGAAATAGCCCATGCAGCAATGCAGAGGTATAGCACAGCACTAATAATAGTGCTGTTGAAGTGACTTTACCTCCCACACTTGTTTTCTTCTCCGCTTTACCTTGCGGCGATGCAGAGCAACAGCCTCCAGCATGATTCAGCTCCCAGCAAACTTGGTTCAGCTTCAGTAGAAGTAAGCTTGTTTTATACAAAAAAGGGACGATCAATGAAGACGCAAATGATCTTCATTCAACCTGTGCTCTAAGGTCACCCTTGACTTTGCTGGGTGGGCAGAAGAGCCTTACAGGTAAAACTGCAGAATAGAAATCTCATAGGTGTGTGTCCTTGACTGCCTTTAGGGCTCACCCATAATTTTTAGTCTCCTCTGAACAAAACGTTTCCTTTTCCAAGACTTCTGTGCCTTCACACCACCATAGGTTCAAGGCCAGAAGCACGCTTTTATGCAGAGCAAGAGGCTGGTTGGAAACAAGCTCCAGGAGCAGAAGACCCCACGCTCTTGAGCCCCTTGTTTGAACAGTGGATGGATTTAGTCCACTCTGCCTTTCTCTTACTAGCTCTCAGCCCCTGCTCAGAGAAATCACTCCAGCATAACAGCCTCTGTTACCAGGTCCAGTCTGCTCCACAGCAGAACCCCTGGGTAAGAAATGCATTTATAATTAAAAATTACTCAGCTTTGGTATCTGGCAAACCCTTTTCTGGCTGACCGCAGCTCAGCCCGTCACCTGTTTGGGTTGGATCCATACCTCGCAGTGCAGGATCTGAAGAAGGAGAGTTTTAAAACAGAAAGAAAAAGATGGAAAAAGTTAGAAATTATGATGGATTAACTTTGAAGGGTGATCCAGTTTTAACCAACAATCAAGGTATTTCCCAGCATGTCTCCAGATCTGTGATGAAAATCAATGGTAGTTCAAGTCTTTATGAAGGGTATCCTTTGGTGTTTGTCTGTGATGTATACAAAGGATCTCTTTTCCTCAGGCTTCCAGGGCTCTTCTCTCCTTCCAAGATTTTTTCCCAGGTCCTGGGATTTGAATTGTTGAATGTTTGAGTTGTACAGTGTTGTACTTGGTAAATCCTCATCCCTCTGCAATCTGCTTTCTCTCTTGCCTGGTCCCAAAGGTGATGACTTCTGCTCCGAGTGCTGGTTAATGGCACTGCAGAGCACTGAACCATTCAGAAATGGGCTTGGAAGCAAGTGTTACTGGCCCTGTTTAGAGATATTATTACCTGCCCTTTATGCTGTTCACCTTTAATCCCTGCCACAGATTCCCGGAGCCCACCCACCAACCTCTTCATTGACTCCGAGACCCCCACCAGTCTCCAGGTCCATTGGACCCCTCCTGATGGCCGCATACAGCACTACAAAATCACCTACAACCCCGTTTCTGATGCTGGTGCTCAGCAAACAGTAAGTCTCCAGCTCCTTTGTAGGTGACAGAGGGACACAGGGGCAGTTTCATGCCCAGGGGAATTCTGCTCCAGTAGGGCTTACCATAAGAATAGCTGGTTTGCAGGGCTATGAAACCAAATTTCTTCCTCTGACTTTCTGGATGTTGTTTTATGAAGAAGACCTACAGGCCTCTGTAATTAAGATATTTGTGTCTGTCACAGCTGTTAATAACACAGCTTTCTGCCCTCCCTGAACTGGGGTGGAGAATTCTTGGAGGCAGAGAGGCTGAGGATAAACCTACTGCCCCTCTGACTTAGGGAGGTTAAACATTAACCTTTTAAACCTCAGGTTTTCTACACAAACCCAGACTGTTTTCCATATTTTAAGGCCCTTCTGACCTCCATTTGCATGGGAATTATTGGGTTCTTTCCATAGGGAAATGTTCTTCCCTTGGACATGGCCAGTCTGATGGCAATGTATAGCCAGGCTTTCTTGGCTTGCTTTCACCATTGCCTGAACCACTCAGGGATGCTTCCCTGAACCCTGCTGTCCCAGATCTTCCCACTAGAAACCCTCCATGTAACTCTGGGGTGTGAGTAAGAGTTGTAAATGGGAAGCCTGCCGAAATGTTGGGCTCTTTTTCCTCCCTGCTGTAGATCATGGCTTCTGGAAAAAGCAGCAGCGTGACCCTGCAGTCACTGCTGCCTGATCGAGCCTACAAGGTGATCGTTTCTGCCATCCACTACACGGGAGAGAGTGAGAATACGTCCACAACGGGACGGACGGGTAAGTGTAACAGTCAGAATGTACATGTTCTTCATAACCTTCCGTCTGTCAGTCTTGTGACAATCTCTATTGGGCCAACGATGTCCTCCCTTGCACTGAGTTGTGGCAAAGGCTAAGGTTTTGCGCATCAGGGTGGACTACTAACCTTGAGAAGGGAAAATTCTGCCTCAAATTCTGCACTCCTGGGCAAGATTTGCAATTCCAAGATGACTGGGAAGGGCTGGTGACAACCCTGTTCTCGAGCCAGGCATCGTCATCCTGAAAACAGACCTCACGTGTGCATTGCTTTCTCTTTCAGCTCCTGTGTTGTCTAAATTCCCTTCAATACGAGGATTTGTTCCATCTAAAACCGAAGGTAAATCACCTCCTATGAAGCATTCCTTTGAGATGTTTTTTTTTCTTTCAGTAACAAATTGCAGTGTGGGCTCCGCAGGGCAGGCAGTAGTGGGTATGTTGTTTCTTGACAGATGCTTCTGGGGACTGTCCAAGGACAGCCAGAAACCACATAACTTCTTCAAATCTAACTCACTTAGTAAAAAGACTGCTAGTGTTTTTAGAGGATTTCTGCACAACTTGACCAAAATGGAGCAAAGGGAATGATGACATGTTTTGAATTAAAGTTCTCTGTAAAGTCCCTTATTAAATTTAATGAGCATATGTTCTCATGTGGTGATATAAAGCAAACTGTGAAAGGGATTAGCAAGAAATGTTGAATTAACGGGGTTATAAAAGGTTGTTAAGAAGCAAATATTAGAATACAGATATTGTGGCAGTAATGCCTTTCCCTGTCTACTTGAAATGATTCTAAACAAAGCTTCAGTTTTAAAATGTATTGAGGGAAGCCATGAAGGAAGAATGAAGCAGATTAGATGAGAAAATTTTAGTTTGTACCCAACAAAGAACATATCAGACGAAGTTTTCAAGTGGCTTATTGGGGAAATCCACAGGTGTTCAGAACACAGAGGAAAAGTCCTATGAACTTTCAAGTAGAAAACAATCCTCCCATAAGGATGATGTGTCACCTTGTAGAGTTTAATATGGTTGTTTGGCTATGATAGCTGAAAAGATAATAGAAGAAATATTAGATTCTGTGTGTTTTATAAAGTAACTTTTTTTAAGAAGTGGAAATGATATGTAATAATGCTGGGAAAACTGTTGTGTGTGCAGTAAAAGACTCAAATATTGGTATGTAACCAAATTATTGAGAGAAATGACCTGACCTTGCAGGAGCGAATGTTTATTGTATTGTGAATAACTGCATTTGGCTGGGACTTGGGTAGAAAAACAAAAAACAGAAAGAACAGCAAGACAGCAGGAATCCTAGGCTGGAAATTCTGGGGAAAAAAAATCTTCAAAGCAGAAGTGAAAACTGCCAGTGTCAGGAATCCTTCCCCTGACTCTGATGTGCTTTGTCTGAGCTGAGCGTTGTCAGATCAAAGAGCTAGGAGCAATCCAAGTGCCTTCAGCCATGGAGGGAGGCAAGAAGTGCCAGGGATGTCAGCAAGAGGGACACTGAGGTCTGGTCAAGGGTCAGAAGGAGCTTCCTGACTCTCAAGAAAGAATATCAGATACCTGGTAAATGGGCAAGTTTATAGCCTGTTTATATCACTTGGGGGGGATGACTTTTTATTTTTCTTTTTTATTTGTCATGCTTCAATTTTGAGTGATGCTTTGCATTTGGACAGCCGGTTGGCTTCTAGAAGGGGAAGGGAAAGAGCCATGTATATCTTGTAGACATAAGTCACATCATTCTGGATGCAGGACATCACTGCACAACCATGGACTTGTCAAGCTCAAAGAGATGGTTTTGAGGCTCAAGTTTCAGAAACTGATTTCCACAGATCCCTTCATTAGTTTTATACCCAATGCTAGAGGAGTTATGGTAGGAATGTTTAAAACTATGCATTAGGTTGAATAATTGAGGTCATGGCAACTTGTAAGTCTTTTGTGTTCTAACTCCTGGCTTCAGCAGACCCATGGCCATCAAGGTCATCAGTTTGGGTGCCCTTTCTTTCATGTATGTATTGATCATAAGAATGGCATTGAAACTCCTATAGACTTAGGAATCCCAGGTGCCTTGGGGAGGGTAAGACACCCTCTTTACATTTCACATTTACAAAAGTTAGGTATGGAAAATTGGAAGCCCTGCTTTTATGAAGAGGTATGAAATGGCATTGATGCAAGAATAGCAATAGGAAGGCTATAATGAAGCCTCAATATAATGATTCGCTAGATTCTATTATTCCGATGACCTAGAAAACCTATTTATGAAATAGACCATCTTGTCAAGTGTCCTTGATTTTCAGGGACATTTCTCATTTTGCGTCAAGCATTCCCTTTGTCCCAGCTCCATCTGGCATCCATGGCCTGGGATTTACATGGCAGCAGATAATTGAAAGTAGCAGTCGTGTGCTGTTTTCTAAAATACCCCCTCACCTGAGGCTTTTAAATGGAGAGTGCTCATAACCATGGTCCCTCACGTTCCAGCCTTTTCTCCTCTGTTTTTTTCTCCTGTCCTGTGGCATATTAGAGGATTCATCAAGGGAATTTCTGAAAGGCAAACTGCAAGACTTAATCAAAACTCTTTGTATTTCCCTAAAGAGTTCAAAAGCCAAAATCTCAGGTTGAGGTATATATCTTTGCTGTGTGTATTTTGAGTTTCGGGTACAAAATTTGGCACTGCAGATATCCTTTGGTATTTTACAATACCATTAAGGTGCATTTTTCTGTAAAAGCAAGCACTGTTTAAAAAAAAAATTGTTTTGATGTCTGTTTTTAAAGAGAAACTTGCAGAACATGATGCTCCCTTGGATTTCATAGTGTAAGGTGCCAGGTGAGTTAGTCAAAAGAAAGCAATCACAACAATGTTTGATGATGAAAGACAGTATTTTTATTTTTGTGATAGGCAAGCCAAGGAACAACCTTTATGTTTGCATAAACACAAATTCTCTCTCTCTATATATATAAGCAAGGTTAAAGGCCAAACTCTGAATTAAGCCCTAGAATATTCGAAGTTTTGCTGTGTTTTTCCATTGCTCTGCCTAGAGGAACTGCATTCATTTTGCTTCCATAATCTCCTACTGTCTTTTTTTCCCTAATATTTTTTCCCTTTTATTTTTTTCTCACAGCCTGCCCCACCATCAGCTCCGCTGAAGGCTCCATACGAGGTACAGTAGCTTATCAAGCCCCAGTGGTGCTCCACAGTAACTTATCAAGCCCCAGTGGTGCTCCGCTGTGAACGTGAAAACACCACCCAGTCTTGGCTTTTGAGAAATGTGCAAGAGCTAAGCAGGAGTAAAATGGTTTCTTTGTCTTGAGGGAAAGGAAAAAAGTCTGAGAATTGAAATAGGAAAATATCCTTTATCAGGTAGGAGGATACTCTGTGTTCACTGAATTAATATGGCCTGGCTGTTCCACCAGCCCGTGCTCTCAGCTGTTAGTGCTTAATCCTGGGATTTTCACTGGCTGTAAGGAAGCTGGGCTTCAAATGCCTACTGAATTTCAAGAGGATTTCAATTCCTAACTCATACAGGCTCCTTAAGAAAAACCCTCAATCTGTCACCGAGATCACCGTGGCATCCTCTCGAGGAGGTTTGGGTAACCCAAAGAGCTCTCTGCAGCCAGGCTGTATGGACTTTGCTGGGGTAGCAAGTTCCCATTTCTCCTGTCTATACCATAACCTGTTGGAGTTGCTGAATGTATTCTCTACTTTATAAGCAGAACTAGTTGCTTTCTAAGTGATATCACCTCCTTCTCAGAGACCTTTGTGATATGGGTGAGACTGAGGAACTGGCCTCAGTTCTCAGCTCTGCCTTTACTCCATGGGTGAGTCACCTCATCTCTGTTCCACTCCCGCTCCTGACCCTTGCAAGATGCACATCACCATCCAGGAGACTCTCGTTGCTCTTGTCTCGTCTATGGATGCAGAAGCCAAAGTAATCAAATCATAACGCCACTACAAATGCTGGTCTCTCCTTCTCCTCCTTGACAAAGGTGGCAGGAGTAGCCATTTCCTTAGCAGCTCCCTGAAACCATGACACGGCAGATTCACGATATGATAATAGCATGAGCAGATCACAATATGTTTGTAACTGTGACTCATGCTTCATTTTCAGTCTTTACATTGGGATATTTCCTGCCTGTTTTAAAGGAAGTGCCAGTGCCAGAAGCTCCATATCAGAGATAAATGGCTCTCAAGTAGGTAATTTCCTTTGGCAAACTCCCTAGAATTCTTCGAAAATGAAAAAAAAAAAAAATAAGCAGCACCTTGGACCAACCCCCAGGCAAAATTAGAAACTCCAGCCAAGAAAATGCAGAAGATGGTAAATGGTGAAGGGGTGAGAGAATCCAGACTGAAAGGATGTGTTGTAATGAAGTTGTTGCCTTTCCATTTGCTGAAGAATGAGCTATCTCCTTCATCCCAGCCTGCTGCAAACTCAGATAAACTGAAAAAAGCACCCCAATTGCAAGATCTTGTCTTACTGAACAGAAAACTGAAATGAGAAAATGATTAGGAGCTTTAATGATGAGCTGGGAGAGTGAAATGAAGCTGGATGAGCTAGGGAGGAGATGTCGGAGATGTCAGGGGAGAGTCTGTAGACCACATAAGGCAGGTCACCCCTGGATGTCTTGTGAATATAGAGAGAAATGGAAATGCTCATGTTTTAAAGGTCTGTCTTAATTTTTGTAACTCTTACATATAAGGAATTTCAGAGCAGAAATATTTCTCTCTCCCTGCTAGCAATTACCGGACTGATTCTATGTCTTTTGAAGATAATATTTTTGCACCTAGTTGAAAAGGAGAAATTGTCGGAGTAACATTTCTCATTTGTTTTTCCTTCTGGATATTTGAACACACAATTGTGAAAGTCTCCATCTTTAGTCTACTCCTCTCTAAGAGGAGATTACAGCAGATGTGTGCCGAGGGCACAGACACAAAGTGTTCTCCTTGGCTGCCACTGGTGGAGCGCACTCCAGGTTATCAGTGAGCTTGCACAGCCTTGCTGATGTCCATGTTGCCATGGCATTTTCTCCTATTGCCACGCTAGTTAGAGGCTAATTCTACCCTTTCTGCCATCACACTTCATTCACGCTCTTTTCTAACCACTTACATGTCTGTTTTTCTTCCTCTGTTCCAGGATTTGATATGATGGAAGCTTTTGGCTTGGTAGAGAAGGAATACTCCTCCATTAAAGGTGTAGCGATGGAGCCGTTCATATTCAGCGGTTCCCGTACCTTCACCCTCTTCAGAGACACCCAGCTCACCCAGAGGACCAGGTGAGAGCAGAGCTGTGACCAGCATCACCCTCGCTGTTGGTCTTGGGCATACACATTAACTATGCTCACAGCAAAGGAAGGTCACTGAGTTGTGGATGAATGATGCGGCCCCACTGGCAACTTCAAAATGAGATGATAAAGATGATGAGCTAAATCAAACCGTAGGTAGACTGAAAAGATTGCTGGAGTATTTTTCCTTAATATATTAAGAAATTAACCTCTGGCTTGCCTCAAGATAAGTATGGAGTATGTCACACAGAAGTTAAGGGGACATAATAGGGTATTCATTACATTTTTTGTGCAGCGAAACATTTTCACAGTGAGGTTTTTCCTTTTTCCAGCAGTGTTAGTTGTTGTGATGGACATAAGATCGTGTCATGTGTGGACACTGCACCATTCTTTAGGCATTCTGTCCACAAACACGTTTGGTGATGGCAGTTTGAGGTCACACTTTCATCTTCCATCGCTTCTCCCAGCATCTCTGGTTTGAAGACAGATCTTTGCTTTAGAAAATATTTGCCTCGTAGCTGCTGTCTGCAGCTTGGCCCTTATTGATGAGAGGGAATAACCACTGACTCTGGGTTGTGACTTGACCCTGTCTCGTTGTGTACGAGGCTTTACCACAGGGTCCCAAGGGGGCCAGACAGCTCCCGTGACCTCATTCATTTTTTATGATTATAAATCAGGAATGATCTGACTCCTGACATTCAGTGCTACTTTGCTTAAAGCCTAATTATTGAGGCACTGGCTCAGTTTAATCTTAGTTAAAGAAGCAAAGCTTCTTAGAGTAAACAGAGTGGGGGAGATTCAGAGAACTCTTTGGTTTAAATACTCGGAAAATTATGGGCAAATCCCTTTGTTCAGCTGGTACATATGCTTTGCAAGGACATTGCTCCTTCAGAAACAGAGAGAGAAATAAGAACTTGGCATTATTTATGAATCAGTCCTGAAAAGATGCTTGCTGAGTTGTGTGTATGCCCATGCAAATGCGTCCCGTTGCAGATTGCAGATGTGTTTCAGGCATGACCAGTTTGACCTTCCCCATTGCCTTCTCTCCTCCGGCCACTGTTCCTGCCCATCCTGCTCCGACGGGTTTGGCAGCGGCTGCGGATGGAGCCGGGTGGTGCCAGCAGCATCTGACGGGCATCGCTGCCTGGTCGTGGGCGCCAGCTCTGAGCCCAGCTTTTGCAGCTGGGACGTGGGGACCCACAGGGACGTTTCTGTGGGCTCTATGCTTATCCCTGAAGGACACTTATACTGATTTTTTTTCCAAGGCTTAAGTATTTATCCCACGCTATGTGACGACTATTCCTCCTCCTTGAAGAGGAGACTTGGGGGAGTGTTTTAGAGCCTGGCAAGGATGTTTAGTAAGCTACTGCTGGGCTCTATTTTGAAAAGTATTAAGGCTGAACTCGCTGTGACTTGGCATTCCCCAAGGCGTCTCTGGCATTGATGGACTGACATTGACTGCTCTCCCTGGCACCAGGGGAAGGCTCTTGAGGGCTCATCACTCTGCACAGGCTCCAACAGCCTGACAGTGACGAACAAAACAGGGGACAGGATCTCTCCTGGCAAATCATGCTCAACTCCCAGGTGTGAGCCCTGTCCATAGGATGTTCCCTGCAGGCTCTTGCTGCTTAAAGCCACTGACGGCTGCTCGGCTTGTCTCGTTCCAGCGATGTCCACCTCTTTACCATCCCACCCGAGCACACCATCAGCATCCTCCTGCGCCTCCTGCCCGAGACCCCCAAGGAGCCCTTCGCCGTGTGGCAAATAACAGACGAGGACTTCCAGCCCCTCCTTGGTGTTAACCTTGACCGTAAGGTTTCTTGTTGAATACGTTAAATTCAGGTATTTGCATTCATTTCTGCGAGCAGCAGTACTCATTTTGGTACTCACTTGGAAAGTTTTAATGGTCTCATGTTCTCATGTTCTTGTTATACAGCGGCAGTTTTGAGGAAGCTTTGTTTTTGTTGCCAACCTTGGATTTTAAATGCTTCCTAGTGCAATTAAAGGACATATTTTAATTTCTATTCTACTTGTATAATAGTCTTTATTTTTACATTTTATTTTGCAGTGTTTAGAATTATTTCATTATAACATATGAAGTCTTTCACCATATTTAAGCCTATCTATTTACTATTGTTCAGTATGTGGGTGAAATCAATTTCTCTTTTAATTCTAAGCTGTTATTTGTCCTATTTTTCCTGTAGCCAGTAAGAAATCCTTGACCTATTTCAATCATGACTACAAGGCTGATTTACAGGAAGTCTCCTTTGACCAGCAGGAAGTGAAGAAGATATTCTATGGGAGCTTTCATAAGGTCCTTATCACGAGAGGGAGAAATGTGGCTCATGATCTCACTCCAGGCTGAGAGTATAATGCCATCAATGTGTATTGTTCAAAGTGAGGAGTGATTATACAAATGCTTTGCATCCAGATTGCTGGGGAACTGGCACAGCTATTTGATATGCTGAGGTTTATGATTGTAAAGCATTCAGGTTCATCCCATGTTCAAAACATGATTCCCACTTATTGATTTCTTTCCTTTCCCTGTAGAAACTCCAAAGCTGAGGTTTTTTAGGTCTTAATAATCAGGAAAAAAATTGAAAAATAAAATAAAAAAAAAATAATTTGGAATTTTGGTTACCATTTAGTGCTGGAAGGCAGGAAAAAAAATAAATCTAGCCTCATGAGAAAAGCACCTTATCCCTCATAACAGATTTTTTTTTTGGCCATGTACATCCTCAGAGCAAAGGCGTTCCACCCAAATGAGCAATGAGCACTTTCTGTCACTATCTAGAGGCACTATCTCTGGAGCTGAGTTTCAGAAACTCAGCTAGTTTCTGAAAACTGAATTATTTAATACTACAACTCCAGAAAGGCTTCTCCCAAGGAGAGGTCAGGGGAACACTGGGGAAAAGTGCAGTGTTGCAGAGCAGACACAGCATATACTACAACTTAGTCCTGAGCCCCCTTGATCCATTTGCTCATTAAAACCACACCACTAGTCAGAGCAGCAGTCTGGGAGTTGGGCAGAAGGTATTACTGCCTTTAAAACACTCCCTTATCTCATCACGGAGCTCCAAACCCCCCTCTTTCCACCCGCTGCCCAGGTGCATGTGGCCGTGAGCCACTTCAAGGTCACGCTCTATCTGGACTGTAAGAAAATAGCGGAGAAACCTATCAACACCCTTGGCAGCATCTCCACGGCTGGCTTCATCATGCTGGGAAAAGTCACCAGGACCAGAGGACCCAGGAGCGGGTCTGCATCGGTGAGTCCCTCCTCTTTGCTTTCCCTGGGCTGTCAGAGAGCAGGGAGGCTTAAATTTGGAGCTGGCTGGGGTGGGCAGATGGGGAGGAGTGCCATCTCGCATCGTTCTCACTCTGAGTGCCTCCACACGCTGCTCTGACGCACGACCCTGTCCTGATCCCGCTGATCTCTGTGGTTTTAATGAGCTTTCCTGGCACGGTGGTTCTCCCCCTCGCCTCCCACCGCTGTCTGAGGTCTGTGATCACAGGCAGCAGCCTGAGCGTGTCCCCGAGGTGCCTTCAGCTGGCAGCATCATCTGGGGACCGGGGAAGCACACATCCTGCATTAGGATGCCGGAGCAGAAAGGAGGTTTTGGGAATTGTTTCTGCCAGGGAAGGTTGAACACATCGGATCCCACCGAGGGGTATCAGGAAATGCTGGTCTGGGATATACCAGGGAAAAAAAGGACATTGGAATTGCCTGTAGGACATGGGATACAACAAACCAGGGGACAGTGCTATTCAAACAGTATTTACTTATTTCCTAAGTAAATTCTGCAGCAATTTGATGACAAGCCTGTGCCCAACAAGGCAGGAATCTGTGCTTTCCTTGTCCCTCCCAAATTCTCCCTGCCAGCAACTTAGCTAGACAGACCCAGCTGAGTAATGAGCAGCTTCGTGCCACCCCTATTCCTGTTGCCTTTCAAGCTCAGCAAATCTTCACGTCTTCCATGGGCTCTGCTGCCCTTGAGAAGACAGAGCATCTCATTACTGGGTATCATGGAACCTCATTTAATTTAAGATAACTTTAAATGCCTCTTGATCTACGGGGCTCATCTATATCTGTGTGCTGCATGTTGCACTCCGTGGGCTATGCAGCTTGCTCGTTGTTAAGTGCATGGAGTGGAAGAAAAAAAAAAAAGATGAGAAATGGTGCTAAGGAAAGAAAAAAAAAAAAGACCTCTGCCTCATTATTTTGGTTTGGCTTTGTGCAGTGTATGTTCCTTTGTTAATCGGAACGGGAAGATGTGGAAGTTTTGAAGGATGTCATGACAGAGACAGGTTGGGGGTTCTTGGGAGGAGACCACATCTGTCCTGGGAAATGCTGCTGCCACGTTTACTCTTATCTCCATGCCCCTCAGGGGAGCAAAGCCAAGTTTGCTTTCACATTTTGGTGATGCTGAAGCCCAATTACTTGAGAACCTGCTGCAAGGATTGTGACTAAATTGGACACTTGGCTTTTGCTGGTGTGAAGCTGCTCGTTGAGACACAGAGACCCGAGGGTTTGCAAAGCACTCAGTGGCCAGGGGTACTTTTCACGCTGTGGCTTTTTTGGGGACAATTACAGGTGGGACCACAAGGAGGAGTCCTGTCAAATCATCACTGAGGATTATTTTTAGCACTTGAATGTCATGAGATTTGGTGATGGACTGTGTGTGCCAATGCTTTTTTCCTGTCAAACTCTCTTTTTCCCGCAGTTCCAGCTGCAGTCGTTGCAGATAGTGTGCAGCAGCACAGGGGCAGAGGAAGACAGATGCTGTGATCTCCCTGCGCTGGTAAGACAAGAGGGACCCACTCTGCTAATTGACATGAAGCTGGGGCTGATGGAACAAGTCCATGGCACTGAACTGACACCACAGATGATTTTGATAGACTCAAGAGGGAAACCATTCTTTTTCTCCCCTTTTCTCTTGGGAATAACATCTGTGTATTTGTTAGTGAAGTGAACAACAGTGTGTTTACTTCAAAAGGAAAGAAAACTCCAAATCCTGATGCAGTTTATATCTCTCCTGTCATGAACTCATTTGTGACAGCAGCCCTGACAGTCCTACAGCTTTGCTGCCACCTCAGCCCTGAGTCACAACATCCCCCTCTTCTTCCTTTCACGTTCCCTTCTCAACACAGAAAGTTGCTTTGTGGGGTGTATAAATACTTAGCAAGGAGAAAATTATCTTCCAGTATGTGTTATGCAAATTTCAGGCTCGGCTGGTTCATGGGGTTTTTTTTGGCTAAACTTGTTATTTAACAGAAAAACAAAGCACTCAATTTCTCACAAAAATCTCTCAGTGGAGTAGAGAAAATTTCTGCTTTTCTCCAACCAAAAGATTAAATTTTGAAACACTGTAAGTGCTACCTGTGAGCCATCCTGCTCTTGCTGCGAAGATGCCACTTCGGATTGTTTTTGTTTCAGAGGGATGAGGAGACCTGCCCTACCTTAGCTCCTGCCTGCTCTTGTACTTCTGGCCGCCCGGGCTTGCCAGGACCTCCAGGGCCCCCTGTAAGTTCACCCTTCCATGCAGTGTATTGCACGCACTGGTGTTGCTTCATGTTGTTTGGGCATCTCATGCATTAAGGATAACGTTCCTGGGGCTCCATGAAGTTGTAGAATCACAGAATTGTTTAAGTTGGAAAAGACCTGTAAGATCGTTGAGTCCAACCATTAACCTAAGTCTACCAAGTCCACCACTAACCCATGTCCCTGAGCACAACATCTACATGTCTTTTAATACCTTCAGGGATGATGACTCCACCACCTCCCTGGGCAGCCTGTTCCAATGATTCACAACCCTTTTGGTGAAGAATTTTTTCCTAATATCCAACCTAAACCTCTCCCCAGTGCAAGTTGAGGCCATTTCCTTTCATCCTATCTCAGGGAGCTTTGATGTCCTCCTTGTGCCAGGGCAAGGCTGAGAGGTGTCCTTGAGGTTTCAGATGTTGATGGAATGGGGAGACAGTGAGTTGGCAATGCAACAGCTGCAGCTGGGAACAGGCTGAGCAGTTCCTGGTGCCACGTTAAGCTCCTTAGGAGAGGAGGATGGATCACACTTGGTGCCTGCAGAGATTTCATGGATCAGAGGCTCTGAAACTCTTTGTAAATGAAAAAAAAATCCCATCACAAAATCTTCCTATCTGGTTTCTGTGTAAAGTAGTAGCCTTAAAAGTGTCTGTGTGGGTGGGAATTGTAAGGAGCAAGGGGAGACTGCAATTCTGACTGTCCCCAAAGATCTTTCTCATTATAGTGAATTTGACCTGCAAGAAAACCCTGAAGGAAAAGGGACGGAAGAAATAACAATCACTAAGTATGTAACATGCTCAGGGATAAAGGGCAAATGCAATATTTTGCCCTCCATTATGGACTCAGGAGAGTCACCATAGGCTTAAATTGCAGGAGGGACTATTCCAATTAAATACTAGGAGCAGCTATCAAAAAGTTTACATTTTGGAAGTTTGGGGAAAAACATTCTATTTGCATGAGGCAGCCAAAACCTGACAATGTGTCCAGAGCCCCCCATTTCAACCACTCCAGGTGCTTTTGTACAGGAAAATAACCATTAAAAAACCATTTTCCTCCTTGCTCAAGTGTAAAGGTCTCAGATCACCCTTTGCATTCCTGTGGTTTAACTGTGAATTCAGTCCCATGCTTTGCAAGGAACAGCGCCTCGTTGCAGAACAATTACGTGCTCATTCCAGTGGAAGTTTAATTACAGAGCACACTCCACTATCACAGTTTGCTTCAATATCCTAAGTGCATAATTACCAGCTTACATTGCCCTGTGGTTTAAACATCTCCCCAGTACAACTCTTTAAAGAGCAGGACTCATTTAAGCATTAGAGAAAATATAGTTTTGACACATACCCTTATCCTCACACCACTAAACCCTTGGTAATTTGCTGCAGTTACAGGAGCACTCGTTGCTATTTTTAAAACTCCAGTTCACAAGACTATGTCCCACCTTGTATTTATCACTGTCCTTAATGAGTGTTTTTGACCAGCTCCAGCTGACTCCTGAAATGAGTTTCTGGGTGCTTCTGAAAGCACCTTTCCCAAAGCTCCCTGCCTGTGCTTCTGAATTCAAATCCATTGGTTTTTTTAGATTCAAGAACAGAAACTTTCAGATTAGGTTGTCAAAAGTTCACACTATATTGGTTCATGCCAAAAGACTGGTTTCTTCTCTCCATCCAGCAGTTATGCAGGTGCAGAGCTAAGCCAGGTCTCCCCAGAGCTGGTTGCTGTTCCCAATCTCAGCATGTTCTCTCAGGATGACATTATAAAAACCAACATAGTCCCAAAGAGCTATAGATGTGAGCATCTCTTCTGTTTCTTCTCAAGTCTGTTCCCATATCTGTATGTGACGTTGTCTCAGCATGGATTTGCTGGGGAAGTTGGAGGGAGGAGGTTGAACAGTTTGAAAGTTCTCTCCCTGTGGGGGGAGGGCCCAGCCTGTCACAGAGGGGTTGTGCTCTTCCTCTCTTCTCCCCTTTTCCACATTTGCTGGATGACTTGATTCATTTTCTTCTTGTTTCCATTTGCTATGAGCGCTCTGGGGCAGGAAACACCTTTCACTATGCACAGCAAAGTGCACCAACGTCTGTCCCCCAGGTTCCTGGTGACACTGCAGTAAAGATTATGATATTCATAACGGTACTTTTGTGTCCTACTGGCAGGGCAGCCCTGGGAGGAGAGGACCACAAGGGGAGCAGGGGGAGCCAGGACCCAAGGTGAGTTCTGATACTCAACCGCTGGCTTTGTTTGCTTCAGGCTGTGTCAGAGGCATGAATCAGGGGTACAGACTCCTCAGTCTGTGCAGCTGGATGTCTTCATTCCTCAGCTGGGCTCCTCAGGCTGGGGACTGTCTCACTGCACCAAGCAGAGCCCAAACAGAGCCTTAAGGACCAATGCGTTGAGGAGGATGGGATCACTTATTATTAATTAAATGCTCAGTTGGGCTTTGGAAATGGAGATGATAAACCTGATTGCACTGAATTAATGCAGTGCGTGTGGTCAGCAATGTTCTCTTAAAGCAGCCTTGCTGGAAAATGGTCAGTCTTTGTGCTGTGCTTGTTCTGGCTGCCAGCCCTCCAAACCAGACAAACTGGTACTGCTCTGGGGAAGGGCAGTGTGAGGAGAGGAGCAGAGCAAGAACCACACAAAGCCACCAGGAGCAGCCCCAAGGTGAGGATAGGGAATGGTTGGGTCTGAATACCCAATCACGGGGACTGGAGTAAGCCCTGGTGCAAGTGTTCTCTGCTCCCCTGATCAACACAGGGCAGAGCCGGACCAGCCCATCGGTCCCCTTCTTTGGAAGAGTATCTGGGAAAGCAGCATGGTTAGAGGGGAAAGATTTTGGGGAAGGAATGAGAGTGGGTACAGATCTCAGCCACGGGTTAAAGAACATTTCCCTTTGCTCTCTGGCCACCTCGAATAACAGGAATGTCCTGCTGCTTGGGAAGGTGAACTGTGCTTTCCATGAAAGATGTACCAAGACCTTAGACCTAAAAGGCAAAGTCAGCTGAGGTTACTAGAGATCCCCTCACTGTCCTGACTTCATCTTGAATCCTGTAGAGAATGTGGAGAGCAGGGGCTAATTGATTTCCTTCCTTATGCTTGATTTCATGTCTTTGGCTTTAGGGTGAACCAGGCCCACCCGGACAAGTAGGACCAGAGGGTCCTAGTGGCCAACAAGGCTCTCCAGGTTCCCAAGGAATCACGGTTCAGGGTCCTGTGGTATGTGAATTCCTCAACTGCCTTTTTTGTCACTTGCTGTTCGCAGTTAAAATATGTCTCAGAAATGGGTGTCTCAGTAAAGCCCTTAAAATTGTTATCTATGTATTTACATCATCCTTACTAACAGCTGGGCAGCTGCACTAGAGAGAGAGGATGATGATCTTTTTTCATGCTGACTTAGTCGTTCTGACAAAGGACTGCTTTTGTCCAGACTCTCCCTAATGGGTCTTTAATGGAAACAGGCCAGTGGAGGATTCAGGCATTTTTCTTTGCAATGATCGTCACTGTTTGGCGAGGAGGCAGAGGCTGCTGTGTGCGTGCCTGGGACGACAGAATCCCCACGGACATGCCGTGGCTGTAAAGTACCCTGTAGCACCACAGAGAATGGGAATGACCTGGGACGTGGATGTGGAGCAGCAGGATGCTCTTCGCCTTAGAGGATGCTGCAGGGTGCCTGACTGTGTGCTTCTGATTTCATCCAAGGGGCCACCAGGAATTAAAGGAGAGAAAGGAGACACTGGAAGTCCCGGTGTGCAGGTAATATAGACACCGTTCCTTCTAATTGTCTCAAAGATTTGCCCATTTTCCTCAGTAACTACTTTAAGCAAGATTGAAAAGCCGTTGAGTTGTTACTGTTGTCTGCTTGGAAAATGTCTTTCATTTTGGAATGTCATCACTTTCTCAAGGGAAACTGAGTCAGTTGGTGCAAGAAAGATATACCTATCTGGAAGCTAGATATAATGGAATTAAAGGTGGGACAACAGTGATTGTTCTTTTTAATGAATAACTCTGTTTCTTCTTCCATCTTTTCCTTATGTCTCCTGTTACAAGATGAATTAGGGCAATGATAAACAGATGCCAACTTTACCCAGCAATTCTGATTTACAGGGCATTCCTGGTGTGCAGGGAGCTCCAGGGAGGGATGGTCTTCAAGGTGCAAAGGTAAAATACCTCCCCTCTGACTTTTCATGCATGGGTCCCTAAAATCCTGCTGTGAGTGTACCAGCAGAGACCCAAAACATCCAGCTCTCCCAGTGCACTCAGTGCATAAGTGAATGGTCTTTTCATAAAGCCAGAGGGATTGGGGAAAATAAAAAGGGGTCATCTTGGGTTTGGCCAAATTTGACCAGGTGTCACACTTCTTGCTTGCTTGGCAGGTACATTTTTTTACCCGTTCCTAGCAAGCTCCTGTTAAAAGCAGCACATGGAAAAACCACCTCACTGCTTACTAGGTCGCTTTGACTCCTCTCGTTAATAAGTGACTGGATTTGGCTTTGCAGGGGGTGAGGGGACTAGAAGGCACAGCTGGGCCTCCAGGACCTCCTGGACCAAGGGTGAGTACTCGCTCTGAGTGATGCATATCGAAGTCTCTTCCCCAGCAGGGGCTGGTTGTTTCTGCTGCTGAGCTGTCACCCAGGGCAAAACCCATTCTTGGGGTATGACAGGGAACACCTGGCACATTGTGCAGATCCCCACTTTTCCTGCCACTGTCAGTGTAAGAAAATCCTTGGCTTCACCTGGCAATTTGCTTTTAGCTGATGGGTGGTGGACCTGATAGTTACTGATTTCCACTGCTGAATTACAAGGAATTTGACAGTCCTGAATACTGGAAGATGGAGATTGCTCAATCCTGTCTTTGCTTTAGACCCCACAGTAGTTGTGGTGAAGTCAGGTATTTTTGAGAGCCTAGGCTAGATTGTATTTTTGAGAGTTTAGGCTAGATTCAGCTCATAACTTTGACTTGCTCATCCTGGGAAGATGTGGAGCTGGCAGGGTTGAACCTCAGCTTTCCAAACACGAGGAAAGCACTGCAGCCTTCAGAGCAGGGTCTGAAAGCTGTTCTGGTGCTGCCTTGAAGACTTCTTTCATTTTCACTGATCAGAAGAGTTGTTAATCTCTACTGAGCTTGAACATAGTAGCTGGAAAATTATAAAAGAAAGTATTTCTACTGGGGTTTTTTGGCTTTTTTTTTTTCTTCCCTTTATGGCTCCAAAAGGCACAGAAGCTTCACAAAGAGGAGATGACCGAAGAAAGGCACTTCCTCTAATCTGCTGTTACTGTTGTAAAGTATTAGAAGCAAACACAGGTCTTAAAGGGAAAAAAAAAAAAAAAAAAGAGCAGCGTGGTATTAGGAAGCTGAATAAAAGGGTTGTGCTCTAGGCTACCCCTAAATCTGAATATATAATGAAAGATCTGAAGCCTGTATGGTAAAAAACACATTGCAGTTTGTTGGCAAAACTCAGCTTTGCTGGCTTGTCCATAATTGAGACAGTAATAGGAAATGATGTGAACATGACTCATACACTATATACTCTTAACATCGGACTCATGGCTGGACAAGGTAGTGACATAAACCTTAAGGCTACAATGCCCTTGCTAGAGTCCTCTAAACTCAACCTGCTGGTGCCCCTGGAGCTTTAGGGAGATGTCAGCCTTCAACAGAAAAAAGAAGAAAACTAGGAAGTAACTGGACTTTTATCTGAGTCTTGAAATGAATGTCTGCAGGGTTTCCAAGGAGTGACAGGCTCCCGAGGCAGCAGTGGAGAGAAGGGACCTCCGGGTGACGTTGGGCCAACAGTAAGTTTCTGGTTTTGTGTCTCAAAAAAGGCCAAGTCATGAAATAATTGAATGGAAAGAAGTTATTCCCACAGCAGCTCTCCTTTTAATTCACGCTCATCATTCTTAAGGAGATGTCTGGATATACAAAGCCCAGGCTTTTTAACTGTTGATAAAGCATCTAACAAACCCCACCTCCTTTTGCTCTCTGTAGATTCACAAGCTACACAAAATCCCACAACCAAACAAATTTCCGGTGTAAGATTCTGGAATAAAGCAGGAGAGTCAGTCCTGAGCTGGAGTAGCCAGTGCTGGGCTTGCAGGGGTTGACTGCAAGTCTAGATGTCACAGTTATTTCTTCTTCTCAGATGTTAAAACCCACCTTCTGTGTTGGGAAATCTGTTCTAAGATTCTATCTGAGGAATTTCTGCATCCCTGTTGGTGGTGCTTTATGCCACTTCTCCAGCTGCTGCTTTATTACTTTTTTTTTTCTTGGAAAAGAAACCTAAATATTCCTATCACCTTGAAGCTCTTCTAGTCACTGTCATGAAGTGACGGAAATGATGAGAGTGTGGGAAACAAGCTTTGTGCTCCACGTTCCACTAACGTAACCCACATCCCATTTATTTCTTTGTTTTCTTCTGCTCTTCCTTTCCCTAGACTTTCGTTTTTTCTTTTCTTTCCTTGTAGGGGCTGCCGGGTCCAAAAGGAGAAAGAGGAGAGAAAGTGAGTTTTTGTGGTGTTGGGTGGCAGTGCTGTCACTGTGTCCTACACTCAAAAGAGTGGATGTGGTAACGTGGTTTGCAAGCTCTGCTTAGACAGACAAACCTCCCGAGCGTTGAATAACTTCATGTACTTCTAGCTTGTTGCCTTTCCATTCGCCTGAGCTGGTTAAGCTGCTGGGATATACATAATCCCTGGCATCAATTGTAGTAATGAAGAAGAAATGCCAACCTAAAATCCACTATTTGCTGAGAAGGAAAAACCAAAACCACTCGACGTGACTGAGTTGCTCTTTTTTTTTAACGCATTGCATAAGAGGGGAATCATTTGTAATAATCCCCTGGAGTGCCCCAGCACAGAGAGGATTGATGTCAGGAGATCTATGCTGCCTTTGAAGGTTATTTTATTGTGAGAGGAAGTTTTTCTCATCCTGACTTTTGTTAAAAAGAAAACCTGTGTCTTTCTAGGAGTCTCATTGCCAAGACTGGCTTATGTGCATTTGGCTTCAGACAGGAGGGAACTGCTTTTGATGGGCTGCTTTTGTCTCAAGTTAATGCTTCAGTATTAAAATTTTTAACACCATTCTGTTCCAGTCCCATCAGCTTTTCCTTTTCTATACGTTTTTTTTTTTTTTTTGCAGTGGAATTTTCCTGTTTTCCTCCCTTGGGTGTTGTGCCCAAGCTTTTGTTTATGTCTGGTTAATCTGCACAGTGCTCCACCCAGAGATGTTTATTTTATAAACATCTTTGGAAGTGCGCAGCGTGTTAGTTACAAATTTTCACAGATAGAGCCAGTGTTTATTTTTAAGCAGCTGTTTGCATTTTTATCACTTTTCCCTACTTAGTGAAGTAAAACTTTCTAAAGAAACCCTCAGATATGATTTATTCAGAATATAATAACAGTAAGTATCAATATTCATAAAAGATTTAGACAAAGATAGGATGTTGTAATATCTGATCATATTAAAAGTTTTACATATCACAGAACACTGAGTTATAGACAGCATATTTTTTGATAAAATTTGAGAGTGAAATTTACTCTCCCTTTTTTGGTAGCTTCGGTAATTATTAAGACTCGGTCGGGGCTTTTTGATGTGCAAGAGAAAAGCAACTATTGATGTTTCCCAATTTCAATTTTATGGCTTCAGAGCTTTGCGATAAATAAATAGAGCTGTAATTCACAGTAATTAATATCTCTGAAACTCAAGCCAAGAAAAAGAATGGGCAGAAAAGCTATCACGCATTATGATATCGATCCTTTTGAAATTATATTAATTCTTCCTTTTTTTTTGTAATAAAAAAAGATTGTTTCACTTTAGGGGGAACCGCAGTCCCTGGCCACAATTTACCAGCTCGTTAGCCAGGCTTGTGAGCGGATGATTCAGAGTGAGTATTACCAGCCCAGCTCCCCAGTGTGTTCACACCTCTCCAGCAATGGTGAACAAAACCAGAGGGGTGACAGCACGAAGCTGTAGTGACCCAGGGAGCTTCTCCATCCTCTGCCGTGCTGAGCACCACACATTGCAAATGTCCCACCACAGGGTCTTCGTGCTACATTGGCTTTATTGGGTGGCATTAGCACAGAGACCCACAAATTTTTAATTTGGAAAACCCGTTGGCACTTTGCAAAGACTCCTTTATTTCTCAAATGGAAAAGCTTGACATTAATTTGAAAGAAATTATTCTTTCAGTGATGTGTGCTGATTCCTCTTGAGACATGGTGTTTTTGGTAAAGCCCTTGTGCTGTGATGCATGAAAAGAAGCAGAGGTTTGCCCAAGGTCAGGCATCAAAGTCATGACTCAGCTGCCTGTTTTCCTCTTCAGCTTCTGGCTTTCTCAGTTTGGACTGACAGCCTTTTAGCACTAGCTGATAGTTTTAACTACCCTTTTAGACAACATCCTCTGATTTTATGTCTTTTCTAAATTTTGGAGCCAAGAAGCATTCACTTTTCTGCCTTCCCTCCTCAGCTCATGTGTTGAAATTTGACTCATTCATTCATGAACACGCAAGGAAGCCTGTTCCTGTTTGGGAAGAAAGGTTAAAACCAGGAGAACCAGGACCACCAGGTCCTCCAGGTCCCCCTGGAAGCAATGGAGAAAGAGGAGAAAATGGCATCCCTGGACAGCCAGGCAAAGATGGGTATCCTGGAGAAAGAGGTATGGACAGAAGTGTTCGTAAGCATTTTTTACTATATCTTTGACACTTTAACTAAACATTTCAGTGCTTCCATCAGTACTGTAAAGATAATCCATGATATTATCTCATCTAATATCATTGCTATTTTCCATTTGGACTTCTCTCTTCTAGGGAGAGAAACCCAAGTTAGGTAGCTCAAGGAACAGAGAGAAGACAGATGCAGCCCACTCCTTTTGCAAGCTCTGCTTTGAGAGAAAAGCCAGATTGATACCTTGTGTAGGTGCTGGGGGATGGAGGGTTTAATTTTAGAGGGCAGGAGGCTTTCCTCATGTAAAGGCAAAAGAAACAGTCATTTGGATGAACACCTTGTGGTGGAAGAGATCACGTGTGGGCAGAAATGACAAGTCTTGGAAAACAGTGAAGGAAGGCATGAGGCAACTGAAGTAACGCTGAAAGTGGAAGTAGGTCTCTGGAGCAGTAGTTCCAACAGCAAAATCCTGACACATGACTAAAGAAATAAATTAATGTAATCTCAGAAAGTGGCATAGCTATTACACATGAATGAGTGAACAGTGGAACTAGTTTTGCTTGGATTTGCAGACAACATTTGTCAGTGGCTCAAGTAATTGTCTGTCAAAATAAAATGAAAAACGTTGGCTTCAGCAGTGTCCTAACACTTCTAAGAAACTAGACACCTTCTGTTTAACTCCTTGCTCTGGCACTATTCAGTCTTATCTGGTATCTGTGGAGCTTATCAAAATGTCACTTGGGAGAAAGGGGAAGTAACAACCTGCAGATGTTTCCAGCCTCTCGAGTGAGAAGGTGGGAGAAGACAGATCTCGTTGAAAAACAACATTAAGGACACGGATGATCAAATATATTTTCAACTTAAAAATATGAAAAATGGTATTTTGTCAAAATGCATGTGTTTGACTGAAATGTACTGGTTTCGTGAGCAATTTCATGGTAAGCAGCAATCCTGACTGCCCCTGGTCAAAGAGACAGTTCAGCTTTGTGATTTCTCTGACCCGTGTGAAGAACGTGGGAGTGGACCTCACCCTCAGGCCAGTGCACTAACACCAGCACTATGAATTTCTCTGTGTAAAACCTCCATTTTCACCTGTATTAGGCTGCAAATCAATGCTAGTTGGAGCCCTGTTGGTCGTGGGCAAATGGCTGCTCTGGAAAATAGAGTAAGTGCCCAGACAGAATTAAAGGAAATGGATATTTCTTTGTGTTGCCAAGGGCTGTGACTCTCCTTTAATTTAATATCTAATAGCCTGGTGGGGAGACTGCAGGAGACTTAATTTAGGGTAAAATAAAAAAATACAGTGAAGTGACACTTACCTCTTATTTCTGATTAGGTGCCCCAGGGCCCAAAGGAGAAAAAGGGATGTCTGGAGCCAGTGAGGAAGGGATCCAAGGACCCAGAGGCAGAACAGGTAGAGTGAATACAACCTCTTTGAATTGACCCTGTGGGGTTATCTGGAGCTCACCAGCTGCCAGATTTGAAGCGTCATTCAGCCTTAGGACCTTTGTGGTGGAGCAGATTGACTTTCCCACCACAGCACTGTTGACAGCATCCTGGGTGGTGGTTCCTCTCTGCTAGGACACAGGAGCCTGCTCCATGCTGTCTCCTCCCTCTGGTACCCATTTCCAGGTAAAGATGGATGTTAAGGACCTGTGACACATCCAAGGAGTTTCAGTTTTGCTGCCTTTTTGTATGCAAGACCAGATGCTCAGGGCATAGAAACTCTGAAAACTCAGCTCATGAAACACAAGGGGTTTTGAGTAATCTTTTAGGATTTGGTGTACTCCCTGTTCCTTGGAATCAGTGGGAGGTTTGCCACTGACATAACAAACCGGGCCCTAGCAAGAGAGTGTGGTCAAACATATTCTTCTGTCTTTAGATTTTTATAGTTGAGATGTAAAGACACAAAAAACAATGACTCTGGGATAGATCCTGGTGATTTTCTGCATTGATACATAGCTGGGCTTTGGATTCTTATAACCAGACTCCATTTTTAGCCAAGTTGGGCACAGAGAAAAAATAGAAAAGGTTTTACACTGAAGCAGCTAAATAAATGTGCTACAGCTTACAGTGTTTCTCCTTCTTCAGGCCCACCAGGAGAAGTTGTGCTGGGAAAACCAGGTCCAAAGGGTTACCCTGGAAATGCTGGTCCTCAAGGCTTTCCTGGTGTCAGAGGGCAGCCTGGGCAGTCTGGGTATCCAGGGGGTTGTGATATCTCTGGATGTTACGGGGCCAGTAGAAGAGGTAAGTCCTGACTATCTCAGTACAAAAGTTACTCTTTTATAGCTGGTGACTTCTCTTAAGATGGGTAGAGACCTTTGTTCATCCTTCAGGCACTGTCAGTCCCACAAGAGCCTCGGTTGCAAAGCCATCAGGATGATTCATGTGCAATTCACATGGATAAATGCCAGCTCAATTGACTGCTCCTCAGCCATCCTTCATAGATTAACACACAATTGCAGCACTAGTCGAGCAGGTGGAGTGATCATGAGGGTATCTTCAGCTCTTAATGTCCCCAGCCATGTTTCCATGGTGGATAGAGAGGAACAATATCTCGGTTCCTACACATACATTTCATGGAGGCTCAGTTGCACAAAGTCCTGGGAAATAAATAAAATCACTTGCACTGAACAAATGATTTACAAGGGGAAAGAATTAATTCTCCACCTTTTCTTCTCAGTACTTGATACTGATTTATTCATTTATTCAGTGGCCGCATCTCCTTTCCATACACAGATTTCATCCCCTGACGGCTGGTGCGGAGGCAGCTGAAGACATCGCTTTGCTCTGGAAATCTCTGGGTGAAAGCTCCAGGCACTCCAAGAGCAGCAGCAACATGAACACCACATGTGGTGTTTGTGTTTGTTTTTGTTTTTTTTTTAATGTCCCCTCATTTCTACATGGACAAGTCAATCACACACTAAAGCCACCAAACCAGCCTGTGTTCAGATGAGTCATCCCTCTGTTTTTCAGCACTGGAGCCCAACAGTGTTCAAACTCACATTGCACGTCCCACAGCAAGACAAAGACACAGTCAGAGGTACAGGCTGACAGACTTGTAAGGAAAAAAGAAATAATGTATTGAAATGCTCAGAAATATCAGATAATTTTTGCCCGTTTGTCTGCTTGTGATTTCTTTTTGTCACTTGTTATGCCGGGTCCAATAGCACGGAGGAAAACAGCATCTCATGCCCAAAGATGCAAATCTCCTGGAGCAAAACTGCATTTTCTGTTGGTTGACAAGGTAACGAAGTCTAGCACCATTTTGACTGTTTCTTCTTTTGGCAAAACGCTGATGGCTTCCTTGCAGGGGTGTTATGTACACAAGCATCGCAGACAGCGTGATAACCTTCCCATGATGTGACAAACCCCGCTGTTTAACCCCGTTCTCTGGGGCTTGGTAACTGTCAAGCAAAGCTTTAGATGAGACAGAGCACAGCCGTGTACTAGAAGAGCTGGAGATTAACCCGCTGGCCTCTTCCATCCCTCCCTCCCGCGCTCTGAGTAGCTACTTTGCATTTTATCAGGTAGAATATTGAGTGGCTCCGAGTCTGACTTTTATCTATATGACACAGAGGTAATTGCCATGTTACACCCCTTTCCTGGCATGAGCCGTGGTCTAATACTTATCCACAACAAACCATGCTGTTACTGATAAAAATGCACCTCCTGCTTTGCAATCGCGACTTGGGGCAATTCTGAAACAAACAGTCCTTAACGGTGATTTAAACCTGGAGTAACAAAATGTTTCATTTTCTGCAAAGGCAGAAGGAAGCGAAAAGGTATCAGTACAGGCTTTTCAAAGATTCCAGGAGGGAAAAAAATGGAGTATCGTGCATATTCCTGTGCAATTAGTTTGGATGTGCAATTTCTGTGCCTACACGCAGACCCGTAGCTGGGTATTCATATGGCTATAGCCAAATTTTGAAAACTCAGCAGCAAATACACCCACATTTCGAGAGTAGATTGTCACATAAATACCAAAGAGAAAGAGGGCTACCTTAAGAAAATTATGTTGTTTAGACAAGGAAACCAAATGTTATTTCTTCTTGTCATCATGGAAAAATCCTGTAGAATTAGGGAATTTTGCTAAAGGAGCAGTTGAACATATCAGACTTGTATGGGAGTCATCCTACAACAAAAGTCACATAAAAATATGATTACTGCATCCTCTGAGTATTTAAAGTAGTCCTTGGCTTAATGTATCTTCAATCTCTAGAAACTCCCAAGAATTAATGTTTTCAGTATGATATACATTCCCTTTGGAAAATACATAGAAATACCACTCTGATAGAAGTAACATTTCTGTTTGCTTTGGAGCTTTCCAGAGTTGCCTTGACATATAAAATAGAAATCTTTCGAGCTCAGATGAAGTGTTGCTGCAAACAAAGCTCCAGCCAGAAGAAAAAGGAGCGGTCCAAGGAGCTGAATTCCGTAGCACATGGGGAGCACAGTGTTTGGAAGAGATGCATCCCTGGGGACAGATACTCTGCGTAGATGTTTCCATTTCTACAGGTCAAAGAGCTTTTGGTCTGTGTTTTCCCTCTCTGAAAAAGGAAGGTGTTCTGCAAATAAACCTACCAAACCTGCGTTAAATTGCATTCAGAATGCAAATGCCCGTTTACTTCTGTTCAGTCCTTATTAAAAACTTTTGTCCTGATTTGCTCATCCTTATTACTGCCCTTAAGTAGTCTGTGTCATAGAGACTTTCTTTTCCACATGGTGACAGTCCTTAAATTGCAATAAATTGGGATTTTTATCCCCATTGCAGAGTTTGACCCAGCTTGTGCAGCTGGATTCTGGCAGAGGCTTGGGGACCTTCCAGAGACAGATTGTTTTGCCACAAGTGTCATTTTAAAGTATTAAATCGGTCTCAGGGGTAAAATACAACAAATCCTGAGGACAAAGCAGCAACTCTGCTAACAAGCAGCTCTGGAAAGGTTTTTCCCAGGGCTCAGCAGGTTGGCTTGACCAGATTTAAAGCACTGGAAACAATGAAGGAATCCTGGTTTGGGATGGAAGTTCTGCACTGGGGAGAGCCCTTTGAGCTATCGAGGTGGGGCTGTTATAGGGAGATTTTCCTTAGCATTAGATGTGAATTTTATCACTTACACACACATCTTTCTGGCTGGCCTTTGGGATCTCTGAGCTAAGTTTTATATTCCCAGATCCTGAAAACCAGTTACTTTGCTCTGGGTCTGCAGTTTTAGAGCTTCTGCTGTAACCCAGTCTTGCTTCTACACTCTTCTTCTGATGGCAGCTTGTTCACTCAAGTCCTGGGAATCAGTTCTGAGCTGGGAACATTGCAAATGCTAACAGCCTGGCTGAATACATTTTCCTGGAGTCTTTCATATGCTAAAAAACTCTCTCTTTGTGCTGCATGGGTTTGCAATAGCAGAATTATTCATTATTCTACAGTTATAGTCTGGTTCACGTCCCAGTTTTATTCCAGTTTCTGATCATTGAATCCTATGGTGGGATAGCATCTCCCTTAACGATCTCCAAGGTGGAATTATCTGTCTTAGAAAGACTGGTAGGTGTTGATTCCTTGACTTTATTTGAACTTCAAAGTGGGGAACTATCAATGCCACGTGAGAAGAAATGGAGTTGCCACTGTATGAAAAAACATTACGATATTAGCGAAAGCCAGGATGCTAGTGACCTGCATTGCTGGAGCTTCTCCCCAGATGTCAGTAACACCTTTGTGACTGTTTTTAGCTGTCACTTTTCATCTTGTCCTTCCAAACCTTGTGATCCCACGACAGCGCTAACCCTTCTGGGACAAGAGCACATCCTTAGCACTCCTGATCACGCATGATATTTTTGATGTGCTAATGGAGCAGATGCGTGTGGCTCTTTCCTCCTCCCTCTGCGTGGCTGGGGAGCTCTGCCAGGGGTTGCATTGCCATTGCATGTCCTTGCCAGGGGATCCTGCTCTGTTGTTGATGCCACGTTCCCCTTGAGTCGCTGCCATTCACACTGTGTGCACTGGCAATAACTTTTTGCAGAAATTGTGAAGATTCGAGATGGTTCCTTTGCTGTGAGCAAAGTACAGTCTATGTCTGCCCCTACTGAATTCCCCCACAGGCCACCTTAAACATTTGGCTCTTAAATCTCTCCTTAAAACTTTATCAGTTCTTCTGCCAACCCCAAATCATTCTGTTCTGCTCGGCAGGGGCCTGACCCTTGCTGTGCAGCCACCCTCCCCTCTGCAGGTCCCCATCCCCGCTCTGCTTTGGCCATCGCTCCGAGCCCACGTTTGCTGGGAGACGTGAGCGGAGACTCGAGCTGGTGTTGACTCACCGTGTGGTTTTATTGCTAAAAATGTGCCTGCACAGCCAAGCCTCCCACCTGCTCTGCTGCTCTGGGTGCTGACGGGCTCGGGCAAAGGAGGAGGAGGAGGTTGCAGAGGGAGCTTTGTGTGGCCACGGTGGGCAGGGCTGCAGCCTGGCGATAGGATGCCCCAGCAACACCCAGGGTCAAAAATCATCCTTCGCCTTCATGATTATTTTATCGGCGCATTTGAAACGGGAAAAGGCACGGGAGAGAGTTCAGGCCACCTCCCTGAACCCAGCCTGTCCCCTGGTCCCCAGCTCAAGGCAGACTGCAGCTGCGATTCCACATTTACTCACTAGACCTTGAAGATGTTTGACTGTTTGTTTTCCTTCCATCACCATAAGCAAACTCACTGGCTGTGAAAAGGGATAAATTAGCATCTCCAAAGAGTGACTCTCTCTTTATTCTGAAAACAAGCAAAGAAGCAGCAGCAGCTCAGTCTCCCTCATCCTCCCTCCCCGTGCTGTGCCAGCTCAGTTCCTCGTGGAACTGGCCCAAACCGCGGCTACTCCGTGTTTTTGGGATCTGTACAGATTTTTCAGCACTTGGCTGAGTCTGTGAACACAGAGGTCAGTTGTAGCTTCTTAGATGAGGCCAAACAGGCTGATCACTGCATTGATTTTTAGCCTGTATTGCTCGAAGGCAGTACAGTAACTTGTATTTCAAAGAAGTCTCTTTGAACGAGATTGTTTCAGTTCCAGCATTACTGTCACAAGCCCATGCAGTTCTCTGCTGCTCAGGAAGCCATGTGGCATAAGCAAGCCTCGTGTGCCAGGCTACTACATGTCTCACCCTGGGGTGTCACCTACCCCAGGTTCTGGCTTCTACAGGGACCTTCTGTGCTGCCCTCCAGGCAGTGCCTGCCTCTCCGGGTGTGTGTTTTCCAAAGCCCTGGGCTAGCCAAAGCTGCCCAGCAGGAAATTTCACAGTGGCCAGACAGTCTCGTGTGTGCTGGTCCCATCTGGATGTGGAGGAGTTGGTGGGTGAAGCCCAGAGCCCCTCAGCTGCCAGCCTGAGTCATGAAGCCACTGGCAGGTCCCCGGGGAAGCCTGTATTTTTAGGCTATTTCTGCCTTTCCTTGCACATCGTGGCAAACTGTTTATAAGCCCTTCTGCTTGTGAGACCTCTGAAGTCAGCAGGGAGAGACTGGGCTGGGGGCTGCTGTGCTGATCCCTCCTGGCATGCAAAAATCAGCAATGGAGCTGGGAACGGTGCGTTTGGAGGTACCAAAGAGAGGGGATGCTGAGCTGGATGGACTTAGGGTCTGTCCAAGTGTGGTCACTCTCCTGTGGCTGCAGATACATACAGAGCAAAGGCAGGAGGTAGATGAAGCCTGTGCTAACCCTCTGTTTTCCATCCTTTAACCCACACGTCTGGCTCAGCAGTGCCCCTCTGTGCCCATGTCTCCCTGTGGTGGGACAGGTCTCCAGTGTCCCCCCATCCCTCTGGCTGTGGGTTGCTGTCCCTGCCTTTTCGCTAAAGACCCCAAAGCAAGGACAAGACATGTACAAAAGGTAGGTTTAGTGTGGACAGAACCGGGAAGAGGAGAGTCGCTGAATCAATGGGCCAAATTTAAGGCCATAATACCTGCAATTTCTGCAAAGTGCTGTCCTGAATTCTGTGTGTCCTCTTCAGGTTTCCCCAGGTAAGGGCACGTTTCCTTATTACAGTAATGCACTGTCTGGATTTCTGTTGTGGCTTCCTCATCTCTAAGTGCCTTCCTGACCTACAGCAAGGGTTTTTCAGCTCAGGGTGACCCTCTGCTATTTTGCAGCAGCTGTAACTTTGATCCAGGAAAAAAATTTCCCTTGAAAATGCACTAAAGTGCTATCAACATGGTCTGAATCTTAACCCCACATCCTCCCTTCATGCCCATGATCCTCACCCAGCTATGGTCCCCATGGTTTCTGAAGGGCATTGGCCAAAGTGAAATCTGTCAATGCAGAGACTGCAGCTGCTCTGCGAATGATCACTGTTGGTCCTGAGCTGGCTCCAGCAATTCTTTCAGCCTTTCCAGCTTCTCCATCTTTACCAGCTGAGCACAGACCACATCCCGCACAGGCATCCCACATCTGGAACTTTATTTATCAAATGACTCATACAGGGACACGCAGTCCTGAACCACTTCAGCTTGACAGGGCATAATTGCTAGGCAGGGCACACCGAGACCTCTGGAGACAACTGGAGCTAATTTGCCAGGGGCTGGTTTGTAGGTGCGAAGCCTCTTTATGTGCTGCTTTAGGGACCAAGCTCGTGTTCTTACATTGCTGAGTATATGCCAATGAATGCCACCATGCTATGTACAGACTTTAATAAGAACTTTTCCCCTAAATTAGATGGAGGAGATGAAAATGGCTTGGCGAAACGACGCGACCTTGGAAAGTATTCCCAGAGAGCTCTGGAGCAACTCAAGCGCGGACACGCAGTAAATTATTCAAAGGGCTGCCTCCATTCCTCTGCTCCTCTCCTTCCAGGTGATCTCAAATCCATGGAGTGGGATATATTCTCTTCCTTCTGGGGCTATATTTAGATCATTCCTGCCAGCCACGGTGGGAGGAAGAGACCAACAGTTCCCAGCAAACACACAATGATGAACATCCAGAGGAAGATCCGGTCAATCACCATTGCAACATACTTCCAGTCCTCCTTCACCTGGGAACACAGAGAGGAAAGGCCACTTATTAACGTTTATTTGAGATTCAAACTTATGAAGGCTGTCAGTGCTTTGTTCCAAAATAGCATATTTTCATTTAAGTCCAGAGATAGGAGGGGAAGGTCTCATATACATTTTGTGGTCCTATATGATGGCAAAGATTTATTCTATCAATTGCTGATGTGGGAGACAGATTCCCAGACTGTGTGGGTGTGTAAGTGCAATTGCAAACCCTGTTCACAGCTCTCCAGGGATGACACACACCCGTGGATAATTAAGCTCGTCTGCACACTCAAGATCCCATTTTCCACGAGCAGCAGCTGTAACTGGGTGTGTAAATGCAGCTGCAAGTCAATGTGGGGAGGGTGGGGTGAGGGGGAAAGAAATTACTCGTTTTCCCATGCTCGTAAACAGATTTGCTTACAGATTAATGAAGCCAAACTCCTTCTGCAAAGGGATTTACAGCTTTGGGTGAGTAAGCAGTGAAAATGAACCAGCAAATAAAAAAAGTGATCTCGTTCACCCTGCTTTTTCCCCACTTTTGTCTTGCTGTGGGAGGATTTTCCAGCAATTCCTCTCTGGGGAGGTCTAGTACTTATTAATACCATCAGGAAAGAATTGTAAATGGCTATTTCATTAAGTAAGAAACCACATACATATGAAAACCTCTTTTATGACATTGCTGTTATTAATTTCTTTCCCAGGGAGAGGACTGATCAGATGGCAAAGCTTTATTTGATATGGCTGTACCCATTATAATTTCCTACAATATACCACGTGGTGATTAACAGACCCGAGGGCTGAAATTTGGCACGCTGCCTTGCTCTCGAGGGAAAACATCTCAGCAGGGACTAGCTCAAATCTTTTTGGTGGCAGTGACTGCAGCAAGACGGGAGTGTGGATGGAGCCCAAAACTGCAGGTATGAGCTAAAAGATGATTTGTAGGAGACCTGGCTTAGTTTTATTATTTTTCTTAAGGATTTGCTGATTATGCTGAAAGTTAATTTTGGTAAAGGAAGCAATCCAAATATCTAGGAAATATCCATTGGTAGAAGGCAATGTTTTCACAGGTGTAATGGCAACTTCAGGTCCTAAAATATTATGATCTGTCAAGCAACAATCAAACAAGTTCTGAGCACAACACGATGACTCTGAATACTCACCTTGAGTCTTCTCTTCCTTCATCAGTCACAGATGCAGCACTGAATTCTACCTTATAACTCGTGGGTGGTGCAGAGAAATCATGAAGTGTCGGAGGGAGAGCATATACAACCCTGGCTTCTGTCACCAATGCTGTAACATTTTATTGAGCTGAGAGGATTAGTCCTTGCAGGTAAGTATGTGCATTAACCTCATTTTGGCATGCTGAGCCCTTCATAAACTGTTCATGAACCTTCCAACGTATTTGCAAAGTGCCTGTCATTACTCTGTGCCGCAATCAGACAACGCTCAGCTGAAGCAAGGTCAGCAAAGTGAGCTCTTTAATTATGCCTCTCCTTATTTGTGGACTGCCTTAGTTAGGGATTTGAATCATTGGTATTGCTCTGGCTCCTTGGCTCAGTAAGCAGCTTTGTAAATTGGGAAACGAGGCACGCGCTGTAGAACATATCATATTTTTACATGATTTGTTCTCTCAACAAAGCATCTTAAATTTTGGGAACAGCTGAACGTTTTCAAAACTGTAAAAATTACACTTTTGTGTAATATTTTTGTGCAATGGATAATTTTGTTCCCATTAAAAATAACACCAAGTTAAGCAGGTCTTTACTATTCAATAGGCAGAAGGAAACAACTGAGGTTCACCCTGAAGCTTGTAGTCTTCTTTGGGGGGGACCTATGTTGTTTTATGATTGTACAGCCCTTAGCTCCATCTATAATTAGGGTGAGTAAAAGAAATAGTGACCCTTGAACTCAAAAGGAATTTTCTCCTCCAAAGGATAAGGTCGCAGTGGATAACTCCCCTTGGTTGTACATTTTCTGATCTATTCATCACTTGCTGAGAGTTGGAGTGAGTCTCAGATGCTTAAAATTCCTGGTGAGAGGGCAACTAAGCAAGCTCTGGATGATTGTGTTTATGCGATTCGTGTCCCATGATGCAACCAATGTGTAAAGAAAATTGGAAATTTACCATCTCATGTCCAATTGAAAAGCTGGATTGAGTAAACAGAGCCCCATTCTGGCAAAATAAGCTTTTTTGAGTACTTGTGCTAGTAAAACTAAGTGCTAGATCGCACAAAGAAATGAACTAGATGAGTTTCTTTTTGAGAAAAGAAGGGGAGAATGGGAGAAGAGGAATGACTTGAAAAGTTCAACAAAGTTTTGCTTTCAAATATAATGGTGTATGCATAAATACTCAGTCCATCTCAAAAATGATGGCTGGAAATGTGTCAGATGTTTGCAAAATCAATATCCAGCTTCAGACCAAGAGCGCAGAAGGGTGAAATTGGAAATTATGGAGAGACGATGAAAAAAAAAAAAAAAGAGGAGGAGGAGAAAAAGAAAATTATGTGAATTTTTTGTTTTGTTTTCTGCCAGCACTGTAGCATTTCCCTGTGGTCCAGCACCTCACGTGGAGCATGATCCGCAGAGGTCTCTCTGCCAATGTCTATGCAGCTGTCAACATCTGCCACCCCAACTCCTGAGCTGTATTTTGATTAGTTTTTAAGAAGCTCACTCAAAACTATTTTTGGGAACGGATCAGGGGCAGGAACCAGCTGACTCCCCCACCCCCAAATTCCTGAAAAATGAGAGGACCTGCAGCTTTTCCCTGGTCCAGCTCTGTGCAGGTCTGAGCAGTGGGAGCGGAGCATCCTGCCCCAGGGTTTGAGTGGTTGAGGTGCCTTGGTGACATCTGATTGCTGGGACCCAGAGCCTGCAACACAGATTAGAGCAGTCCCGAGTGGTTTTATTGTATTTTGTTAAAAATAAACCGGTAAGATTATCCCGTGTTTCCTCCCTCTCAGATACATTCTCTCCCATTTTATTTTTAAGCTGTCTTCAAAGTCTTCATATCAGAGTAGTCTGGAGGTGCACACAGGCATGAGGACAACAAAGCTTTCCAGACGGTGCTGTTGGTGTCTGGTTATTTTGGCTTGTGTATGACATGCAACTTGTTTTGCTTTTCAGTCTGTAATTAATTTTTAATGGCATTTCTATCATATGTTGGGACAATTTGGTCTTGCATTTTCCCCACTGTACAATTGTGCTTGTATTGTTTGCAGGTATCTTTTTGTAACACACAACTGCCTCTTGCATTTCCCATTTTCTCTTCGCTGAAGCACTTAATTAAATGAGCTATTTACTTTTAATTTAGAAGCATTGCCCCCGTGGCAATGGTGCTTTAGAAAAAAAAAAGACAGGAACTTCAAAAGAAGCTCTGTTCTCATTCTGGGAAGGTGCATGTCTCTGAAAATACTACCCAAGAGACAGCAGGCTGTGTCTCAGGGGCTGCAGTGGCATCAGAGGTGCCTGCTGATAGATTTGTTGAAGACTTCCATGAAGAAATGCCACAATTTGATTTGAAGATGAAAGCAAATTTCCGAGTACTGATTTTTTCCCCCAATAAATTCTGATTTTATTAGATCAGTTCTGCTCATTACAGTAAATTTCAGTCCCAGAAGATCGTATTTCCTTCTTCATTGTCATTGCCACCTGGAGAAAAAATGTGGTTTCCCAGTTGACTTGACTTGGATCCAGCCAGAGAAAATTGTACAGCCTCAGACCAGGGCAAGCAACTATCCCCTCAAATCTGAAAACCAACTTCTTCCTACGGTGTCAACCACAGCTGCTGTGAAAGAGCAGAAAACTGTGAGCAGGTTTGCAGGCTCTTCCCGGGGAGCCTAGTGCATCGGTGGCCCTGGGGGTGACCCTTCTCCACTCCCATTGCTGGATGTTTTCCTGCTGCCTTTGCTCACAGACTGTGTTGGCAGGAGAGTCTGGCCAGAGCTCTCAAAAAATGCTTCTTTTCTTCTGCTTTTGATGTTTAGTGCTGTAAATAGCTTTCTCCTCGGGATAATCACTTCATTTCAAGAGGGAAGAGTAGTGGAAGGTATAAGAAGAAAATTCGTGGCTTCTGAAGACTGTTCTCATTTTAAAGAAAGTTATAATCATGGATTAAAAAGAAAGAACCCAAGACATTCATCGACTCAGTTCTTGATGATATCAACAAGCTTAGTAGAAGGACAATCAGTTGAAATGGGAAGTATTATTGGTGTAATATTCTTTCATTCGTACCATGGGGAAACGAGTTAAAAATCAACTGACTTCTATGGGTTTACTTATGGTTTTTGCTTGGAGAAGAAAGCAGGGTTTAATTCCCACAGTCCTAATGTGCTTGTGAAGTGCTTTAGCCTGGCAAAGGGTGCTGGGCTCTCAAGGAATGAAGATGGGAATTCACGGCCCATCTCTGCCACAGATTTGTTCTGTGACCTTGAACAGGTCACCTCATCCCTGTATTTTGGCTGTCACTCCTCAACATGGGGAATAAACAGCTACTTCCTCAAAGGGATGTTGTGAAGTGAAATACATTAAAGAACAGAGGCCTCTCAAACTATGGTACCAAAGAGTATATAAATGGACAGTAGCACTTAATCCTTTGTTGCTGCTGCTAAGTGCTCAGTACTGTGAAAAATGCAAATATAAAGACACTCTTCATGCCCAGGAAGTCTTGCATAAAAGCACTATAACTTGCATTGACTCTAAATCTCCAGAAACAAAACTGTAAGCACTGCTGAAAAAGTACCTTTTGCTGACAGATCCCTCTAGAAAAAGCAAGATAAGACTTTTCTTTAGGAAGAATACTAACTTTAGGTTATCTTGTCACTTCCTTCATTACGCCCATAATTAGCTGGCACTCTGTATCCATAGTATTACAGGGGAAGAGCTATAAGAGGTATGAAAGGATGTGGCATTTGTACGTGCATCACCATCTCCATTAAAAGAAACTCTTTCAGCCTTTACTTTCCTTCTCTATTTGTAGCCGTATTTACCCCTTCAGAGTAAGTGTGAAATTTGTCTGTCCACCCACCTTCCTGCACAGAGCCAACCGCTCCAGTGGAAGTCCACTAATGAGGAACCGCATCACGCAGAGCTAAACTTACCCTGCCATGTCCCCACACTACTACACGCTTCCCACATCCACAGCCTATTTTGGGAATTTGCTTTCCCAGGCTCAGTAGCCAGAGTCAATGCTTAATAGAAAACGGAGAGTCTGAATTCATCGTCTGTCAGAGGCTTCTCTGTAAAGAATAAGTCTGCTATGTTCCTACCAGATGACTGCTTTTTGGGTCCCTCTCACTATCTTAGCTGTTTCCTTCCTACCTAAAAACAGCTTTATTCGTGTTTTCTGCTGGAGAATCCTATTGCTCTAGAGCTGCCCTGAGCATGGTCTGATTGTGCTGCCTGCCAAGACCTCAAGGACAAATTCTCCAGCTGTGCCTATAGTGACCGATGTGCTCAAAAGCCACAATATCAGGTATGGCCGAGTCTCTGTCAGCAAGTATATGCTCCATATAGCCCCCAGGTTTAGTAGGGCTTCCTTAGCAGATAATTTTTTACTTACCCAAGGAGAGCAGGCTAAGTTAGCATACTTACTGAGAAATCCGCATCTTCTGCTCGCAGGTGGTCTGCGATGTAGTGAACCCCTTCCACTGCCAGCTTCAGGGCTGGGGACATCAACAGCAGATGTTGCTCTTTGGCGCTGTGAGTCTTGCTTCCTTGGGCTGGTGTTCCAGCTGCCTCGCTCTTTTTGCATTTACACTTGCACTGAGGGGGCTTGTGCTGGGGCTGCTCTTCATTTAGGTGGCACCGCTGGGATGCTGGAGAGCCAGTGGATTGGCCATTGGTCTGGGAAGAGTCCTCTTGCAGGTAGCAATACTGGATGCTCCGGGATCTACAGCGAATGCTTCCTTCCTCTGCCTTATTAGGGCTGTACATCTGCTGCACGCTTAGTGATCTGCCTTTTGAGATGGAGGTGGTCTGGGTGTCACTCAGAAGGTGGCGGGAGGGTTGTGGAGAGGTGCAGGTCACCTGTACAGGCTCTGGGTGCAGCACAGAGTACTGCCCAGAAGGGGACTTGCAGATAGGCTGAGGCTTGGCTGGCTCCTCGAGGTGGGCACAGAAGGAAGATGTGGGCGATGGCTCATTACTCTGGGGGCTAGGGGAAGATGAGGTAGTGAAGTTGGGCTCCATGTCGGTCTCAGACCAAAGCCTTGGTGTGTTGGTTACTTTGTGCATGGATTCAATGAGCTTCTTGCAATTGTCTTTCACTGTGGAGGGACGTTTCATGAAGAGGAGGCGTGGGACAATGTCAAGGAAGACCCTCCTCACCCAGTCAGGCATCGTGTGGGTACGTGGGGAACGATGGTGCACGTTGAGCACGAAGACGGTGATGATGATAGACAAGGTAACAAAAATCATGGTAAAGAGAAGATACTCTCCAATCAGGGGGATGACTAAGGAGGTAGATGGGATAATCTCTGTGATGAGCAGCAGGAACACAGTGAGGGATAACAGCACGGAGATGCACAAGGTTATCTTCTCTCCACACTCAGAGGGCAGGTAGAAGACCAGAACAGTCAGGCAGGAGATCAGCAGGCAGGGGATGATCAGATTGATTGTGTAGAACAGTGGCAGCCTCCGGATAATGAAGGAATAAGTTATATCCGGGTAGATCTCTGTGCAGCATTCGTATTTCTTGCTGTTGTAATTGCCCACAGCATTGATGATGACCCATTCCCCGCTCTCCCAGTAGTCCAGCTGGTCCACATGACTGTGCATGCTCACCAAGTCTATCTTGGCTTTGTCATAGGTCCAGGACCCAAACTTCATCGTGCAGTTTTGCTGATCGAAGGGGAAGAAGGTGACGTCGATGCTGCAGGAGCTTTTATAGATAGCAGGTGGCATCCATTTAATTCTCCCATCATAGAAGAGGTGGGCCTTGGTCAGGTGGGTGACTGCAAAGTCACCGTCAGCACTGGGGAGAGACAGAAGATAAGAAAAGACTAAGGCTTCTCTGCGATTTCTCAAATCTGTTAAAGAAATAGGATATTTACTGCCTGGCTTCCAAAAATGTTCTTGGGAGATGGAAGATGTACATCATGTGCTAACGCAGGATCCATTCACTCTGTCCAGTGGTTTTTTTACTCTGTTGGCTTATACAAGCACAGAATTTGCATGAAAACATTAGCCCTCACCTTGCATAAGTCAGGTCCTTGAACACAAGTTTCCCTCGAAGCTGTCCCATAAATGCCCTGGAAAGGGTTGAGTTTGCTTTAGAGAGGTGGGAGGAACCACTATCAGGTAGTGTCGCTGTGGGCTCTGCAGGATTAATTGTGACAGCTGCTATAAATGAAACAGTGTTGGGTAATCATTCAGTCTTTTACATGAAAAACAGCAAGAACATCCTATTAATAGGAATAATGAAAGTTAATCTCATGATTTCCCAGTCAGGAATAGACCTGTCTTTTACAGTGTCTTCTTACAGGGACTCTCACTTGGGGGTCTGTGTGCTGGTATGAGATAAATAGATAACAGCTCAGGTTTTAAAAGCAGAAAGCCGTTTTCCAGACAGTGAAAAAGCTATTGCATAAAGAGCATTTTTTTTTTTTTGTTTGGATCTGCTTTTCTCAGCCGGGCGATGCGGGAAAAGGGCATTGTTTTCCAGCAGCATTTTGCTGTGAACTCATGACACCATCTGCTTCCAGCTCATCGTGAGGACTGGGATCCAAGTGAAGGAGAGGAAAAAAGGCAACAGGAGAGGCAGGCACACTGGGAATTTGGGGGAAGAAAAGCCACTAGGGAGTGCCATACTCGACCTGTAACAGTTTGGAGAAAGGAGGGAGACTGAGGAACCCTGGGGATCGGATCCCCAGCCCTGGAGACAGCCCTGTCCTCCACCTGCCCCAGCCACTGCTCCGCTCCTTCCTCACATCCACGGCTCTGCTACTGTACTTTAAGGTGTGTGGAGGCTAGGGAAAGAAATTAGCTCATTAATAGATTCAATTAGCAGAGAAGACAATTAGTGCCCTGCATGGCTATGCCATGCCCTGTCCCTGCCCTGCTCTCAGTGAGGAGAGCATGTGGATGGTGACAAGCCCCACGTCTGGGGCCAAGTCCACAGGTACCTTCTCTACAGCAACGTCCTTCACTGTCCATCCAGTGACTGCGGGACCAGCCTGCGTTAGCCTACACAAAGAGAAGAACTGAGGTGTTCAGAGCTGCACAAGCAACATATCTCCTTGTTCGAGTAGTCATCGTGATGGAGGCTGGGTGTTTGAATCACAAAATTACACCTTCACCTGAATGAAAGTGAGCCAAGCTCCTACACTGGCAGCCTCTTTGTGCAAGGACCAGCTGAAACCTCAAACCCTCTTTCTCCCTTGATTTCTACTTGCAGACAGAGGATTTTGGTATCCTTGGAAAGTCACATCCTGGATCAAACACCCCAGTTCAAGCAGTCTTAAAATGAGGGTTGAGCTTTGGGTTGAGCTGCAATTTCTTTTCATCCTGGGCAAAACGTCTGCAAGGTTGAAATCCCAACTGGAAAAAAAAGCAGGTGGAATCTGTTTGTAGAGCAATGCCCTCAAGTCTAGCTGCAGGAATAGAGAAAAGAGCATCTGAAAAGCAGGGAGGGAATTGGGGACCGTTTTACACACCCGGCTTGAGCTGCTGCAGAGCTTGGGGACAGGGAGGAAGATGCCTGCTGTGTGATGCCGAACGGCAAACGGCAACGCTGCTAAACAAAAGGGGAAGCTGAGCAAGGGAGGGAGAGCTTCCGCTAAAAACTTGAGATGAATTATTCAGGCTGGTAGAGATAGAAAGCTCTCTGCTGCTGCCCAGCCCTCCCGGCTGGAGCTGATCCAGCCTGCAGCCGCTTTCCCAGCAAAGTCCCTCGGCCCCGTGCTGCTGCTCCAGCGCTCAGAGGTGCCCTGACAGCAGTCATAGGGGGGGCACGGAGGTCACACCTCTCCTCTTCCTCACCAGCAGCAGGATAAACAGCACAAGGACCATCTGGCAGGGGCCCTCAAGCTGCAGAAAGCAGAGGAACTTCCTTAAATTTGTTTCTGGAGGAGAGCATCCACTAATTAATACACAAAAGGAGAAAAAAAAAAAGGCTTTCTGATATTTTCTCTTGTCCTGTGAAGCATCCTCACTAGTCCATGACCAAACTGGCTTCCAGTGAGACTGGTGTAGCATTGCTCATTTTGGGAAACAGTGTCAGGATCTGGCCATCAGTGAGTTGTTTTGGCCATCACGATATCTGGGCAGAGATGGTACATGCCCCCCCAACCCCGGAATCACAGCCCACGTTGTCTTTTGAGAAAATTTTCCAGGTTGGTTGAATTATTGGGAAAAATAAGCTCAGAATTATTGTTTGTGGTGGATGTTTACTACAGCCTTCTTTGTTTCTATAACAGAAAGCCTTTGCTCTTTGTGGCAGATTTTGGAAAAACAAAAGAACACAAAAGGACCCAGTGCTTTTTGGCCTCTGAACTGGACTTTTTCTAAAGCTTTAAAATGTCCTTTTTTTTTTTTTAAGCTAAAAATATGTACAAACCAGAGTGCTGTCTCAAAGGAGATCATGGCAAAACCACCATTGTGTTTTACTCCAATGCAAATAAAACCAAGCAGTGCCATTGCACCATGCACCCAACTCCTTTCTTAGCTCTTCTTTCTTAAATCTAATTTACACTCCAGAACTGCTTGCTTTGGATGAAAAACCATCTTTTTTTTTCTTTTTCTCCTGGGTTTTGCTTGCACTGTGAAGCCAGATTGAGACACGGAACATTCACAGCAAGTGACAGTCCAGTCTTTGCGGTTCTTGGTGAATTTCTTTCTAAATCTCAGTAGGAATTTGGAATCCAATTCTGCATTTAATGAGATCTCTGAGGCATGATCAAATCGTTCATTAATGGAACAATTTGTTTATAATTGGACTTATGTTACAGCAAAGGGATAATGAGCAGCCACTAGTGTTTCCCTTCTTAGGTAGAGCAGTGTGTGAGTGGCTGGGTAAATAACACACATGTGTGTTTTTCCTTTTGAAAACTGCTGGAAAAGGGCATGAAACCCTTGCTAAAAATTCATCCAGGAACAATAATAATTCACGTAATTGTGTTGCATTCCCAGAAGTGTCTTGTCTGGCAATTCCGCAGTCTCTGCATGACCAGCTACACGCTTCCCTTCTAGATGTAACCAGTGCGATGCTGCAGATCTCATGTGTCAATTATTTCCATAATTGATCTGCTTCTTTGATGAGGAAGATATATTTTAATTGCTTGCCTAGCAAAGCCAGCCTCATCCCGTGTCTTCTTCAGCTCACTCATTATTACGAATAACACTGGCATTGCCTTCCAAGCTGGATTTTGCCTGGAGTGCCATGGCAGGAGTGAAACCAAGAGCAGAATTGCTTCTTGCATTTGAGAGTCAGCTAATGGCTCTGAGGAGCCGTAAAACACCTCCTGCTTCTCCCTCACCAACCTGACAGGGCTCTGGAGTAATTCCTGACTTTACTGGGCACATTTGAACTTCTCATTGCAGTTCAACGTAGAGATATCTGAGCAATTTTAAGCAGGGTACATCAGTGATGCTGTTGTACATAGACTGTGTCCAAGCCAGCTCTACTGAGCAAAGGTAGTGTTCGCAGTTGTCTTAACCCTCCCTGCATACATATATTTTTGCCTCCTTCCTCAAGCTTACCACCCACACTGGACCTTCAAGAATATGGTTACTGGGTTGGAAGCTATGCTTGCTGGTGTCCTGCCCACACGGGGTGAGCCTAGAGTTGCCTTCATCCTGGGGAAGGCTTTCATTCTGCTCCTCTTGACATGAGGGAGGTAGCAAATAAGGTGACCTGGCTGCCAGCAGTCTTCCAAAGCCTTTTTCCAGTCTCCTCCGAGGGGTGAAGTTCAGACAACCAACTGCAAATTAAGTCTGCAGTTATGAGTTTCGGGAAAACCTGTTTTCTTGTGGAAAGCTCTGCTGGAAGAAGACCCATTCCTGGACAAGTTGCACCAACAGCCCTGACTGCATAACGTGAATATTTCCTTGGACAGGAAGGTGAGACATCTGATATGGTGGGACAGAGAAAATCTGCAGTCATTCCTTTATAGTGGTAGCACATTTTCATCTCATTCAGTCTTGATCACTGTGTTGTGACAGTTGTCACCAAAAACATTTGGAAGAAGGAGCGAGTGCAAGGTAAACATCACAACAAGAACTTGAGAATTAAGATAGTCAGGCTCTCCTGATTACTCTGACCTGACAGCTCTAAAAATCTGTCAGTAATAAAGTACTGGAGCTCTTACATTTTCATGTCAAATACTACAATACGCACCAATAAAGAGAGAAGAGAGTTGCTTATTCCTTTGCCAATGGAAATAGCACTGCTGTGTTCTGCAGCCTTTGATTCCTCATTTTGAGAATAAAGACTGCTCTTCCGAAATCTTCTAAGTTTCTAAGGGTTCAAGAATGGCATTGTTTTACTGGCAGCCTTCAACCGTATTTCATTAAAAAGCTCTGCTGATGGAGAATCTTTTTTTTTTTTCTTGCCACTTTCTATTTTCCCTGCAGTTGGGAGATAGATCATCTCACTAAATGAAATGTTTTCAGAATGCATGTAAATGAGGCACACATTTATTTTAATTCCTGATGATACAGTTTAAATCCAAAAAGTGCTTTTAAAGCCTGAAAATTAGCTATATACACATATGGATATAGCTAGAATGTCCTCATTTAAAGCATTTTTCATTGAACAGTAGTAACCAAGACAAATTGGAGTTTCAAGACTCCTTTGAAGACTATATCCTGCACCTTTTTGGTAGACAATAAAGAGCTGCTTCTGTACTGTTCCGATTAAAATACTCTCCAAAGGCAAATCAGAGAATATTTTATTTAAGAATTGTTTTGTGCTAGCAAAAATGGTAACTACAGATTCACAGGTTGGAAGGGACATCTGGAGATGATCTAGTTCAAAGTTCCTTCTCAAAGCAGGGGCAGCTACAAGATGTTTAGGACCTTGTCCAGTTGAGTTTAAATACCTCCAAGGTCTTGGCAACTTGTGTACACAGCAGATGTGTCAGTGTACATCTTGGATGTACACAGACACAGATGGACGTGTCTGTGTACTGATGTGCACTTCTGTAGGTCCCATCGCAGCTTTTGCTTGCTTCAGATGTTTACAAATCATTTGTAACTGAAATTTTGATCATTCCTCAGTAAAACAGGAATCTGTCTCAGAAATGGCAGCGCTACACTGATGAAATAAGCACAATTTTCTCAGGAGGACACAACAGTGCTAAATTTGTGTGTTTTCCTTTGACTCTTCACTTTGCCAAGCATCCTCATCAACATTTTGTAGGCAAAGCTCCAGCTTTGTCCTTAGTATAAATGTAGAAGTCCTTGGTTGCTAATGCAGCAACAGCCCATGAGAGCCATCCCTCTTACGGATTTCTATCAATTCCTGTATTATTGGATAGAGCTTGGCAGCAAACCTCAAAGGCATCTAAAGATATAATTCCTCTCCAGAAACATAGTCATTTAAACTCCCAGAAAAATCAGGAAAGCTTAAGTGTGAGGCAGTGATTATGGACCTATAGTAAGTACAATCTGGCGCAAAAATGACACAATCTGCGCAAGTACACACACACGAAGAAAAATGTCAAGAATGTTTCCAATATTTTAAAGGTTAGAGCAGGGCATATTTTGGTATTTCTGCTACGAAGAGCTTTGGGATGAGTCAGGAAACCAGAGTTACTCCATAGATCTCAGTGGTTGCAAACATCATAGTATAGTTCAAAAGAACAAGCCACTATAGTATAGTTCAAAAGAACTCTTTGCTTTCTCGTGATTTTCAAAAGCCGCCTGCCAGATGATCTCCTAACCCAGCCCAGTAATCCTTTGTGTCCATATTACCACTGGGTGAATTCCTCAAGATGTTTCCTGCTCCTAATTACAGAAATTTGTATTAGAATTCCCTTCGTGTATGATCTTGTCTCTTATTCTTTTTTTTTCTACTTTTTTTTTTTTTTTTTTGTGACTACAGAGGCTAAAGCAGGGATTTCTTTTTGGAACAGCTAACACCAGAAAACATTGAGGAAAAAAGAAAGTTTTGAAGTCTGAAACATCAGGCTAGAGAAGACAAAATGTTATCGTGAATATCCAGTTGAAAACTAGCCAGGGAAACTCACATTTCAAGTTCTCTGCCCAGCCATTAGGCTCAGGGACATGATCTTGAGCAATTTCAGGGTTTTCTTCTCCGGAGTTTCAATGTTGCATGGGGTCCAAATGGCTCAAACCAGTGGTGGATAAGCAAAAAAAAAAATTAAAATAATTGAAATGCAGCCCCAAAGGCTTATTCTCTGATTAGACAAAAAATATGGTTGCTTTTTTTCTTTTCATTTTAAATATACAAAGGAAAACTAAAATGTGCTTAAAGACCATTCATGGGAAAATAAGTCAATGCAGAGGATTAGATAATTCATTTATAAATGATTTGGTGGTGTCTGAAGAGCCTTTACAGCCTCAGATAAGGAACAGCTGGCCTTCTTGGCAGAGAAGAAGAGGTTTTGTCGCTTCACAATTAACTCATATTCCTGTTATACATATGTTTTGTCACATCTAGTAGAAACTATTTACAGAGTCTTGGAACTTCTCTCATCAAGCCTGAAAATTCAACAGCATATTAATTTCCCTGTAGGATATTAATTTGGTTTTAGATTTCTTATGAATGTTGACAACTACATATACTCTCTAGGCCAAACCAGCTGAGTTTACTGATTTAATTTGGGCCTCTAGAGTCGATAAATGGAAGTTTTTGACAATAATGAGCTTAGATATGAGAATAACCTCACAACAAGGGGTTAGGTTTCCTTAAAGATGTAAATCTTAAATCAATTTAAATTTCACCATTTCTGTGTATATTCCAAAATGAAAATAAAAGAGGCATTTTTATAATCTCCTGTCCAGAAAGTCTTTCTTTCCGAAGGATACCATCCCAAGCAGAAGTGCCATAGCATGTGGTAAGCAATAAATAACTCACATAAAAAAGCCTGAACAGTGCAAAAGGCCAGTGTGGCCACTCTCTCTCTTCCACCAAGGTCTCCTCACACAATTCTCTTGCTCTTAGGAATCCAGAGTTCCTTGCACATACTTTAAAGTCCCTCTAAACAATATATATATGTAACATATATGTACAATATGAGCCAGAGTCCTTGTTTGCGTCACCCATGACTAGTTACTGTATTTCCAATGCCTTTCTTTCTGAAACATTTCTAGCTGAGATGCCTGCAAAGAGAAACACCGTCTGGTTTTTGAACTTTGTGAGCTGCCCTGCAGAAGAGCCTCATCTTGGTGTCCCATCATGCTACAAGTTTTGCCTCGCATGCATCACATTTGCCCTGCAACCCCTAAAAAACTATGAAACCTCATGGTTAGAGCAGTGCAACTAAGATGATAAGGACTGCAGTTTCAGATGTGTTTTGATAGGAAGTTAGAAGAGAGATGTATATCCCACGGCAGAAACAGTCTACACAAGACTGTATGAAAGAACACCGGCAAATATAGCAGTAAGGAGATATAGAATTAATGGAAAACCATTACTGACTGGCTAGTGGTTGGCGCCTACAGCCATGTTTAATTCATGGATAAAGTAGCCAATTAAAAATGCATGATAGACTCATGACAACCAACTGCAGAATGTATTATTATTAATGGTAAGTGTGGATAAATGGAGAGAAGTAGCTTGGATTTCGGTAGCAGGGCCCCAGTACAGTCAGACTTGATATCTGCCCCACCTCCCTGTAAGGTGGGCAAGGCTGAAACCCTCACAACCCAGAAGAGGGTAAGGAGGACATTCTGGAAGAGCTGCTGTGGCCAACAAATTGGCCAACAAATTGGCAGCTGCTCCCTGGAGCCCCTGTAGTTGCTCGAATGATAGTGGTGGTGAAGTAGGACAGCAGGGCAGAGGGGCAGAACCTGCAAGAGAAGCCAATGCAGAAGCCAAAGGCTACCCAGCTTAGAGGTCTGGGGGCCCAGACCCAGCTCTGGGGGCTGCTTTCAGTATGAAGTCTCAAAATTTTTGGTGCACAAAGGGAGACCAAGGTCTCCTACTTTAGTGCTAGAGTCCTCATTGTGTGACTCATGCTTGTCAACCATGATGAGCACAGTGAGCCAAGGGAGTAGATGCAGAGATAACACAGCAGGCTCTTGTGTACCAGCAGTTCCAGCAAATGGATGGTTTGAACCACAAAGGTCCCATAGACAATGGAGAGTTGTGTAGCACTGTTTCCTTTGGTACTATGGTCCACCACAACAATCACCAGAAGCTCCAAAAATAATAATCCTTACCGTCATCATTAATTAAGCAATGAGAAGGACAAGGACATTCATTTTTTCCAGTGGAAGCTGTGAACACCTTTCTTGGCTGCAATGCCAAGCACTTGTAATATAATATTCGTGCTCAGAGTGTGTCCCTGTAGGACAGAAAGGTCCTATGAATTAGTCATTCCCATCAGTCTAATCTCTGAAAAGTGCTATGTGAGGGTGCAGTGATTTCCAAGAGGTTTGCAACCACTCCACACCACTGAGGATCAGAGACAAGCTAATGGGAAAGATAACAATTTCCAGAGTCTCCAAAGCTCACAATCGCCTGGACAGATTCCTCCCTCAACCATTTTTTTTCCTGGAAAACAAAAGCAAAATCCTATCAAACTAGAACCAGGCAACTGTTTATTAAAAATGAGCCTGGCTTCTGTTCTGAGTGTTTTCTCTGAGTGTTAGCCACATACAAAGATGTTTTTGTTTGATGCTTGAGGCAAGCGTTTTCTCTGGAGCCTGTGCTGGGGAGGGAGACTGGGATAACCTGCTTCCTAGGAGACTGGAGAGCTCTGGTGTGACAAGCTAAGGAGAAAACAGTCTTGGCACTTGGACAATCTTTCCAAGAATATCAACAGGCTCAAAAGGTAAGAAAGAAAACAACCACCTACTCCCCAGGAAGTGTCCCTACGAGAGAGAGATTTCAAGCATTTGGGATCAGGAACAAATAACTGTTTAAAAATAATTCTAGAATGGTATTGGGCTGACTTGAAATCTGTATTTGTAGACATGCAATTCTAGCAAATTTCAGCATATTAAACCCATCCCCAGTAATTGACTTTTCCAGTTGATGGTGATGTATTAGGGAAGAGTTCCTTGGTGAAATGAGACTGAAGAAGACTGAAAGCTCAAATTCAGCTTAATTGTGTATCTGACATGTGAAGAGAAAACAATACTCACAGAACCTGCTGTCCAGGGAAAGGATCATTAAGAGAACAAAGCCCTTGGGACAAATGTTTGTCATGTCATTTAAGGCATGTCTGGGACAGATATTATGAGAATCTACATGGAATTCAACCACAGAGAACAAAATAAGGAGGAACAACAACATAGGCAGAGTGAATTTGCAAGGATAGTTTTGCCCTCTGGCCACAGTGCTCACACTCACTTGTTGTAGAGGACAATGTCTGGTCTCCAGATGAGCTCTGAGGGGATTCGGATGGATGTGACATTTTCATATTCTTGGGGGTCCCAGCGGAGCTTGTAATCATGCCACTCCTGCCAAAAACAATGTGTTAAAACTGGGACAGTTCAGACTAAAAAAAACAAAAAGGAACACAGAAAAGCACATATTTTGGTGCACTCACCTGCTTCACCCACACGTTCGTGGTCATCATTTGATTTTTCTCATCCTGAAATGCAAGATCAGATATTGGTTACAGAAGCAGATGAAGCTGCCGAAGGAACTCATTACATTTCTCTTAATTGTACTTCATTTCTGTAATTACAAATCACCCCCACAATAAATGTAAGTCCCATCTTGGAAATAAAAAGCAGATGTTTCTGTCATTTAACATGGGAGAGGGCACAGCTGCCTGATACCATGGAACAGCTGAGCCTGCACCTAAGCAATCTTGTGAGCAGACGGACTTGAATTTATTGGGATTTTTCTGGGTGCTGATGGATTCAGCCTACGATGACGGGGAAAGGCAGAGGAAATAGCTCCACAACAGCTTTGACCTGACCACTGAAGTAAGGGGATTGTTGGTGTATATATATATACACATCTATCTCCTTACTCACGTATGTGTGCGTGGATTACAATACTGAGTTTCATCTGCAGGCAGTGTTTAGTATTTCTATTGTGAAATGTTATCCATGAACATAGGTCTGGAAACATGAATCTCAGCAGTATTTTTCTTTCTACCCAATACATGAACTTTGAGCACTGTGGATTGGCTTTTCTGAACAAACCCAAGCTACTCTGCTGACATGTAACCTTAGGACAGCCTGGTGTATACCCATGGTGCAGTTGGTAGGATTTTTCTACCAACTACTACCCCTTTGTAAATAACCTATGTAATAAGGTGAATTACATGGGACAAAGCCTAGTCCTGGTCTGATTTAAGTGTCACACCAGAGCTCAGAGCTTATTTGTCTTTGCTTATTTTCTCTCTTCCTTTGGTCTCGCATCAAAACCAGCTCAATTGACAGGGCTCATTTGGAAGCAAACTGCTCATCATTAACCTCGCTCTTGCGGCAGTTCAGCATTAATTTTGAACGTTAAAAGCCAGGAGATTCATGGCAGAGCTATGCTCCCACCTCGTTCAGCCTACTCATTGCTGTTGTGGCATCAAGCGTAAAACCTGATCAGAGATATTCTCCTCTGGGGATTAGGGACCAGAAGCCCATGGAAGAAGGAGGAATACAAAAGACATTCAAATGAGCAACAAAGAAAGGAAAGAACGTGGCTGCTTCCTTGGTTGCAGGTGAGAGATCAGGAATGCCACTGGAGGAAGCTGCCATGCCCTGGACCAGTTCTTGAGCATCTGCTTCTCCTACCACTTTGTAATTCAACATCTGAGGGCCTCCACCACAGTCTCTGCACCGGGAACCCCATTCTGGCAGTTGCTGGTTTTTACTGGAATTTTCCCTCCTGGCTGGGTGCAGACCCTTGGTGGAAGCTCCTGCCCATCACTACACCGGAGGGCTCTGCCACCCTCCCGACCCAAACGGAGCGTGACTCTGGTCCCTTGGGTTTATCTCGTAGGGGGTTTGCAATGTGCTAATGACCAATTGCTGCCTCCATCTGCACGGCTGCCTTCTCCTGCGTGGAGCCAGCCCAGAGGACAGCGGGTGACCCTGAGCGGATGGTGGTGTCACACTGCCTGGCCTCTTTTCTCAAGGTGAATACATCACCCAAGATCCTGCAGAGACACGGGCTTAGGAGCCCAAATCTGTTCCTCAGTGGCTGCTCCTGGAAAGATTCTTGATCCCTTACCATTTCTTTCTGGGCTCAGAAGCCCACAGCACACCAGGGTGAGGTAAGGACATGCAGGGATGTCGAGTTCCACATTGATTTTTGTTCCCCACCCCCTTTTGTCAGCAGGAGCTGGAGTTTGAATACGGCTCTGATTTCTCTTTCAGACTTTTTGTTGTTGGGAGCTGAACGTTGGGTCTAACACTTGCAGCGGGGTTTGCACCAAAACAGCATCACTGTCGGGAAGGGGGACAGACAGTGGCAGTGCTGCGGTGGGGGCGGGGGTGTCAGCAGTCCCCAACCACGCAGACGGGGGCAGGAGGGGACGGGAGCTCTCCTCCAGCCCTACCCACCGGCCCCAGCATGGAACTGCCTGCTAGTTGCACTTCTAACCACTGACATGATTTTAAGAAGATTAATTCTTCTTAAGTAAACTGGGAAAAGCACTACGAAGCAGGTGTATCGATCCCACCCTTCCACGATTCAGCAGCTGCATAATGGAAAGTGTCTCTCATGCCTCCACAGACACTAATGTCTCATCTTTAGTCTTATCAATTATTCAGATAAGAACCATACAACTTCAACATTAGCAACTGCAAACAGCCCTGGATCCCTCAGGCTGACGTAAGAGAGAGGAGGGGAAGGGAAGACCATTTCTGTGCTGCAAAGCTGAAAGCCGATGGCTTCTGCATGAATCATAGAATGGTTCAGGCTGGAAGGGACCACAAAGATTATCGAGTTCCAAACCCCCTGTGATGGGCAGGGACACCTCCCACTAGAGCAGGTGAAGGAGGAGATGCCACTCTCCAGCAACTAGTGTCTGTTTGCCCACCTCCTGCACCACCTTGGCTCTGGTTCCTCTGCATCTCAAAAGTCTTACCCCAAAATAGAAAATGATGTGAAGAGATATGGTTGTCCCACACCAGCAATGTCTTCAAGTTGCACTACACTTTCCTTTATCGCCCCTTTTACTCTGCCACACAGAAATACAGTACACAAAGACAGTAAAAAGTGACAGAGAGCCTCCAAAAGCAAGGATGATACTTGTTCATCTGCACAGACACACTGACCTGGGAAGTGTTGCGTGCAACCAGGGACGGGAGAGAGAAGCAGGTGGGAGCAGGATCTGCACAAGCTAGAAAGCCTCTGTGTGTGTGTGCTTAACATCTGCAGCCCTGCAGGGATCTCCTTTGGGTTCAACACTTGACCCCAACACACTGTGGTAGAGTACTCCCTTAAATACCATTTCAGCGCACATCAATCCAGAGTGCAAACCGCTCTGTTTCGTACACAGCAAATACGGTTTTCACACAAATCTTCTATTTAAGCAAACATTCAGAATCAATTATCTTGTTAATATCTGCCAGATTAGCTAAGAAGCCTCAAAACTTCATTTGCAGAAAGCTCTTCAGGCAAGCTATCTTCCAGAGATGCGTAAACCACTGTTCCTATTAGCTTGTGTAAATTAGTGTTAATAATTATGGCTCAAATTCCAAATCAGCTATTTGTTTTTTCTCCTTAGCCCAGAGTCTCTGGCATTACCAGTTGCTCCACTGCTCTGCTGTGATCAGTCCCGCAGGTTTGGATAAGGAATTTGGGATTTTGCCTACAGTAAATGAGGAATAAAGGATGCGCTTTGATGACCGGCTACTCCCATGAGTCACCCCTCATTCCAGCAGAGCTGTCTGCGCGATGACTCCTCTCTGCTGAGGGAAAAGCCTTCCCAACCCAACCCTGGCTCAGCCAGTAAAACCTGTGTGCCCCGGGAGCCTCTCCCCAAGCCCTGTCCCCGTTAATCTCGGCCGCCTGTTGCACAAACGGGTTGCACTTACGACATCGATGAGCTGGGCGATGGACAAGCCGAAGCGGACGAGGACCACATCGGAAATGTTGGCCACGGGGCGCGACCACTTGTTATAACCAGAGAAGAGTTTCTTCAGGAGACGCTCCTCCGCGTGGGCTCGAGTTTCCACGTGGCCGAGGGCTGCGGGGAAGGCGTGGGGCACAGCAGCATTAAACACGTGTGGCTCCAGGCACCGGCGTGGCTGGAGCTTTCTCCAAGAGGCGTCTCTCTGCTAACCCCATTGATGGGTAAGTAGGGCCACACACGGGGTGGGGGTGATGCCACCCTGGTGACTTGCCTCCCCGCTGCCCCCAGGCATTGCCTTGTATTTCTCACTCTGTTCGCCCACCCTGGCCAATTCCCAACACAGGATTTCCATTGCAGAGCAGGATTGGTCTGCAGAAAGTGAGGGCATCAGGTAAAACCATTCAAAAACCACTACATGGGCCACTCCTCATGTATCTGGCTTAATTTTTATGGCCACTTTGTGGCAAGTTTCCAGCACTGAAGGCTGCAAGCAGGAAAGAGGGATGCTAGAAGGGCAAGGCAAAAATGAAAAGGCAGCCTCCTGCTGAGGGATAGGGATTGTGGATCAGATTTATACACAAAAAACTGGCATCAAATGCATCAGAAAGAAACAAAACAAAACAAAAAAACCCCAAAACAAAAAAGCAGACTGAATTTCAGCTCTTCAAACCAGCCCTCATAGCTGGTCTTTCACAAAAACGATGGGTGAGGAAGAGGACGGGGGGGAGAGAACAAATAGGGAAACGAGACCACAGTTTCCCTCAATAACGACTTTAAAAGTTGGAGGCTGCAAGGAGCAGCCCTGACCCTGCACGTACACTACAGGAACCATCGGAGGTGCCTGTTGGTTATTAAAAATTAAAGCCACCCTCCTTGCAGGGGGCTGCCGGGGGTGCTGCGCTGCTGTGCCGGCTGCAGGCATCCTCCGACAGGGACAGAGGGAACCGGGGGCTCTCCCCGCATCCCTCCTGGAATATGGCTCCTACTTAGTCTTTAGCTGCCCTGGATTATACAAAGGGAAGCATTAGCTGAGCGCTGGCTGTGCTCTCCCCAGCCGGAGCTGTAGCCCGGAGACACATTAACACACTTTACTCAGGGAAGAAAAAACCCAGGCAAGAAAAGCAGGATGCTGAGCCCCTGCCTGTGTCCTCCCTCCTGTCCCCTTCCCCACCGCGGCTTTAACCCTTTCCCCAGCAAACCAGGCAAGGAGCAGAAAATAAAAACAAAGCATTGCTCAGGGAAGGCTGGTATTTAGGGGACCTGCAGCGATGGGGCAGGAGGATGCAGGAGAGGGGGGAAATTCCAGTTTCCACAGCATGCTTTTGAGAGGGCTATAGGAGAAAAGAGCTAAAGAGCAGAGCAGGGGTAGAAAATCTTTCTCAAACTTACCGGGGAAGACGCTGGCACACAGCAGGAGGAGGAGGTTTCCTTTATACACAAGAAATCCCATCGTGGAGCAGAGCTCAGGCTCTAGTACGCAGAGTCTCCCGTCAGGGCAACTTTTCCTCTCTGAGTCTCTGGATCCTCCAGCTTCATTCCTCTAAACTCCTTTCTCTTCTTCCTTCTCACCTGTCTCTGGGAAGGGATGGTAGCTGATGGTTTGGTTTTTCTTTTCTCTTCTAACTGATTCCAGCTCTTCCTCCTAGAAGGATGCTCTTCCCTGGGACACAGATGCACAAGTACTCGCAAGAGATGCGGGAGGGCTTCAGAAAGCTCCTGTAAAGAGACACGAAATGCACAGCCTGTCCGGGCTTTCCTGCTCGCTCCTCTCCCTTTTTCCTACGGGGCGGTTTGGCTGCTTGCTTTATTTGTTGCTGCTGCTCCTGTTGTCACCCTTCCCCCAGCCCTTTGGGCAGCCTTTGCTCAGATTCTGCTGCTGACGGGCCACCGATGCCCACGCCAGCCCTCGGTGGAGCAGAGAGGGAGCACAGTGTGTTTGTATATTTAATGTAGCTAGACCTGCCCACCTCCTGCTTAGGAGGAGGAGAGAATCCCTGCACTCCAGCAAACAGGCAGCGGGGAGGAAAACTTTTAGCATGAGAAACAAAGGGGGAGATGCAGAGCCCAGCTGCAGCCAGAGGTGGTGGATATGGGGCCATCTGGGATCTTTGTAGCACCTGAAGCCCAAACAGTTGTTAATTAATGAAAGCTGTCTTTTTAATCTTGTCCAAGCGCTCTTCAAAATCACTCCTCTAGACTAACAGGGTAATTAGCCCGAGAGATATTACTGGGCTGGGCATGTATCTCTGCTGTCCATAGTTATTGGGCTGATGAACCTCTCCATGAGAATGGGGCTCTGCTGTGCTTGGTGCTGTACAAACACGGAGCTGAAATACAAATATTAGTCTCTGCCCATAGGCAACACGCAAATCAAAGGTGAGACTCAGGCAAGAGGTCACTTGAATATATCTATATTCTTGAACATACCTTAAATACACCACAAATAACTCCATTGACGTAATGAAGAATTTTTTGTGGAGGGAAGGGTAATTCCTTGTGTTAGCTGGAATTATCACTCCAGCCCTTCATCTGGCATCCCTGATTCCTCGCACGGGAGACGTGAAGTAGAGCCCTCTCTGTTTCATTTTAAAACTAGCTTTGATATTAACACAATTACTTCTACACGGATAGCAAATGGATTTCTTTTTCAGGCAGGGTAATTTTGCCAGCTGCAAAATTAATCAAAGTCTGTTCTAATAATACTGGCTACATATTTTATGTATAATAATTTCCCTACTCCTGATGCATCTCAAGTATCTTCCAATATAATAGATTGCTGGCTGAAAATGGGGAGGATTAAAGCCACAAGAGAAATTAGGTCTGTAGTGAGATTATAAATAACATCAGTGTAGTATCAAACTTGACTTGTCTTTTCTTGTCTCTTCTCTTCTTCAACAGTTGTCAGCCTTTTCGAATGACAGACCACCATATTTTCCACTGGGTGTAAGGACTCCTGTATGATTTGCCTGCCTTGCTCTCGGTGTCCTGACCCTCATTGCAGCACCTGAGCACCTGTGACATGCTATGAAAATCTGTAGTTCTCATTCCAGGGAACCACCCAGCATTTATTCAATAAACAGCAGATGTGGGATCAAATTGACTTAAAGCTGAAGCGTGGGTTCCATCCTGAGAGCTGGGTCCTGTGCAGCACTGAGCACCTCTCCTTCCCACAGCCAGCAATAGGGTAACAGAAGGGAAAACATTCCTCTTTAGTGTAAAACCAGCATCACTCAGTCACACGCTGCAACCACACATTCCCAAACACCTATGCAGCAAACATAAAACCCCGTTTCTTTAAATCCTTTTGCTCTATGAACCCTGGAGGGAGGGAGTTTGGATATTCCTCAGCTCCTTGCTGGGTCCAGAGATGTGCAGTTCCTACTCCACAGCGTTCAGTGGGGAAATACTGGGTTTCAGCCCATCTAGTTCCAGCAACAAGCACCTTACAAATTCCCCAAGGCTCACAGTGGGAAATTGGATTTCTAAAGGCCATTTTTCAAGGAGGCTGGTACTCTGTGCAGGTCACACGTTGGGCAGCCAAACCCAAGGGAGCCAAGATCAGCTATTCCCTTTTGAAAACCTTGGCCATAAATAATACAGGTATCCTTGACTACAGGCCCTCCTGGCAGAGCTGATTCAAATCCCATGGACAAACCCCATCCATCTTCACCTTGCCTCGCTTTCTGTGCTGCCTTCGGATTAACCCTATAAATAATTTTGATTAAAAAAGGATTTCCTTCTTTTGGAAATGAATCGTAAATCATCATTTCCTCCAAGTGAAAGGTTTATCCCCCACATCCCTGGCCCTGTTTTTATATGATGTGGGGAATGAGCATATTTTACAGAGGTTTCTGTGCCTTGAAGTGACCTTGTTAAATCTCACTGCCACTTTATTTCTGCATCATTGGGCCATAACAAAATTTCCATCAGCTCCTGTGCGTATTTGGAAGGCAATGCCTCCCACTGGTACATGTGCAAGGGACTTGGTCTGACTGGGACAAAAGAAGCCATTTAAAGATTTTAATGATTTTTTTTATCTGCGACTCTGACCTGATTCTCAGACACCTGGCTCTGAGCCTCCTCATTATTATCATCTTCCTTTGCCTGAAAAAGATGTGGATAATTTGGGTAATCCAGATGCTCACAAAAACTGAAGACACACATCCCAGCTATTGAAGATTGTAGACTGAACTAAACAGGACTAAGGCAGTGTTTCCCCAAGGTTTTCAGTGAAATCTCAGACTTGTCCTTGGAATAAGGGCAAGCCAGTAAAAAGCTCAGGTTCAAGTGTTTCGGGTCATTTAGTAGAATTCCATGATTTTGCAAGGATCTGGTTACTCTGGAATCCACAGTCTTGCATTTTGCACTCTCCCATGTATTTTCCCCATTTTAGCCCTTTCTAATTCAAGACGGAAAAAATTCAACTGCTGAAGGAGGCAGAGGCACTCTGCACCAACGGGGAAGCCTAGGACTGCATGTTTCCTTTGAATTTGCTCTCTCTCTCTCCATGGTCTTGTCTTGGATGTCACTGCCAGCTCTCCAGGGCAAGACCTTGGCCTCTGTTTATTTTGTAAAATGTCATCTGCATGTTTGAATCTACAGAAGTGGGACATAACGATGATAATATCTCCCTAGTCATTCCCTGCTTGGGCTTGACACAGGGGACAAAGCCAGTTAATGGAAACATCCTTTTTGCATTCAAAGGTGATCTGATTTTTCTTTTCTTTGCGTCCCTTCCTGTGATAAAGATTTCTCTCGCTTGTTCCTAACTGCTTTGTCATCAACAGAGACTTCAGGTGAAGCAAAAGCAGCAGGAAGAAAACCAACACTGAAGGGGGAGAGATCTCCTTTCAGTGAAATGTGCACTGAAATGAGCAGAGCAGAGGGACGTGCGAGGCTGTTTCCCTCTGGGGAAATCTGCAAGGTACCACTGGCCTCACAAGAGTGACTCTGATTTATTCAGATGTATTTCAGATTGTCTGTGCCAGAAGACCTTGAAAGGCATTTTTAGCTAAATCAAACATTTTTCCCCATATAAGAGACTTTTGGCCATGCAGGGAGCCTGAGACACCTGCATGGGAGTAAAAACAGCAGAGAAAAGCAAGGGTAGTAACGATTATTTCCAAAGCAGTAGATACGGTTATGAAGCTCAGGCTTCCAACCTATTGGATGGGTTTCCAACCATCCAGTACTACTGTTACTATTTCCTGGAGCATCCTCATGGCAGTGGTCAGACCCTTGGGACAAAGGCGGTGTCATGACTTTACATCAACGACAGCATCCACGACAAGAACCCAGCTTTCTGTTCACAATGAGCAATGCGTCTGATGTGAGATGCTCCAAAGCTGCATCACCCACGTGATTCCTTTCTAGACTAGTTTCCATCACCAAGTGCACACAGTGAGCAGACAAAACTGGCAGCCCCTTGCTTGGCAGCCCAGCCCTGGGTACTCGAGGCCACTGCAGGCACATGTCCTCCAGCCTGGGCACCACAGTCCTGACCCAGGGCAGCCCAAACACCTCCAGCCACGTGGAGATGCTCAGTGGGACATGGAGCAGACAATATAGACATATCACAGCAGGGCAGTATGGCTAATGCAACATCTCTCCCTCCTCTCTCTGAGCTGATTAAGATTTGAATCCAAGCGCAAGAGCCCTAATGCATTAACCTATTGTGTTGCCTTGAAATTCTCATGCATTACTGAGCTGGGAGCTAAGGGGGCTCAGCACCTTGCAGGATTAGCTCCATAACGAAGCTCTGGGGAAAATCCAGTTGCATTTACCTCTGGCCAAGTTGTACTGATGGAGAGCAAGGGGAATTGTCTCACCACCTTCGTCTCCTGGCTGGTTCCCACCTCTCTTTCTTCCACAGCTGTGTAACGTGGTCATGATCTTTTTCTCTGACCACTGACTCATGGTGTCAACAAAATACCCTATTACAGACATTTCTTCTTCTCTGGATTTCCCCTCCTTCTGTTCCTCACTTAGACTTGAGAATTTCTGAAGAAGATTCATTATTAATAAAGCAACAAGAGCATTTGTGATTCTACCTATGCTAAAACAAAACAACAAACAAAGTGGGCCAACTACTGGAAACAAAAAGAAAGCAAAGCAGCAAGTCATGGCCTCATTAAGGCTTCCAGCTGTATGACTATTAAAGACCTCATGTTACAAATCAGATGAACCCCTATGTCTTACTTGTAAATGCCAGACTTCATTGCAAAGGGCCCATAAAGAGCAAGGAGGCAGCTTTTGCTTCTCTCGAGATCCAAGAAGATGGATTTTTAAATTAGAGAACAGAAGTATATCCCTCCAGACAAGTTTGTTCTCCAAGGATAGCTTTGGTTTCACTGCTCAGCTTTGTAGATCTAAATTAGGCTCCTGTCCTTCCTCACCAGAGGGCAAATGCTGCTCAATTTATTTGCTAAAGAAATCTGGAGTTGACTGATTGACGAATCCTTTCCCTTTTCTCTCCATAATCAGCAACAGCTACAGATCACATCTTCCCAACCAGCACAAACCTGTCCGAGGGCACTGCATGCTACCAGTAAAGCAGGGCTTAGACGAGAGGCACAGTGTAATTAGCCAGATGAGGTGGCTGAATAAGTTACAACCTCCCCCCAGCTCCCGGCCTGATGTACTAATGTGAAGTGAAATAAATCTGCTGAACACCCTGGGCTACAAACATCAGGAGCTCAGTGGTGCACGTACCATCTGTCCAGCTGGAGAGCAGGCACTGAGGGCTTCTCCATCCACATCTGGTTGAATCAGCGGAGCCCAGGAGGTGCCACCCTTATTTGAAGCCCTCGATCTCAGTGCATAGACATGATCTAGAACACCTGTGATCTAGAACATGCCAGGCATTAAAGCCCTGAGCAGAGGTCGTTTTAACCAGGCATGGAGAGCAGAGAAGAGCAATCCAGGCCTTCTGAGGTCTACTTCAAGTGCTCTCACCCAGGCTGCTGTGAAGGAAAGGATGAGATTTGCCAGAGATAGACCCTGCTCCAAGCTCTATCTTGATGACTTCAGGCTTCAGTTTCATGCCCACATCAGTGTGAATGTGATCTGTGTCCCCTGTGCAGAAAAAATCAGCATTAAAAAATGCTGTCAGTGCTAAAAATTTGGTCATAAATATTGTGCTTGGCACCAAGCTTTGGCCATAAATATTTCCTTGGTTAACCAATAGGAAATGATAGCTCTTAAATCTCAATTATAGTTGAGTAGTAACTGGCTCACGCTCATTGGCACTGGGGTCCTGCCTCACTTGTGTGAGAAATAAGGGCAGCTTTCCCACAGCTTCTGAAGCAACCCTGAAATGATGATTTCTGGTGATTCACAGAATTCAACAGTATTTTGTCGCTATTGAGTTTGGAAGGACTAGTATGAAAAAAAATAAAATATATATACTTACTTAAGCTTATGGATGCTTACTTAAGCTCCATCCAAAAGCTGCCTGCAGTAGGGGTTGTAATGACAGTTCTGTTCCAGCTTCTTATTTTTTTCATCAATCTCCTCATTACCGGTTGGATTCATTCATATATAACTGACAGACAGCCAGAATGTGAATCTTCCAAAGTACTGTCCAAACAGGAGAAGAACAGGTTTTTTTCAGGAAACCCAGGGAACTGGGGATCACTGGAGTTGCTCCTATCCTGTCTGGTAGACAGGCTACAATCAAGCTAGCTGAGATGATACCTGGTGCCTGATATAGAGTCTTCATTCAAGGTTTTTAATAAGAAAAAAAGAGTTGCAGAGCATCTTTTTTTTTAATGGCTGACAGACAAGCTGCAGCGACACTCATCATAGAGGCACCCAATCTGGCTTCATCTGTGTGCACCTAGGGAAGTGGAGAGTGGGTAGCCCAAGAGCTCCAGAAAAAGATGCCATCATAGTCTGAATTAAGGCCAAAATTTCTTCCCCCCTTCACAGACCCCAGTACATCTCTTTTTGAGCAACAGAAAAGGAAATTTTTTGATAACTGGGGTGATAGCACCTGGTTTGTCTGTGTCCATCTCCCATGTTACTGGTACCTTCAGGCTCACATCTTCTTTCTGCTCATTAAGACACACACTTCTATTATTTTCCTGCTGACTGGCCTACGTGAAAAGAAACATCAGCCATCTGTTACTCCCACAGTTTTCTGGATCACAAGGGTTTCGTTGATTAAGGAGGAAGTTTTTTCAAAAAAGCACACATTTCCCCCTAATTTCCAAAAACTATACTATCTTCCTCTAAAATTACAGCTTCTTTGCCTGCTTTCAAAAGAGAGTCCTGCATATTAATAACACACCAGCCTCTACTCGGGTCCAGATTCATGTACAGCATGTGCATTTGTACAGCAGTTATTTACAGCAGTCTGAGCAGTGGAACACAAACACTCGATTTCAAGCGCCTGAACATCTTTGGAGATCTAGACCTTGCCCATCGAAGTATTGCCTGTAAATCACAGCAGTCTCTCGCTAGTTAAGAGTACAGTTATTTTTGGCAAAAATATTTCAACATGATGTCTTTAGGCCTCATCCTGTCACTCTAAATATCCAAAAGTGTAGGGATATTTATACCTGTGATGCTTCTCATTTTGGCAGTGGGGCTGGCATGACTACAATAAGTCCCTTCCCATCATGATGACTGTAGAGCTTGGAATTAGCATGAACATACTTTGACGTATTTTATTCCTGATTCAATTCTTCTTCATTTGGCATAGACTAACGTCCCATATGGCCTATTGTTGGACCCTGCACCAGCTGAAGAGAAAGCATCTTTGATTGACACTTGAAAATACCAAGTTGTGCCTTTGGGCTGGCTCAGGCTGAAAATGCTCTTGGCAAATGGAAATAGTCATGTCATTTTTATTTCACTGTTCAACAGGAAGAAGACATTTTCTACACTGAGCAATATACATAAAAGTTTATTCTCTAAGGGGATAAAATATTCCTCTTTTGATCTCCTGTAGCATATTTCCAACTGGAAACAGGTTTCAGATCAGACATTCAGCTCTGAATGGAACTTGGGGGAAGAGAAATCCATTCCTAGCTCCAGCCTCCAGCTTCAAAAATCATTCCTTCCTTTACAGAACAAAACCCTTGACCTGAACACTCAACAGGCTTGAAACCCTCACATGAGATACCTTCTCTCATCTGTGATGATGGAAGTTCAACCAAACTCTTGAGATTGAGCTGTTGGCAGAAATTTGAAGGAATGGGCACTAGCATATTTTTTTGTATACCATCTCCAAAAACACATTTACATCTTTCTACTTACTTTCTTTGAAGTCCTCAGGACCAGACCATCAGGAGTAAAAGTTCATCCATTCTTTCAAATTTTGGCATGGTGGACTAGAAGAGAAATGAAAAAAGTCTCCCCAGACAATTTCACACAAAAGCAGGTATGGAAAAATGAGCAGCAAATAACAAAAAAGAACCCCTAGCCTTGTTAGCAGCAAGCCTTGTGCTAACATTTTTCTTGTAATCCTGATAAAAGCGTTTTGGTGCAGTCAGAGAAGAGGTGACTAATTTGTGGGCTGCAGCAAGAAATAAAATTTATGTAAAAGAAGAAAAGATGGGCATGGGCAAATTATCCACCCTGCCTGTCCAGAAAGTGCTCACAATAGAATATTTGAATTCCTCAAATACTCTCAGTCGTGATCTTGTTACTGGCAGGGAAACTAAATCAGGCTCTTGGAAGAGAAGAACATTGAAATCACAGATTACATCCATTTTGTGGGAAGAAAATTTTAGTGGATGCGGAGCTGTTCCCATGTGGGAGCAGTTGAGTCTGATCCCATGAATTACGTATATATAACATATAAGACACATACAAACTCCTTGAGCAACCACATGGAAATCAGACAGACAGCTCCACACAGCACAGTGTGAAAAAAAAAATATCAATCAACTATAACAACAAATATAAAGGGTTGTGCTGCAGGACCTAAGAGCCATTTTGCTCACTGAAGTCAAACATCTCCAGCAGAAGGGGTTCCTGTGGTGCATCCTTTCTGCTGGAGAGAGATTTCTCATCTTTGTCTTTAACGAAGACTCAAATCATTGAGCTGAGCTTTGAATTGTGCAAGGAAAAAAAGTGCTGACCGCTTAACATAGAAACAAAAGAGCCCACAAACATGAGTCATACTCCAAAAAGCAGGTTTTTAAAAAAAAAAAATCATAGGATTAAAACATGTACTTGAGGTTCTTTTCAATCCTCTCCTGTCCCATTTTACAGAGAGCATATTTCTTGACCAAGACTTTAACAGCTATAAGAAAGAAAAATGCCCCAGAGGTTCTTAGATGTTTATTTAACTTCAGTAGTTGAGGTTGTTGATGGGACATGGAGAGTCCTGCAATATTACCCTGAGATATGGTGGTTCCAGCTCACAGCCCTTTACCCAGCATCAGCATCCACCCCCCTGCATCATGTCAGGAGAGAAGCAAGCTTAGACAACTAAACCTCTGGCCACATTTCAGCACGGGTTGTTCTAATCCTGAAAATCTTGGTTGCTGGAACCGTGGAAAACTTTCTAGATTTGAAAACCCACATAACTAACTACTTTTTGTTGTTGCTAGCGTTTGCTGCTTTTTATTTTCTTCTCCCATGAGTGAAGGAGCTTTGGAATTCATGAGTGTGTTTCAGTGAGGGATATTTGCTTCAAAGGACTGCCTCTGTGTGTAGACCCATTGTTTGCTCCTTTATTCACAGAAGGCAAACACAAGTGTATAAATTATGCAGTCAAAAAAATCAATGAGGCTTCTGAGGGGGGATTCACTGCAACTGGTTTTGAAGGCAGTGAGCGGCTCAGCTCTGCTCCAGCCAGTGACTCGTAAGCACCAATCACACCAGCCCTGCAGTTCATTAAAAACCAAGTCAGGTCCCATGCAGAAGTGATGTTATTCTAATATCGCAATCATTTCGGCAAGGTGCAAATTGCTAGGTTGCACGGAATGACGTTGCCTGAGGCAAGCTATCAGCTCTGTGGAGGGGGACGGGAGATCATCTGTGGAAGAGACGGCACAAGAGCAGGCAAGGGGCTGCCAGTCTGAGCATCTCCATCAGGATCCCAACTGTAGCAACCACAGCTTCAGTCAAAGACAATCATTGCTAGGATACAAGAAAATCAGTCCAGAGCCATAGCAACAACTTATTACAAGCAATTCCCCAAACATTCAAGGGGATGGTTTACCCTAGATCAGCACCTCAACTTCCTGGTGTTTATCCAAGACATAAACATCCTTACCCAAATAAACTATCTGGCAGCTGTGAAAAACGATTAAATGGGAAAGCAGATGCCTATAAAAATGGTCCCTGCAAAGATCTCTGTTCAGGTGACATCCCATGGGGTCAGCAATGTTGGTCCCAACGCCGGAGCTCAGAGCCACGCACATCCTTTCCCTCTATGCACATCAAGTTGTGCAGCCCTGGCAAGGCTCTTCTTGCCCCTCAAATGCCATCGCTGTCTTTGATGGAGACTTTAGCCACACTTAGGGAAGCACTGCCCCAAAAATTTAAATTTAGACCCCATCTCCAGTAAAAGTCTTGGGGGTTTAATGCAGTCAAGGCTAGAGATGGCCCTTGGCTGGCTAGGGGCATCCCTTGCAGGGTAGATGAGGATAGGACCTGTCCCATCACAGCACGGTATCTTTACCACAGTAAAGATTCCCATGTGGCTGGCAGGATCAGAATTTCACAAATGCCAAGACCCTAGTGTGGTGAGAACACATCAGAGGCAGAGTCTCAAGAAATCAGTTGGAGAAAAAGACATTTCTGTAAAAAACCTCCCCTGTTACCACCTTGAGAGAGTTAGACAAACCCCCAATGCCATTTTTCCCTGCCTTTTCGAGTTATGCCATTTGCTGCCTTTCTTTGTTTGCTGCAGCTGAATTTGCCATCAGACCAGCACTGAGCAGCACCTGATAAGGGAACACAGAGCAGTGTGTCCACCGTGGGACAATATCTGTGAGTCAAGGGGTTCAGCTGCCACTGAAAAGGTGTTTGCACTCAACAAGGATGATCTTTATGCCCAGGGCTAACCATGCCAGAGCAACTTTGTGCTGTGGGCATCAGCTGTCAGCAGGGATGAATATCAGAATTTGTGGCAGCCCTGAGGTCTGCTGCCCCTTGTCTCATGGTCCAGGATGTTGTGCTCAGACTGTCTTGGCCAGATGCTGCCTTCCACCAGAGTGGCTTAAAGACCTCTGTACCAGGTCAGAACAAGACAACACGTGCCAGAACATTTACCTGCCTCCACATCTGAACAGTCAGGTGAACCTGGGAGGAAACCAAGCACATTTGTTTTGAGCCAAGGTGAGGGAAATGCACACTTCTGAAGATCTTCATCTAAAGGTTTCAGGGCTGGAGCCACAGCAGTACACAGGGTTGGGAACAGAGACTGCAGGAATAGGAACAGGGTTACAAACACTTGCTAAAGCTGCTTGCTGAGGTTTATTTCATTTTTAAAAGGTTTACTTGCCAGGGAAGGCTCCATGCAGCTGGCGTGCTGTCCACAGAACTCTCTCTAGCTCCTTTGTAAGCTCCCAGCACGAGTCCTTTTAAAAACAGCTTTTAGAGTAAAATTCCGTGATGTAAAGGATAGGGGAATTCAGGGAGAAAGATGACTGCTGTAGAAATTGGCTTTAACTCAGAAAGGCTGCAAAGGCTGAAACACAGAGATGCCATCCCTACTGTGCCCAGCAGCCACCCTGGCCCTCTGGAGCAAGATGTGTGACCGGACCCTGGGACAGTGGGAGCTTCGCTGAGCACCTCCCGCCTGGATCCAGGCACTGGTTCCATTATCAAGACATTCAAGGGGTTTTCAGTTGT
>JAHREE010000329.1:0-93289 GCA_033628505.1 Tringa tobata | reverse complement strand
GCCCCCTTTCTCATCTCCTCTCCCCTCTCCCCATCTCAAATTGTCCTTCCTTTCATTTCCTGATCACTCTAAATCCTTTCTGTCTGAGCTTTTGTTCTGCTCCCTCCTCACCCCTGCTGGGACCTACGCTGCCTTTTCTGTTTACACGCATGTCTATACAAATTCTGTGTCTGACAAAGCCTAGAAAAATGCCCCTCTGAGACCTGTTTTCCTTTTGCAGAACAGACTGTCCTTTATGGCAAAATAATGACTCAGCACTGCTGGGTGAGAAGGGCTGTATTTACTCCTCAAGTGAAAGAGGGATGCAGACGAGCCGCCCAGGCTTTGGGCTGAGTCTGTGCTTAGAAGACGATCTGATGCTAGCAAACAAAACCAGCAGTGAGGCAGGGAGATGAGAAGGAGGAGAAATGATCCAACTACAGAAAACGAACTTTTTGCCTTCTTTCCCTCTGCCTGGATGGACCAGGAGCTGGATGACGAGCCGCCCCTCTGCTGCTCTTACCCACAACATGCATGCCAAGAAGTTCCTAGTGGTTGGCCCATTCCCTTTGTGTAACTTGAAGCATAATCCAATAATGAAAAAAAGTTGGAGCATTTTGAGCTTTCATCCAAGTATTCTTGAATGGCCAGTTGTCCCCTTGACTCCAACATCCTTTATCAGTCGCTTTATGCCCTGTCATTTTGTCTTGGAGCCAGCCAGCTACAACTTTCAACACTGCCCACTTGAACTGGCTGTTGGTTTCTCTCTGACTCACAGCATTTTATTTTAAGCAAAAGGAGTCATGAAATATTTATCCTTTTTTTTTTTTTTTGGAAACTAGAAATTGGAGGCAAAACATAACAGTTCTGCATTTCTCTTCCACCCCCAATTCTCTGAACCGCTCATCATTGAGATGAGAGAGGTGCTCAGGAGTGACCAGCAGTCTCACTTCACAGATACTGAGATTTCTTTATGAGACAAGGGTGTGGGATTCTTCCCTGATGGTGCTTCTGGTGACACCTTCTGCCCGTCCCCATGAATTCACTCTGCCCACCTCTGTGTCCCCACATGCCTTGTTGGCTCTGCTGAGTTTCCCCAGCATCAGTTATGGAGACATAATCGTACACTTTCTCTATGGAATTCTTCTCTTATGCTAATAGAAGTAGCAGAAGCCCCTGTTGTGAATTTGAAAATCAGGAAACCATCTACTCATTGTCTTCTGTGCAACTTCTATGCTCTTGGCATCCTTTAAAGATGGGTTGCCCTAATCTGTCACCAGTGGGAAAAGGAGAAAAGCCCTACTAGAGTTTCTTGGTAGCCCTGTGTGTGGATATACTGGGAACAAGCTGATTTTGCCCACACAAGATAATAATAAGCCCGTGGGAGGAGGTGATTAGTGGAACAGATTCAAAAGGCACCCTGCTGAGTCTAATCTGTCTGTTGTCATTCTGCTGCTGCTGTTAGGTCTAAACAGCCACGGAGTGAGCTAGACGCGAATTTCTGTGGGGTTTATGTCAATCTTCTGACTTTTCATTTTAATATTGGGGTTTTTTTATTTATTTAATGTATAGCGTTGGGCCTGGCTTGGGTCGTGGATAATCTCCGCTTAGAGCTTTTTGATCCATTTTCCAAAAAGATTATTTTAATCTCTTCCTCCCTTCCCCCAGACCGTCTCGCCACACCAAAGGATAATTATTTATCCTCTTGGCTCACCTCGCTTCCACGAGGCCATCGTTTAATACTCTCCAGATGCTTGGGGCAGAGGAGACGGGGTCAGTTTTTGTACAAGGGATGCAATATGGCACAGCAGCACTGATTTGAAACGGCGGGACGACAGGACTAAATCCCCATTTAAGTAAACTCTTGCAAAACACAGTTTTCTTGCTGATCTGTACCCGGGGCCAGGCAGAGGCCAGGCTGACCCTGGCACGGTGTGGAGCGGCCCCCAGGATGCTCTGGTTTGCTGTGACAAGTTGTTCTGCCGAGTAAAGAGGGAGCAAGCAAACAGGTAAAACCTTCAGCCAGAGCCAAGCGGGTCCACAGCACCCAACTTTGCCTCTGCTCCCCAAATTTTACCTGCCAGAAAAAAAGGCAGCAGCAAAGATCTTCTGCCTCTCCAGCTGTTCAATTTTAACAGCACAGAGTTTGTTCTGGAAGAAATGATTGTATTCATATTAAAAGACTCTAAAATGTCCCAAAATGACAATCAGTGTTTTTGCCTTCAAAGGCAGCTCTAAAGCCACACACTGGAAGTGGCTAGGCTTGATGTTCAAGCTGATGATTAGGGTGAACATCACCGATCTCGCGCCACACAGAGCCGGAAAGGCTGATAAAGGGAATTTGAAATCCTATCAAAAATATGATTCAGAGTATTTTTTTCCCTTTCTCCTCTTCCTGCTTTTGTCTTCAGAAATCCTCCTCTTCCTACTTGCCCAGTCCCAGAGGGTAATTTGTCTCTTCATGGCTTGTGGAGGCTACTTGAAAAGCTTCAATTAGTGAAGAAAGGTTCTGGCCCTGTATTTGCAACACTTCCATTTCTCGGTTTTGCTGAACCTCTGTCTTCATGGAGATTACAAAGTAATCTTAATTAGGAAGTGGAAGAGGAAAAGAGGGGCTTTTTAGCCTGCATTATTCAACTTTGATCTGACTCAGACCCTTTCATTCTGGCAGAAAAACATTTCAAAGACCTCCAGGAGCCTTAGTCTAATGGCATTGACCAGAGGCACTGTCAGTCTTGCTGGAGAAGAGAAAAATGTGCCAATATTGGCAGTTTCTTATAGAGTGCAGTAATGCCCTTCTTAGCAGCTAGCTCCGATCAGACGTATTTTTAAATTTGAGGTCATATGCTTTTCCTTGGGTGGTTCTCATTTAAGAGTCTATAATGCGTCTCATATTTTGGTTAGCTTTTTAGTCAGTGAAGGAGAAAGATTCATGATCTCTTAGTTTAGGTTTCACAGACAGTTATTAAACACACTTAAATATGCTGAATATTTTTAAGAAACCTCAGGCACTTTATCCTCAAGAAGGAGCAGAGACTCTACATCCAACCTTCCTTCCTTCTGGTGCAGCACTGACAAGTTGAGTGGATTTATTTACAAGGTGGGCTGGGATAGATTGTCTCATCCTGCTCATTAATATTTCTTTAGCAAGTATTAGAACCACAACCAGCTTAATAGGAGAGGGTTGGGTTTTTTTGCCATCTTTTCTGGGAGGTGACGTTTGAATTAGATGCGTAAATGTAGTCATGGGGGACAGCAGAGCACTGATTGAAACCCCCAGAGATGTCACCTTCTGTAAAGGAAATGCACATACTAGAAGAGGTCATCACATCTATGTTGAGTTAAGTTGTGCTACAAATCTCACCAGTCTCTGTCATTACTTTGGTTTTAAGAATGAATGGTACGATGGAAATGTACTGGTGGTGGTGGATGCCTCCAGTTTTTGTGCTCTCGCTCGTGCCTCACTGCTTTAGCTGTCATACTGATGTCCTCCTCTCCAGGCTGTGTAGAGCCCTCAGCAATAATACATTATTAACATCCTCTTTCTGGGCACCAGCAATCAAACATTAATAGACTCATAAAAAGTGCTTCAGTTCAGATTACTCCGTTCTTCCTCCTGTTTTGCTAAAGGAGTTGTCAATGCAGGACACACGCTGAGCTGGGAATTGGCCTCAGCATGGAATTTCACCATGAAGTCACTGTTGGAGAAGAGGGAGGTTTGGTGAAGCTTCGCTTCACTTAGTTAAAACTAAATACTTGTTTACTGAAAGATGGAAAATCCAGGTTTTGCTAATATGGGAAACAATGGCCTTCATCTGAGATTTAGTAATTAAAACAAACAAAACAACCACCCCGGACAGTATACACTCTTCCTTTTTGTGTTCTTCTTGTTAAGCAGCCCAGATAGTTTCTCACGGGGATGTCCCACTATCCCACTACTTTTATTTAAAATAATAATTTCAAAAGCCAACAATCCTCCCCAGCAAAAACTCATATTCAGTGCTAACAATCCCTCTGGTTTTTGGTAAATAACCCAAGGCATAGTGGCAATGATCTCTGTCTGCAGACTTTCATGTTGTCCTTTCAAGAGCCATGTGAAATGGAGCAGGGGAAGGGAAGTCGCTTTGCTGCCTCACTGCCCTTTTTCTTAATTACAAGTAATTCAGCATCACAAATACAATCACATGTAATAGGCAGGCTACAGTGAGGAAACCAGCTTCCCAGGCCTTCCAAAATGTGGAAGGTCTCATCACTCTAACCCTAAATTTTTTATCCTGGCAGAAATGGCCCAACAGCATCCTTCAGGGACAGGCTAGTACCAATTTCTGATCTAGAGATGCTTGGGTGGTTACAGAGGCTGGGAAAGAGGCCAGGATCAGCCATGGGTTGATGAAGGGTTAGCCGAGGATCCTATTTATAGGACTGTTCTGGTAGCAAATGAAACGTGAACCCTGCCTGGTCAGGGCTGAGGGCAAGAGCCTGCCCAGGAGGGGCTGTGCAAAAGTCTGACCCCCCCCCAGGACGTTGTCAGAGACACAAACTGAGCAGTGTCATCTCCCACGCCTTCAGCAAGTGGTGCCATATTATCAGTGCTGTGTGCGTGCAGCCATGTATGAATAAAATATCGCATGAATACATTCATTCCACCTGTAGAGCTTGATCTGATTTGTCTGACATCCCGAGAAACCAGTCAGCTATGTATAATAAAGACCTATTGGTGCTTCAAAGGACGTAGGTTGCATGTATCAATTGTCTCCTTATAAAGTAGCCCAAGATTTTACTTCCTTTCTTTTTTTATTTCAACAAGAACCAACAAGAGGAGAGATAGGGAGAATCCTCAGACGGTGCTGAATTTTAGATTAGTTCCTGTAATACAGGAAAATTTAATACGTTTCTAACTATAGCAGGAGAGATTTTGTATTTTGGAAAGGGCAGCAATGAGTGATTCTAAATGTAGCCTGGCTGAAGATGGACAATTTGGCAATAAATAGATTTCCAAGTAGAAATGAGGAGGAAATTGTAATGAGGAAGAAATAATTGTAAGGGGAAGTATTTATCCTTGCAGAGTTGCCTCAAGAAAGGAGAACCTGTTTGTTCAACTTGGTCGCGTTGGCACACACAGCACTGTCATGCTGGAGTGGAGGAGAAGAGACAAACCCATCATGAAAAAGAGCAATATTTTCTCCATTTCATCTCCTGAATTTGACTTCAGTGCAACATCTGGGGGAAGGAGCCCTGATCACCCTAACAGTGACAGATGCCGTGTGCTCAGTGATGCTCCTTGCTCCAAGCATTCAAGCTTGAGAAGGTTTCTGTGTTTTATTTTAATGGGATGGGTTTTCCCCCTACTGAATGAGGCACAACAAAACCAGGTTTATTTATGCCTCTGTAATTCAGCTCCTTCCTTTGTATTCCTCCAGGATAGGATGCTTTCTCTCTCTCCTCTGCCTCCCTAAATGCCTCATTAGCTTCTCATTGTATTTTGCTGTCTTTGCTGGCTTCCAATTTTCTTGAAGTATCATTTCGATCACCACAACTGCTCCAATCCCTCTCTGTGTCACGCTAAGCATAGGTAGAGCCAGATCATCAGGGATACAAATCAACATCGTTCCTGTGAAAACGATGGAATTCAGCTGCTTTTTGACAATGTGTGGATGTGACGGAGAGATCTTGCTGGAGCCAAGAGAGGTTTTGATACACCTTAGATTGTGCATGTCAGAGTGACTCAGAGCCTGTGGAGGTGGGAACAGCAGTTGGGCACAAATAAATTTTTACTTTTTCTTTGTTTCCTTTCCTTAAGAAGAAAGAATAAACCCAAATCCTTTTCGATATTTTTTCCCATCACTTTATGTGATGGGAAATTCCCATAATGATTCCCATAATGATTTTTCCTCCAAGGTGTCAATGGGGGCATCCTTCACAACAGAATACCAATCAAGAGGATTCCAGTTACTTGTTTCATGCTAATCTGTATAAACTGAATGAGTCAGTCCACTGAATGCTTTTTTTTCTTCCCTTTTGCTTTTTCTTATTATGGGTTGGTCAGTACTTAGGGATGGTGTTGATAAGCTAATAGCCAATTAGGACTCTAATCACGTGCCAAATGGAATGAAAAGAAAATGCCAGGGAGAAATGAAACATAGATTTAGTATTTCCAAAGGAGAAAAACCACAACAGTGTTTGAGTGTGCCTTGTGGGAATGGCTGAGTCTGCAGGGACTGCCAGGTGGGGCTGTCCCAGGGACAGGGATGAGGACAAGGATGGGGACAGTCCCTTGGCCGCCCTGGAGTTAGGCAGATCTCGCTTCCCTCCCGATGGGCTCTGGCTGCACACGCAGGGGAGGCAGAGCTGGTTTTGCAGCATGAAACTGTTGCCACTTCTCTTTGAATTGTTCAGTGAATCTAATCTTGTTTTTCCAGGCCCTTATCTACCTTGTATAAACTAAGGATTGGAAAACATTTCAACGCTGCCTGGGAAGGTGTGAGAAGGAGATTAATACACCTGTTTTTCAGTGCTAATATGGGTCCTACCTCAATTTCCTGAGACAGGGTGTGGGTCTCTGTGCTCCAAAACGCTTCCTGACTCAGTGAGTGACTGTAACCCATGAGCATCTGAAAGTCAGACCTCCATCAGCTCATCACAGCCTTCCTTTGGGCCAATTTGAATGGTCAAGACATATGTGCTATGCCTTGAATGTGATAAGCACACTCCATCCGCTTTCCTGTTGCTTGCAGTGACTGTGGGGGCATCTCAGAAGCACAGCCCAAATCCACAAAGTAACTTCTCCCCAGCAAGGCTCTGCTGTCTAGGACCCAGGGTTCAACAGAAAACCTCTGCTCAGCGTGTAACCTCAGATTGCAAAGACAGCATGACAAAAAAAAAAAAAAAGAAGACATTGTCTGGACAAAGTCCTGTGAGCTATTTTCTCAGGGCACAGAGCAAACCACAGCTCAGGAATTTGGCTCTTTTGGGAGAAAAGCTGCAGCTTCCACCTTTCCCAGAGGGATATGTCCAGCTACAGCACTGGGATCCCAGCTACAGCACTGGGATCCAAGAGGAGAGAAGGCTGTCCTGGGGTCAGGACAGAGTCCAACAAGGCAGGTACCTTGCCCTTGCACCTGTTTAAAAGAGATGGAGATGGTCTTCACTCTTTCACAGCCCATGACTCTGCAAAAATGGCTGTGAAAGAAGAAATCTGCCTTTTTGTGGTTTTCACCATGTATTTAAGACCTACAAGGTGGTGAGGTCGGGTGCTGTAGGAGGGAGGGATGGAGGGGCATGGGCTGCAGTTGGAGCCCAGAGACAGTGGACCCACACTTGGGGACCTGCTGTTGGTGGGAGCTGTCGGTCACCAGAGGCTTGATGAGGGAGATCAGCATTGTTCCTCCAAAGAGAGGGAGGAGCAGGCACAAAGCCCGGGGAGCTGCTGGGAGCTGCCTGCCTGCAACAGATAACTCCTCTGCTGGATCGCTCTGCGTGACCAGACAAGGCTTAAAGGATAAACGTAGAGACTGTGTGTTCAGGTAACTTAATGCACATTCAGAAACAGGGGAAGCAGTGATCTCAGCCAGTGATTTTCTCCAAGGTCTCAATGAAGGCAGGTTTTCTCTTCCATAAACTTGCATCTTAATGGGTGAAGGAGGGAATCTGTGCTTTTTTCTTTTTCTTTTTTTCTGTTTTTTCTTTTTTCTGTTTTTTCTTTTATTTATTTTCCTTTTTTTTTTTTTTTTTTGTGATGGGATCTTTTTATTCCACTTTTAATAAGTATTTGGTATTTGGACAGCTTATCTGTAATAAGCAACTCTGCTGCCTACTTCCTCTGCCCTCTCCCACCCAGAAGATCTCAGCATCTCACAGCCTGAAGGGTGGATGGAGGAAAAACTGCCATTTTCACTTTACAGGGAACTGACAGACGGAGAAACAAAGTGATTGATCAAGATTAATCTGTGGCACAGCAGAGTCCCCAGCCCTGAATCCTACCTTGTGGGTTATTCTTGCTCTGTATGCCTTTAATAAGAACAGATTTGGACCTAGAAATCGGTCTACATTCATGCTCAACGTAGCATGAAATCCTCCAGTCTATACACCATCTCTGGAGATTTGGGTTGCTTGTATGCAAGATCTGGCTTTCAGTTCTGGCTCCTGATTTTAATTTCCTATCGTATACAGGTGCTTGGCTCGGGAGCCTGCATTGCTGCTGGTCCTGAATGTTAATTCCAACCAAGCCATATGAAAGAGCTATTGTAAATGTGATAAGGAAGCACTGAGAGCTAGTGTCAGAGTCTCAGCTGATTGTAAACTGATACTGCTCCCTTGTTTAAGTGGAAAATTAGCTGGAAAAAGTCATTAAAATATGGTAGACATTTTCTTCAGGCTCTTCTGAGAGCTGCTGTTTCTTGATGCATTCAAATAAGGTCTGTATTCCCTATGCCCTTGTAATACAGAGCAACTGTCTGTCAAGAAGTACATGACTATCTGCTATCTATTCTCTGTTCTATTGTAATTAAGGCACCAGGAATGTTTATGGGATTTGGGCCCTTGCATTTAATGAGTGTTGGACTTGTGCCTCCATTTTAATCAAGTGTGGGACCAGTTATTATTAACACAGGACTTTGGATGCACACGGCTGCTTACAGAGTTAATGAAGATAGATTTCTTTCCCGGAATAGATTACAAGCCCAGGTCCTGCAGCCACTGACTCTGAGGTGTTGTTGGTGAGTAAATCATTGCAGAAAATCATGAACTGCTGCAAGATGACAGAACTCTGAAGAACAGCAAGAACTGCCCCTGCTGAGGATGCTCTTGTGGTGGGAAATGAGTAGGAGACCAGTGGGATTTTCTTGCTTTGGATTAAAGTTGGGCTGGACTCTAAAAAACAAAAGATAGCAAGAGATGAGTTTTGGGCAGCACCAATAATTTTGAATGCTGATGAGCCAATTTATTCCAGGCATCAGGGTATTGATGTCTCGACGATTTGCTGTCTGCACTCTCCATCCATCACACCCACCAGTGTGTCTGTGCCCTGAGACATGGGCTCAGTCCCTCGTTTGTCACAGTCTTCCTTCTTCTTGTGTCCCTTCTGCCCTTCACCTGCCCTAAGGCACATAATATATGGATCCGCACCTCCATGCATCTCTGGCTGCAAAGTGAAGATAGTGCTAGTTCTTGCGTGCTTAGAGAGTTTTCAGGCAAATCACATCTATTATGTATCTGTGCATCATTTTGCACAGTGGTGCATGATGTTAGGGGTTCTTGGATGCAGAATAACACAAATACTAACTGAGGGGAAAAATATGGGAAAATAGGACAATGTGAAGGGCAGGGATAAAACCCCTGAGGTCAGGGATTTCAGGCCATGGCTGGCATGAGCAAGTGTTGGCAACAGTTCTGCTTCAAGCTGGAGGTTGGATTAGAGTCTTCCAGAAGCCCTTTCCAGCCAACACTGCTATAATTTGGTGATTGCTAATATAGTTAGCACACTCTGAATTTCATTATTTTTAAAACAGGGCAGTTAGGTGGATAAACCTATGTCTCCAGAGATTCATGTCTGAATTGCATTGGAAGAAATATCCTTGGTGTTTAATCTGTTTTAAGTCAGCTCTGCAGCTTGACACCTGAAGGTACTGTTTAAATGGTCTGAAAAGACTGGAAGGATGGAGGGATGGATGGGTGGAGGGAGGGAGGGATGCTCCAGAAAGCTTATAAGGGACAAGCTTATAGATGGAGCCAGACATGACAGCCTCCTCTTTTAATTTAAAAATTAAGTCTAGGATTCTGAGTTAACAGAAGGGGTCATAACATTGCATTTTAGGCTGAGAAACCAGGATTTAAAACACCTGAGACCTTTTTGGACTCCTTTGGTCAGGTCTGTAAAGCTGTAGATGCTGTGTCGATCCCAGCACCCAGTATGTGCGGTCAGAAAATTTCAGTGCATTAGTGACATTTGGAGATTTTGGGGCTAGATATTATCTAGGTAATTTTTTTGTCTGTCAAAAGTTTTTTTCCTCTTCTACCCACAACGGGATGAATTTTGGCTTTTGACTCAGTTCCTTGGGATTCCTACTGAGACCAGATCTGTCATCTGTAACACTGCAACAGGACTTGAATGCAATCACTCTTGGTGTGACAAAATAACAGTATGCTCATTATCATAGTCTGAAATCACACCATATTGTAGTTCTCAGGATAGCAAAATATCTCCTTCCTCTAGCTCTCTGGCTGAATTACATTATTTGTGTCCAGATGCTATCATACTGGATCGGATTGTGCTGTCTCAAAAAGCACTAAATTAAAGCTCCCAAACCACTGTTTACTGCCCAAAGACTGTCTCCTACTGCCATATTCGGTGCTTGTCACCCTGTGAAAGGGAATAGCATCTTTTCCCATGGTCCTGACACCTAACAAAACTGCATTCTTTTTTTGCATTATTTGCTTTGTCTTATGTTGTGTAGAGAGGAAAAGGGAAGGGCTGAGGGCAGAGTGCTGATTTGTTTCCATAATCCTAGCCTCTACATCAGCATGGACAGGTCCAGGGTGGCAGCTAAAATGATCACCTTAGATTGACTTAATGAGGGAAGTTTAAGCAAACACATTTCACCGTCCGAAGAGATGAAAGTGTACACATAATATTTTCTGCTCTGCTCTTCTGGTGAGCTTAAACTTGTCATGCCATAACTTGATTTCATTTGATTATGTGCTAGCGTGATTTGGCAGAAAACCTGAAAAGGGAGAGTACAGCACTTGCATATGGGTGTATGCAGTTTAGATAACCAAGTGCTGTCTCTATTTTGATAAGAGCAGCCACCTCTGGGTCATCAGCAGAGTCGACTTTGTGTCTTCCCTTCTGCTATTCAGCTGCAGGTTTCTCCTGCAGAGCCCTCAGGCTGCCCAGGGAGGCTGTGAAGTCTCCATCCTTGGAGACATTCAAAAATTGATTGCAAAAGATCCCGAGCAACCTGGTTTGACATCAAAGCCAAGTCTAATGTTGTCCTCCCTGCTCGGGGAGAGGGCCTGGAGCAGAAGGCACCCAGAGGTTTCCTCCAGCTTCAGCAACTCAGCAAGGAGTCACACGAGGAAAATGAGCTGTGTTTTCCTCGGGAAAAACACTCCTTTCAGCACTTGAGCAGTTACACAGACAGGGCCCGTATAAATTACAATGTCAGAAAAAGTTACCAAAGCATGAAATTCCTTCTTCACCCTGACTATATTGGAATTGATTCATTTTCATGAGAAATGTGCTCGCGCTTGGCACTAAATCCTTTCACTTCTCTTTCAATCCACACTGAACACCCACATGCAAAAGCTGAATTTTTTTTTCCAATGCTTTTTTTTTTTAACATGAGTTTCTGTGTGGTTTTGTAGTAACAGAGGGACCTGGTAGCCACAGTGAGTTATTGCAGTAAACACCCTTACAAAAGAGAGTGATGAAATACCCTTTAACTTTCCATCTTGCAAATCTGTCACCATACTATGAGCAAACGTGGTAGGCTGTGTGCCTATCCTTGTTTTCACATATAAACTGAATTCTGCTTTCAGGCAAACCCTGGTGCATACAAAGCTGGAGATAGGCTGTCCCTTTGACAACTTCACACTCCAGGATATTCCCACACCGAACTGTGTGACTCCATATTTTTCTGGCTTTAACCTAAACTTCCAAAACTGAAGGGAATTTTCTGCATAAATACATTTATGGTAGCTGGTAGTAGTCGTAGTAGTAACCCCCACCCTCCCTAACACATCACTAATTCCAATTTTTAAAGAATGTTGGAAGAACCCATTCTGAAGGAGGCCCAGTATATCATCTTTCATTTCTCTTATATTCTCACGGTGTTCTGTTTTCAAGCAAAAGAGAGTAAGTCTGTTTGATCATCTACAATATACCTTATTCTTACTGCAGGATATAGTGCTTGGTAGAAGCTAATTCGCGCTGAACGACCAGCTGTTCTTCCATGCCTTTGAGAAAACAAAATGGTTTGATTACAGCTCCCAGACCACAAAACCGGGAAGAAAAAAAAAAAAAAAGGGATTAGGAAAACGAGCCTGCCAGAAATGGTCCTTTCCCCAGCCACTGGTTCATGAGAACTGGGCTTTTCTTGTTGGGATGAATCTTGGCAGTGCTGAGGAGGGCAGCATCATCCTTTTATGAGGTTTTTCAAGATCTTCACATCCTGGGGACACGGGCAAAGCAACCTGGTGTCTCGAATGCTCCTGTAGAATTGCAGAGTCTATATAGCTGCAGAGGGGGCGGCAACAGAGTTAAGGAAATGCAAACTCATTTCAAATGCAAATACCAAGGCAACAGTTTGCATTAAAAATTAGCAGCTCTGAATGTCAGGGAAAGAGTTTTACAGGCTTCATCTGCCTCATTTCAGGCAAGGTATCCAAATGTAAGCAGGCTGCTATTTCCAGAAATCTGGGCTGGAAAGGGAAAAGTTGTCTGGGAAGGGGTCTGTAATTATTTCCATGGGAGCAGTGACCTGAGTATCTCTGATCTCCCATGAGAGACCTCTGCAGGGAGCATGGGAGGACCAGGAGGGTCCCAAAGGAGGACTGCAGCTGCAGAAGTGGACATAGGATAGTCCAAGCTTATGGAGACAGTAAAGATTGAGATGGTATGATCTAAGAACTTGCTACAGACTTGCTGTAAAGCAGCAGCAGAAGAGGAGATGTCTGGCAATGCCGGAGGGCTGCAGTTTGAAAAACAGGAGGACGAGCATCAGGGATGGGCCAAGATTCACATTGCTTTGGAAGAGAAAGGTTCAAGGGTTTGGCTCAGCCTGTGACCTCATCCTTCTCCCTTATGTGCTGTAAAATCTCTTCTGTTCTCATTTTTTTTCTGCAACAGGATTTCAGGTTAAAAAGAAAAATAAACACAGCTTTCAAATGAAACAGAAGCTGATGTTATCTCAACAGTTTCAGCCATCACTTGCCAAGTTCTACTCTGGCACAAACGGGTCTCTTCCATCTGGTGTGTATTTCCAGCTCTCTAAATTGAAGTTCTGTCCATGTGATCCTTTTTCTGTAACAGAAAACTTCATGGGCCATTTCTAGCATCTCCCTCTGCCTCTCTGTCCCTCCGTTTCTTGGCTGCGCAGGCGATAACAGGATTTCTTCTGCCAGCACGGGCCAGTGGCATAGCCTGCTGCATAGTGTCTGCACTGAGCACATGGGCTGAGACCCCACTGCAGGGCCTTGGGTGCCCCTTTAAATAATACAACCCCACGTGGACCAGCACCTCCAGCACACAAAGAAGATATGAGATGCGAAATACTATCCTGGGGGATAAGATTTAAACCTTTCAAAAATGCTACCTGATTTCTGTTTCTTATCATTTTGTTCGTTGGCCACCAGTTCAGTTAATAGTAACTGTGTTGTTATTGCATGCATATTTTTTAAAACAAAATTTTCTATTGAAGAACAACCAGAGGCACTGGATAACATTTTCTTTAAACTGTGCAATTAAAACCAAAGTCTCCAAGAGCTAATAACCAAAGCAGATGTTAGCTCAAAATCTAAACCAATTATTTTTAAAATCTGCTCTTGATTGACTTATGCTAATGCACTATTTTATTATCATGAGAAATTGTAGCTTGCCCTGTGGTTTAACATTCTAATTACAGAGATAACACTTGTTTTGTGTGCTCACGATAAGCACACTTTTAATTCACTCAGCAAATAGTAGCATGACAGAGATTGGCCAGGGCTCTGCGTCTGCAGCTCTACAAAGGGCAAAAACCAGGAGCTCTCAACATCTGAAGAAGCAATCAGAGTTTCTCTATGCCTTGTCTACATGGGGAATTAATGAGAGCGGCTCCAGCAAAGCATTCCTCTCAGCAGTTGTCCCCAAGGAAAGCCAGCTCAACTGTGCATACAGCTAGTGTCTGGAAGTACTAGGACTAACAGATATTTAGGATATTTATTGATTTTTCTATGTCCCCCTTTACTGCTCCAGAGAGGGAGGTGCGCTGGAGGTGGTATCCTCAGAGGTGAAGAGCAGGCTGTGACGTTTTTCTGTTGGCTTTTGATTTCTGAACAGGGAACTCATTAAATGCTTTTAAAAATCCTTGCAAAGAAAGCAGCTTCTTGTAACAAGCCCCAGCCAAGGGAAAGGTCTCTGTGCCTAGGAGGGAGAGGTCACCAGTCTGTTTGGAGCTTTCTTCACAAGCCCTCTGTCTGCCTGCCCACCTTTCGGTGAAAAACAAAGTTTGGGTTTTTCCTTCTACTTTGCCAACATTACTAAAGTTACTTTAGCCAAAGGCAAGAGAACAAAACCTCTTTTTTCCTCTGTAGAAATTGCTCTTTTTTTTTTTTTTTTCTTGCTTAGCACAACTAATGTCTTGCACGGAATTGAAAACTGGATTGCAAGGAATGACAAGAAAAAAAAATTCAAGAAATCAGATACCCAGGCTCCTGAGAAGGATTCTGGGTGTTCCACGTGATGTAAATTAGAGGAATGGATCTGGGCAGAGGTAATGAGGGACCTCATCAGCTCCTGTAAACACAAGCAGCTCCAATGGCAGTGCACCCATCAGCCAGCAGACAGTTGTGAACCACCTTCAAACAAAAACAGTGGTCTCAACTCATTGTCCAAAGGGCTGGATAGGACAAAGAAATCACTGCATATCATCTGGACTAAGTCTTCAGATTACAGAGGCAAGTTCTGCTGCTTGTGTTGCCTCCTGCCTACATCAGCTGCCCTGCCTTTCTGCTCCGGAGCAGCTGGAGAAAATTGCCAGGCTATAATCAAGATATTTTTCAAGTGATTCCGACTGTTAAATAAATGTGAAGGTCATGGGGCTGTTTTCTCCCCTCCTTTTTCTAAAATCCATTTTTATACAGATCAATATCTGTGAAGATTGAAGTAGAAAACAGACTTTGGGAAGCAAACCTTATCTGCTTGGAAGCAGGGCAAGAACATGATGCTCCCCAGCAGTGTTTTATTAAGGAGCAGGATTTATCATTGCAGGCCAAAGTTGGCTTCTCTTTCATTCTTTGGCCTCCTCCTTCCTTTCAGTGTCTCTCATTTCTTCCCAGTACAGCAAGAGGGTGAGTGGCAAATAAAACATCCATTCCCCTACATTTCAGAGGAATTTTCTCTTTGCATAGCACAGGACTGAGCTTTCATCCCACCAGCTGGAACAGGCGGTTTCTGGTTACTGGAAATCTTGGAAGTGAAAGGAATAGGAAAGGTTCTTGCTTAATTTTTTTCTCTCTCCTGCCATCATTTCCCAGTATGGTTGACTGGAGTTCTGCGATTCAGCCAGTTTGATCAAGTTTCCCTTTTGCAAACAACATGCTGAAGAGCCTACTTAAGATTTACTCTTTAAAATACTCCTCATAACGCGGCAGATAAAATTTCCAAACGCTGCTGAACTTTGTGTTAGAGATCCAGTGCTTGGCTTTTTCCCCCTCCTTCTCCAGGAAAAGCCTCAGCTGCTGGGCAGCAGAAGGACCTTCCCCGTGTCCCCGTGCTGTCCCTGTGCCCGGGTGCGAGTGCACGGGGTGCTCTCCCACCCTTATTCTTCTCTCAGCCATCCAATTCTGTACCAAACACCCTATCAATACCCATCTCATAGCACCTCCTTCAAAGACCAGCTTCAGCCTCCCAACCCTCTCTCCATTAGGAAGAGATGAAGTAAATCAGCTCTCCGGCTGCTCCCCGAGGCTTCCACGCTGTAGGGGAAGATGGATTGCACTATTGCCTTTTACGACTAATGCCGAGTAATCATACTCAGGCTTTACAAAGTGCCATACATCTTCAAAGAGCTGTATGTCCATTACCTAAATAGCACTGCTCAACACAGGAAAGCAAGCAATAATGCAGGATGGGGAAAAATAGTACACATCCTACTCTCTCCGAAATACAATTTGTGGGAGATAGATTCCTTTTTCACAGGACAGTGTTCCAAGTCTTTGGATACAGATGAGATGAGCAGAAACCCTGTAATCTGCAGGACAAAATGCAAGTGAGAGAAGGCAGGACCGAATTACTACGACTGCACTAATAAATATCCCAAATTAACCACATAATGCAGTATCGACTCTGGAAATAAAGCTCCTGCACCCTCTACTGGGTGAGAGGGTCATAGATGCACAGCCCGGCATGCCAATGTTATTCCTGGTAGGACACTGTTCTTTAAAAAGAGACATCCTAAAGAAGACCTCCTGAAACCAGGGAAGACCCAAACTTTGCTTGTGTTCCTCGTGACCTGCTTTGGCAGGGGGGTTGGACTAGATGATCTCCAGAGGTCCCTTCCAACCCCATGTGATTCTGTGATTCTGTATTTAGGAGAAAGGAAATCCAGATGTTTTGCACTGCTGGGCTGGGGCTGTGGGCACAGCCTCTGTGTGTGCTCAATTCCGGGAGCAATCTCCCCCCCCCACATTGCTCCCCAGGAAAAAACAGCTCTGAGGCAGCAGGTTGTAAGGGATACTTCCTTGGGAGCCTCCAGAAACTCCACTCTGTTTGTCCAAGTGGTGCTTAAGTCTAATTACTGAGCAGGGAGGTGGCTTTCTGGAGTCTGAAGGACTCAGAAGTTCAGCTGGAAAAAGGGAGCGAGTGAGTCTGCTCCCGGGCAGGGGATGCTGTGCAGCAGCAGGCGGGTTCCCAGCGCGGTGCTCGGCAGCGGGTTCGCTCTGCCATCTAGGGTCCAGCTCCACGGCGGGCTGCACGCCTCCAGCGAGCCTGCCTTCCTCCCCAAGAGGAGCTCTGACTTTTTCTGCAGGGTGGGCTGGAAAGGAAATTCCAGCTTTGAGCCCCTTCTGGAGGGAGTTCATGCAATGCACACCATTGTGCTGCTCGGGGATGGGTTCATGAAGGTGGTTTTGCATCTTTGGGAGAGGGAGATGTGGGGGGATCATCACCTCCTTCGGTCACATCACTACTGAGCAGCAGCTGTTTTGTCTGATATTACTATTTTTTTACTATTTCAAACCCTTTCCACCCAAGGAAAATGTGCCTTCCTGTGTTTGCTCCAGCGAAGCCCTGTTTGTGCATCGCAGGGAGCTGGGATCACACGGTGCACCAGTTCTCCCTGGGGGACTGACTCACCTGAAGCCGAGAAATTCCTGAAAGCCAAAGGGGAAAGAGGAGCTCAGGGGCATTTGTTTGTTTTCTTTAGTTCAAGAGTTTAAAACTGGTTTTTTAGTTGTATCCAAAAATCTCCTCTCTCCATCTCTGACTTGCCTCCTATTAACAGTCCTCCAAGAACAAGGAGGTAAAAAAATTGCTCATGAATTTTGTGTGAAAAATCTTATGTTCCGTTATTCACCGAATTCCTTATTCATGCCAAATCATATAGTCTTTTAAAGTGTGTCCCATGCCCGCTTCCTTCCACTTCATTTTATGTCTGTCTTTCTCTTTAGCTATGTATTATTAACCTCCTTATATAAAAAGATCACCTTGCTGAAAAAGGTCCCTCTTTTCAGAAAGAGACTTTACGTCCAAAACCACCATTAAGTTACTATTGATGGAAACCGGAGAGAACTGCCAAGAACGTAATAAGGGTAAATGATACCCCAGAGCAGGGCTGGAGTAGCATTAAATGGATCGCAGAGATTTCATTCACGGTTCTGCCACCGAGTTATTGCCCAGTTACAGCAAGGAAAAAAGGTTTCTACCCATCCAGGGCTGGAAACCCAAATGCTGGAGTCAGGTGTGTTGGTGGCATCAAACGCCAGAGTTGGCTTTTTTTCACCTTGGACTGAGAAGCTCCAGGTGTCTTAAACTGAGTGCCCAAAACTAGGACTGAGATTTTACAACCTGAGTCTTCCTCCTGCTTACCCCTCTGGTGAGTAAGGAAGAAATGTTTCTTTAATTTCCGAGGATAGTATATGGTTTAATTAGTCAGTGAACGAGGCACAGAAATCCCCAGGTTGGGATTCTGCTCAGGAACAGAGCTTGGCAGCGTCTTTGGCAATGAGCTCATCCTGCAGAAGTTCATACCCTGTCAGTGCGTATGCAATCCCAAATAACCATGCTCATTCCAGAATACAACTTTTACTTAAACTTCTTAAACCAGCTGCTTTTTCCCAGTTGGAGTCAGTGGGCTGTTAACTCCTGTGGGAATGTCCCCAAATTACTGCAATAGCTTTGTGTTATTGCAGCTCCTCGGGACCCAGTTCCCAGCATCCTGATAGACCATGTGGTAAAAAGCACCGAGGGTAAAATATCCCTGCCCAGAGAATTGGAATAATTTTCCCTTGAGAAGCTTTAGGTGTGAGGAGACGAGGTAGATATGTTATGATAGCCAGGGCAGTTGCAGTCCTAAGGAATTTGGAGAGTTTATATTCGTACAAATTTCTTCTAAGGCTCCACCATTTACTGTTGCTCTGCAAAAAGGAACATTTATCACTGCAGGGAAAAGGGTCCTCCTGATTTTTCCTCCGGGCCAGACTATCAGGGCACTGGAAGCCAATTGCCAGGAAATAGCAATGCCTCCTCCTGCGTGGTCTCCCCTGTTGGCTTGGTGAACGTGCGAGCAAGGACTCTGGGCAGCTCTGCTCCAGCACAGCAGGTACCACGTCTGGCTCCACCAACATCCCTGCTCGGGTGGCCAGGGATGGTGCAGGACAGCGTTTGGGCACAGCACACACCAACGCACAAACCCGCTCGGGTGAATGGGGAATGTGATTCAGCAAGCTGAGAATTTTCCCGCTTATCTCACTGGTGTGAAACGTGATGAGATAAAATATAAGGATGTTATTTAAGTGCACCTTAATGTGCTGTCTCCATTGGGAAATGCTCACACCTGGCCTTCCATAATAGCTTTGGGGAGGACGGGAGCTGCCGAGGGCTTGGAGCCAAGTCATCTGCTACAACCAGGGGCTGCTGTGCCTGGAGCAAACTCTTTATTCTGCCAAGCCTCTTTCACGGCCGTGTCCAAATGACTGGCAGGCTTTCTAAAATCCAGGCACTGCTTCATCTCGATTCTCGTACTTCGTCCTTCTGGAAAAAAAAATCAGTGTGGAATTCTACTTTTTCTTTTTCCTTTGCAAAATGGAACTGCTGTTTCATCAGCCAACCTCACTGCGGCAAACACTGTCAGTCCATCCACCTCACTCCTAGAGAACTCTGCAAAATCCAACTTTCTTAATTTAGGACTGACGCCTGGTAAGCAAGATAACTCATGGGACAGATAAAGGTCCCTTTCCAGTGCCATTCCTTGGCTTGGAGACCACTTCGATGACACCAGCCTCAATTTTTAGCACAGTGATGAGGAGCTGGCACGGGGGGGTGAAGAGCTTCGGTAACCATCCTTTATCTGTCAGGATGCGGCTGATGTCTAACCTTAAGGAAATCAATATTGTTAAAGGACTCTGAAGGGACAGCGTCCTTGTCACTGAGGGCACTTGAGACTTCTCAGCTTGATTTTATACATCAGAAAGACAAATGTTGTCCAATGTTAGAGATAAGAAAGGGATGTGTGAAGATTTAACACCAGGAAGAGTCAGGTCCTCAGTCACCATCTCACTTCCCTTCATCAGGCATTAAATATGTCCCCAAAGAACCAAGAAACCACCAGAAATAAAGAAACAAAGTGAACAGAAGTGCAAAGAAAAATAAATGTGTATTTCATCTCATGAAGGTTAAATCTCTGGTATTTTTACTGAATGCAAATTTTCCATTCTGATGCTTTGAGGCTTAAATTAATGACTGTGATTATTTAATTTTCCTCCATTTCCCTTCCAATTGCAACCGTCGCTCTTGTTTTTAATATCACACATATACAGTTGTGCAGCTGCCACAGTCATTCACGTGAAGGTACACGCTGCATCATGCTCAACGCTTCGGTCTAAAACTCTGGGCTACGTTGCTCTTCCGCGGTGCTAATGTAAAACCATCTGTGACTGTGTCGTTCAGCTTCTAGCTACTCCCTTAGAAAAAAACCACTACAGGTCATTCCCTTGGCATCTGTCCCTTATAAAATGTACATTGCACAAAGTCATGTTTGAAAATGTACAGAGGAAATTACACATTCACCAAAAAAAACAAAAGAAAATTAAAAAAAAAGAAAAAAGAAAAAAAAGTCCGATTGCTATTTTACAAGAGAAAGTGTGTACCATTCAATACATACAAAATGTTTTAAAATTGTACATAAGTACCAAAGGCATTATGAGAGATTCTTTGGAGATGAAACGAAAGTGCAAAAAAAGCCAAGGCAACAGAGCAAATTAAAGGAAGCAAAGCAGCAGCTGCCTTTGCTTTCTAAAGGACAACCAAACTCTCATGCTCAGCAGAGCCCCAGTGTGAAATTCACCTCTCGGCTCATCGCCAGAACAAAGGCATCAACAATTTTTTAGCCTACTTTAAGGCCAAAGGAGCCAGATGCTGTTATAAAGCGTGATAGATTCAAGGTGTCTCAGGGAAACGGCAACATTCTCCAGCAATGGGTGTACCTTTTGCTTAGAATCCTATTTGGGGCTGAAGTGGCTCTTACTGCTGACAATTTTGGACCTAAGGATGAATTTCAGGCCAATGTATAAATCTGATTACCATTTTTTCAATGGCATTCTGCAGTATTTAACTGGAAAAGTTAGCTCTTCGTGCCTTTGTTTTTTTATAGTAAACACTGAAGGATAAGTTCTACCCAATATAGCTCTTATATCTTTAAAAATATGGGCAAGATTAAACCCTAGGGGATGATCAATTTCATGAGGTTGGTGAAATCTCTGTATAGGGGCCATCAGAGCCTGCGGGCTGACCTGCTCGGGAAATGAGATTTATTGATTATAACTTTGTCATTCCTTTCATAACTCTAAGATCAAAAGTGGGCTTATGATGACTCTTTTCTTAAATTTCTCTTAACTAGGGGCTTTTTTAAATATGTAGGCAAAGGTAAGAGCAGGACCCACGGGGCAGCAGGATCCTCTGCCTGGGCATTAGCCCATACCGGGGCGATGCCAGGTCTGTGGGAGATGGTGGCACTGCCCATCGGTGTCACCCAGGGCGACCGACGGCCCCGCTGCCACCGGGGTCACGCTGTCACAGCACATCAAGCCTTTGCCTTTGGCTCTCCGATGGCACAGGGCAACTGTTTGGCTACAGGTCCTAGGGATAGGCTTTTTTTGGTTTGGACTTGCAACTGGCACCGGCCGCTATATTCTTTTGTTTGTTCGTTTGAAAGGAAGGCAAAGAAATGATAATTTAGAGCAACTGCCTCACTCTGCTGCACGGCCTGTGCTGCCTTCAGAAGTGGGATTTCTCCTGGGGATGGCAGTTACACATCAATCCCTTCTGCAAATCTTCCTTTTTGATAAAAATACATTATTGAAATAGTCTTTTGTTTTGGTTTTACCCACTCTCCCACCTCCAAAAAAAAAGAACTTTTTCTGTGCATCTCAGATGCAGCTTTATCTGTTTTAAAGCGTGTGTGTGCATGTGTTTGTGTACACGTACAGCAATACATACATGTGTGTACGCAAACAACACGCACACACTTCCGCAGCCAAAGTTGTGTTGTCCTTTTATCTTGCAGGTTATGACAAAGATAAACTGTGAGCTTCATTCAATCTGTACAGAATTTACAGTTCAGATGAACAGCAATGAAGAATACATAGAAATACAGCAGTTGTCAAGTATTTTTGGGCTGTGTTTGTTTTGTTCAGGTATTTTTAAAGTAACATTACCGAGGCAATCTCACTTATTTTAGCTTCCTGGTAAAATCTCTCTAAAGAAGCATTCATATGCTGTGTATTTCTTAACAAAACAGGATCTCCATTTTTATCTTTTCCCAGTTCTGTTGAGTCACATCACAAAGTAGGCAGGTAACACTTTGTTCGGTGTCTGTTCAATGCCCATACACTTATTACAGGTAGTGATAATTATCAGCATTTGGCATGTAATGTGCAATCCGTGTGCAGTATATGTGGATAGTGTGCCAAAGAGACACTAAGCAAGATAAATTTCATAAATACAATGTCTATAGTGGAGAAACAGGAATATAGTTTTAGTGTGTGGAGCACTGCTGTAAGAACAGTGGCACCCACCTATACGAATTACTGATAAAAGAATAAAACATTTATAAGAATAATTTATTGAATCTCCTAAAGCATTCGATATACCACGCAGCAACTGCAACTATGTTTAAAATCTGCTCTTGATTTAAAATAACAAAATCTCTGTCATTTATCAGCTGTATCTTGTTTTGCCTTGGTGTTCCTGTAAGTCCCAGGTTCTCTACCCCGTGCGTGAATTTTTTGAGAAAAAGTGAATAAACTTTAAATTTCAGGGTTTGGGTGGCGGGGAAGAGTAACCAACACAGAAGAGTAACCCCATCCTGCCTGATGACAGGAGCATGGGGGATCATCAGCGCCAGGGAAGATGCTGGACCGGTGGGAATAACCAGGCAGGACAGAAAAGACCTGTCGCTACCTTTGATGACTTCTCCTCCGGCCACCAGCAAGGCTGAACATGGTGTCTACAGAGATGCGAAAGGACTGAGCCTTCTGTTTCCACATCTGTGATAAATCCCTTTCATGAGCATCACTGCGTATGTAAAACACTGGGCCACGGCTGCTGTGTTGGTCGGGTTTAAGGGATTACCATGAAATGCTGCTTCTACTTTTAAAGGGAGGTGCCCATGGCATGCAAAAATAAGGAGACATTTTCTCATCTTGGCTTGCAAGGCGTGTGCCTTTTCTATTGTGGAGTGGGAAGGAGAGAGCACCTCCCCAAGTCCTCAGTCATCAGTGTCAAATGGAGCTGAGATTCCAGGGGAGGCTTCACCGGCAGCATGACATTCAGCCTTGGTTTTGGGCCAGAACCATCCAAACTGGAGATTTTGGCATGGCTTCTACCTGAAACCATTAACTCTGCCCTAAAATTATAGGCGAGGCTGCAGGTGAAATCTAGCCTGAGCTTGGCACTGAGTTTCAGAAAGCGTTGCGGTTAGCTCAAGTTTCTCAGGACTAGGCAAACAGATGCTGCTTGGACAATTCATCTGCGGCTGTATTTACAGGAATTAGGAAAGGGCAAGATGCTTCCAGGTTCACTGGCAGCTTTGGGAACAGCACAGCGGGGACCAGCTGCGTTCCATTTCTCCCCATTATTGAGCTGGAGCCTGGCATGCAAAGCCACATGCGTGGACCGCTGAAGGGGACTCGGGTCCTAAAAGCAGCTCTTGCTTCAGGCAGCAAAAGCATCAACACCGTTAGAGTCTGTAAGCTCTTCTCTGAGATGTTCAGCTTCAGACAAAAAAACCTGAACCGAACTCTCACCCCTGTTTCACTGCAATCAGCTAAAGCCAAGGGGACAAACCCTTACAGGGCAAAATAAACTCCATCCCCGTGCTGAAAGGCTCCAGCAGAACAAACCAGGGATGTGTTGAGGCCACGGTGGCTCGATGAGGAAGCAAATAAATTGCCAATAAAAAGCAAAACTGTCATGGCTAACAGAACATGAAGGATCTCTGGTACATCTAGTGATGCCAGGCCAAAAGCAAGTCTCAGAGCAGAGTTCTGGCGTTACATCTTCACTTGTATACAGTCAGGACAAGGAAGGTGAGGATACAGGACCAGTGTCAAACTAGATTATGGCAGCAGCACGAGGAGATACAAGAAGCTGCCAACACCAGCGAGGCGGGCAAACCCTAAAGGCCTCATGAGAGTCTGGTATTACAGCGGGGAGAACTGTGGCAAAACATGTACAGAGATAGGAAGGTAGCCCAGTGCCTCTCTGTAAGGAGAGTAAGAGATGCTTCCACAAGGAATGGATATGGCACAGCTGCAGGGTCCCCCAGACCCCCAAGGGCTGTAGACGAGGGTGGGTGAAATTTCCAAAGAAGGGTTTCCAACGTTTGGGAGTCACATTCCCCCAGCCCCTTGGGCTGTGGGCGCAAACACACACGCGCACCAGAGCTGGATGCAGGCGAGAGAACCCTTTGGGAATCAAAACAGACATATGGCAAGTTCCACACGTGTGGGTTCAAATGGCATCTCCTAAACAAAGATCAGCCCTCCATCCTTGGCACTGCCTACCTTGTTCTTCCTGCTCCTCCAAACCCTCAGAAAGGGGTACCTGGGATGCTCTTCTGCAGAGGCATCTGGGTGGAAAGAAGGTTGTTATCCACAGCCGACACAATCTGTAATTTTTCCTCCCCATTTACAAGGAGCCACAGGTACAAACGTGGCTTTTCTCCCCTTAGTTACAAGCAGTAGAAGTGGAGTTGGTGCATGCTGTCTCAGAGGGACGGGGCGACGACCGGCGGCAGCGCGAAAGACACTTGGTCCATCAGGGTTCCCTACGGAAGCACCGCAGCACCCTGCACGACCAGGGGGACAGCCTCTCCCCAAGATGATGCTTTTGGCAACGCTACCCGGTCAGGTACTACAGCAATCTGGGAGTGCAGATACAGCTGGAGCATAGTGCTGTCTACTCGTCTCAGGCTGCATGCAGTAGCAGGCAAAATTGAGAGTACAGTGGGTGAGACAGTCCGGAAAGCACATTCATAGGTTAAAAAGGAGCCACTCCTTGCTGCTACCTAAATTATAAGCGTGATTAATAGTGTATCAAAACATCTGTAATCCCTCTCCCTCTAGACACTAATATAAGGCAAGCAGTATTGTGTCGCTGGGGCATCAAACACTAAGATATACTAAAGAAGATTCCTACGCGTTATTATTATCCTTATTATTTAAAAAAACCCCAAACCCTATCGTTATTGTTAAAAAAACCAACGAACCCACACCCCTGCTCTAAGCAGATTTTGCTCTGGCCCAGAAAAGTCGGGGTGTTCGTGTGCTAAAAGCAGGAGTTTGCTTTTCTGCAGCTTGAGCAGCAGTGACCCACGAGGGGCTCGGGGGGGGCTGCTGCCCCCACCCCCCCACCACGGACCCCCGCGTCGCAGCCTCCCTGTTACTGCAGGTGACGGGGCTTTTGTATCTGATTTCCTTGTTTTTGGTGCATGAAAAGGAAGCGGGTGACAACAGAAGATGCTGACCCACAGCGGAGAGCGGGCGAGAGGACGGGGGTGTGGGTCTGGGGACAACAGGGGTGATGGGGAGAAAGGGCTGGAGGCTCGGGGCTCGCTCAGCCTGAGGGTTCACACCAGCAGGGATGGAGGAACAGAAATCCTTAGCCTGCTCCTGGGCTTTTTCAACATTCCCAATAAAATACTCACTGCTAAGGGTCTTTATCTGGAATAGCTCTTGGGAAAATTCCTTAGGAATTTCAGTTTCTCTTGTAATATATTACATTTTGGTTTTAGCGATTATGTTGCTGTGACCATCGTGCATATAAGGGAAATGAGGTTTGCTGTAGCTCCCTCTTGAGAAAAATATGAGTAAATGTGTTTTTCTTTTCTCAGGTAACTCTTAGGAAGGGGAACATTTGTATCTGAGATGATGCTCTGGCTTCTCAGGTAGATTATACAAACTTGTTCTAAAAATTCACATAATTTAAAGTCTTAAAAATCAATTAAAAATGTAAAAATATACTTATTGAGCTGCAACTAGCAATGGCCCTGCAGAATTTATTTGGATCTTTTAAGCAGCATTGGAAATAAAGTACATTTTTAGAAAATTTGATCTATTACATAATCTGTCTAAAGAAATATAATGGCTTTCTGAGCTGGACAAGAGGTTTGTTTTCAGTGAGTTCCTTGACATTTTTGTTTTAAAAATTATCAATAAGAAAATGAGTCAACAAGGAAATTCACATACAAAATCTGCACTTGAGTAACACTGAAGTCCCTTCCCAAATATTGGGAAATTTGACTTATGGCTAGTTTTCTGTTCCTGTGTCTCGGGGTCGCGTTATGAAAGGCCACCTGCAGAGAGATGGCAACATCTCCAGCCACATCTCCAGTTTGGAGACATGAACTCCCAGATGACTTGAACTCACATATGGACCTGAACCACCCAAATACTGACTGTGGTTTCAGGTCCCAGCCCCGGGGATTGCTCCATCCCGCAGGTAGGCCCATCTGCAGTTTTTCTCTCCAGACCTAGACTCTGAAATAAAAAAAGTCCCAAGGTTTCTTGGAGACCAGTTCCCAGGCTCTGGTCCAAAGCCACAGCTTCACATTCAGCACAGAGGCACCTCAGAACCAGACTCAGTGCACACACCTGTATGTGGGCACGGGCACCCCGGCAGCACTTCCAGATGGCCTGCTGGAAATTTGGCTTTCACACCTTCTTCACCTCTCTTTGGTCTCCTCTGCCCACACTTGGCATCATCTAAAACTTGTTTCTGTCCTCCAAAAAATACAGAACCAGACTCGGGAGGAACAGGGGAGCAAAGACTGGCCCAAGAGAGGCCCAGCAGAGGGATGAAGTTTGCCTGTCCATCCTTTTAAAGGACTTTATCATTGGGACTGCTGTATTAGCAAAACAAAACAAATTTATTTTCTTTTAATCTAGTGGTTTAGACGTCCTGTGGGAGATTACCACCAGGAGTGTGTGATACAGGCAGGGGGGAATTGAGGGACTGAAAGAGAAGACCCTGCAGGAAGTATTGGACTGTCATTTAGGACAGGAATGAAATTATTTATGTCAATAAGCAACAAGATCATCCTCTTCTGCTTATCATACCCTTTATATCATACCCTTCCGCGCCAAATTTCCAGCAGGCCTTGAAAAGTAAGTGCAAACAAATAAGATAATAAATCTTTGCTGTCTCTGACTTGGGCAAAATTTGCAGTGAGCAGCTGGCTGGAGCAATGCTGACTTTTGCCTCACCCAATGAAATTTCCATTCTTGTGCTCACCAGAAAACACCACCAAGTCTGATGTGGGACCTGCTGACACTTCTTGCCCTACCAGAAAGCACCATTTTGCAACACACCAGGGGCAAATCTGCACAATTTGCAGCCATTTTGCATTCAAAGATTTCTCTGTATTGAAGTCAAGGCCATCACTGGGTTCACTTTGCACAAAGAAATCTGGAGCCAAGAAGGAGTTTGGGAGAGAGAAAACTAGCAGGAGGTAACAAAAAAACAGATCAAGTGGGAAAGAAAGGAACTATCATGGCTGGAAGCCGAGGTGCCCTCTAAGAAAAATATTTTCCCTTCCTGAATGGTGAAAAATGGCAGGAATAACTGTGTGGAGCCTTCCCCCACTCCTCAATCTCACGCGAAGACCTGCGTGATGGTCATGAGCACTAGAAAAAGTGATGGTTTTATTCCCTGTCTGCACCCACATCTTCCCTAAGGCCAAAATAGTCCTGGGTCTCCCCTGGTTGCTGCCTCTGGTCAAGTGAACAGGAGAGAAAAAGGCTGTGACTCTCCCTTCACCTCAAGCAAGTCAATGTTCAACCTCTCAAAGGCCACACAAAAATGAACTTGTCACCTAAATATCCTTAACAGGCTCTTGATACGACACAGGGAAAATGTGGAGAGATGGGGTTTGAAATCACAGGCTCAGCCCCAGCAGAAAACACACGTGGGATTTGGGCTGAAGATGCACGGGAGGGTTCAGAGGCACAATGCCAGCCACCGTGTCCCAGCCCTGGAGATGGACCCCAAACACAACTCCTGATCCACCCCCTTCCAAAAACACCTCACCAACCTATCCATGTAAAGGATCACTTTGTGACTTTGTTTTGGTCCCAAAAGAAACTCTGAGCATCACTTTTCCCCCTGCCTTCCCCCAGCTGAAGGCGCTGCTGAGGTTCCTGGTAACAACACAAAGATCTTTCCAAGAGAAAGTACTTCCACAACAACAAAACGGGGCAGACTTGGATTGGCACAACTTGTGGGCAAGCACAGGTTAGAGGCTTCTGAAAGACCATGAAGAAACAAAGAAGCACCTCTTAACTCAGCTTGAGGGATCCAAACAAAACCAAAGGATGTCCCGAGAACACGGGTGTGAGATTCGTGGCAGGGCAGAAGAAAGGGGAGATTTTCACGGGGCATAGTGTGTGCAAAAGTGTTCAGGCACAATGCAAACTGTAAGAAAAGTGCCCACTGTGACCAACAGGGCTTCAAAAGGATGGAGCTCAGCACTTAACTTGCAGCAATGCGGGGACCACAGCATCTTGCATATCCGCCCTCTCCCTTTGGCCGGGTGCACCTGTGACTCCACAGCAGCACTGTTGGCCACGAGAATGGCTTCACACCGTGGCAGCCCTCCAGAGGGGTTGCCTTCAGTTTGCCTTTGCTTCCAAAGCATCTCCAGGTCTGTTGTCAACGGGAGGAGAGATAACTACATATAATACATGGTTTAAAACATAAAATTCCAGCCCCGTAGTCTCTTGTCCTCCTCCTCTGTCTCCTTTCTCTGCTCTCTGGGTGGTCTCTCTTCTTGCACTCAAGCTCCCATTTCTGAGTTTTTCAATTTCAAAAGATGGGCTAATTTCCAAACCGTTCAGGTTCAGAGCAGTATCCCACCCTGTCCCACTTTGAAGCCACGTCTTCTTGTTCATATCAGTATTCTAGTCACCAACCCTCTCCTCCAGGGGCCTATGCAACATTTCCATGTATTATATTGGAATTATGACACCTTCCTGACGGTTAATGAAGGACCAGAGAGTAATAACCCCCCTCATAATTACATGTGACCTGAAATCTAAGCCAGAAACAGACACGTGTTCATTCTGCGACTCCACGGTACCCAAAGGTGTAATCACCAGTAACATGACGTGGCAATTCCCACCTAACGGTTGTCAGCCACCAGTTACTGTGACCTCCAAAAGCCCTGGCCGGGTGATTTATTCCTGCCCTGCACTTCTGAAGATTCCCAAGAAATGCAAATTGCCTACCCTGCACCACGACATAATTTCACCTAATGATCTTAGAAAGAGAGTATGAAAGAAATCTGGACTTCACGGCTCCAGTTCGCTCACCACCGTGACCTCTCCCACACGTGCAGGCTCAGACCTGCTCCTTCACCCCCCAGAGTAAGCTGCAAGAAATTATCCGCCAGCTAAGGATGTCCTAGAAGGAGGAAAACCTTAGCTGTCAGTCTCCTTGAGAAGTTCGACGCGTGGACAGCTGGAGTGGGCAGCTGCCAGTGCTCAGACGTGGCTCGGTGACTGCGAGAAGGCTTCACTGCCTGGGGGCTGACCAGCCCATGTCACTGAAAGGTCCCTCGCCCGTGGCCGACCTGGGAGGAGGACCGCAGGGCGTGCAGAGGTCAGAATCGGTGTCTGATTCCCCTTCTGCAATGTAGGGTCTGATTTTGGCCACGGCTGCATAGCAACCGTTGTTAAGGATGTCCAAATTCTCTTTGGACTGGGAGATGCTAAAGCCGCTGAAAGAGCGCTCCAGTTCCTCGTGGTCCACCGAGGGGATGGAGATGGACGTGTCGCTGTCTCTCATGGCACTCTCGTGGTGTTTGGTTGTAATGTCTTCGTTCCTCAGGTACTCTGCGCTGGCCCTGTGCCCACCGCTGTACGCTGACAAGGAGCGCTCGTGGGAGGGCGGAGGTGGGATGCGGACCAGCGAGCCGGGGTCTCCGACGGGTGAGGAGCCATGGCTATGCCGCTGGTAGACCTGCTGCTGGCATGACGTCGAGGGCGGGCATGTGTTGGTCGGGGCTGGTGGGGCAGAGAAGTTCTTCTGACCCATGGAGCTGGTGGACCTGATGATCTTGATGATGCAGCCGTTCTTGTCAATGTGCTCCCTGCTGTCTTCGGGGCTGTGGTAAGGAGGTGCTGGGTCTGGTTCTTTGGACCCAAAATAAGCCTCCGTCTCTGTTGGTGGGATGCCCATCCGCTGCATGTAAATGTTCACCAGGAAGTCCAGCTTCTTCTCCATTGACTGAACCTGCAAAACACCACAGTTCCAGGGCTACAGGCTGCATGCAGGTTGAAGCACATTAACATCCTGAGTACCAGCAACTTCCAACCCATCTGGGCACAAGTGTGGGGCTGGGCTTCATAGATAACCTCTGCCTGCACTGACCTAAACCAAACCAAAACTTTTATTAAATAGTTAATTGTCCTATTCTGAAGCATTTAATTCTCCACCTTGTTACAGGGTTTTCCTTAAGCTCCCATAATCTTTTTGACAGGCACCAAATTCCAGGAAATTTGGAGCACACTCACATCCTTTCAGCTCTTTTCTGCATTTGGCACTTGCCTGGGCTCAGGTGGCCACGAGGATTTCTAAGCCTTATCCTCTAGTCAGATTTTCATCCTTGGCAAGGCCAGCAGCTACAGCAGTCAGGCTCATGGACTCATTGGGAACATGTCTAGTATGGTGGCAAAGAAACCAATGTGACATTTTTTAAAATAATGTCGGCTTTCAGTAAACTCCCTAAAAAAGAAACACTATGTCAAGGACTCCGAAGTGCCTGTTTTGAAAGGAGTACTTAGGCTTCCAAGACATTTCGTGCCCTTTCATAACATCCACCTCGTTTCTTTTTCAAAATATTCTTAGCTCTTGTATTTTTTTCTAAATGGTAATGTCCTACTGGGGAAAAATAAGGCAAGAAAAAGCCAACACAACGCACGCAACACCCTCTGGTAAGAACTCCCTCCTGACCCAACATACCTGTTTTTCAACTTTTCCAAGCCTGCCCATCATGCTGGGGTCTTCAGGCAGTTCCCCCTCCGCCGGCCCTTTGGTCCGATCCTTGTCAGTCATGGAGGATCCTCTCCCAACGATCTGGTCAACTCTACCGGGATCAGAAAGTGCCCCCACCCCCGGAAAAGGACCTGGAGTCAGTTGGAGGCAGCAGGCGAGGAGGGCTCCGCTCGTCGCGCCTCCGTGGGACAAAGCAACAGCCTCTTGCCCAACTAACACTCCAAATTACTCACAGACACGCAGTGGCACTGAAGTGTTAATTCAGATGCAAAATTCAGAGCAGTATTAGCAGAGTTTGAAATTATCCATTTCTGTTTATACAGATAAAACCTGGCACATTATGCACAGTAAATTTACCCACTGCAAAGAATTTCTTTAACTGGCTTTCTTCCAAATCAATTAACTTCTTATTTGCACTGAAAAAAATATTATTTTGGGGGAAGATCAAGTTTTCTGTCTAGCATATGTCAATAGCATTTTTTTCAGACTTTGCAGCAGTTTCCTCTCCTCAATGCAAATGTAAGTGTGTAATTCTCATGCTCATGAAAATGAGCTGCTTGTCCTAAGATCCAGACGAACAGCTGTAGTGGTAACTGATTTAGTGGAGCTACATCAAGCTTGAATTTAGTCATAACTCACCAAACGTTACCAAATTGTCTTCATCTCAATGCTATGGCAATTTACACCTGTATCATTAGATGGTTTCTATTAGCAGGGCTCCAAGCAGGTAACAGCAGAGGACACACCTGCCAAATCAGCAGCTAAAGCTCCTGGGCATGTTGTTTGGCACTAAATTCTTTACACACATTGCATTTGCAACTCCCCACTCCCAGTCTAGAAACACCTGGGTTGAGATACAGCTCTGCACGCAGAGGAAGAAGGATGGCAGAGACAGTTTGGATGCTGGAAGTCAATTTTTTTTGAGGCATCAAATATAAATTTTCTAGAGTAAACACTGGGGCCTCTTGATCCCTCAGAAGTCAGAGGAGCAGCTCGGTTTTGGAATAGCTTCTTAATGGCAGCCCCATTTATAACCTAATTCTACGCCAGGCAAAATTTACTTTTGCATAATGCACCAAACGTAAGGGTGGCGGGGGAAAAGAAGGGTTAATTAATCTGACTGAAACCAAGTTGAGGTATCTTGAGCAGAAAACTCAAAATGCTTCTTACGCAGTTCTGCCGTGTGGGCCATGGGTCCATGCACCAGGAGGAGGAAAAGGAAGGAGCTGAACACAGACAGACAGGGGAAAATGAAACAAACAAAAAACCAAGGAAAGGAATGAGACGTGAGGCTATTTCCAACACAAGAGCCATCTGTTTTCTTTACGTTTGACAGGGACTTAATACGTATGTTGGCTGTTGACATTAAGGGACAGATATTGGTGGGTATGGACCAGCGTGGCTCCCTTGGCTTATATTAGAGCAACAGCAGTTTACAGCACCAGAAGGTCTGGCTCAAAGAGATGAAGTGGATGAGCACATCACACCAAGGACAGAAAATAGAAGCCAACACTTATTTTAGAGTTTATCTTTGGATCCCAGAAGGTACTTCATTTGGGCAGGGTTGAGAAAGAATACCATTCTGTTTTAAAAAGTCATGTTTGATCCTTTGCTTAGCAATATAAGCGCAGGAGTACAAGGAGCACCAAGTGCTATAATTACAAGTGTGAGGAATATGCATGCCTTATTTCTCTCTTGTAATGGGAGAAGCAAATTACTGACATGAACAGGAACTCCCCACAAGGGATGCAATTACTGACATGACATACAGCACGAGAAATCCTACGACAATGTTGCTACCATGTAAGCAAAGAGGTATTAAATTGGATACCTCGGGCTACCTTGGTTTGGAATCACAAGTCAAGGCGTGGTACAGCCACTGTACGAACTCCTCTCCTGTATGCACAAGCAAGTAGACTAGTAAAACAATGAACACGCGTTTAAAGAGGCCCAAAGTCTAAATGCTACTGAATAAGGCCAAGAAAAATCAGGGTGCTCTGTCCTCGTGTCCCATCTAGCACAGCACTAACACTGAAATGTGTCCACTAATGGAAATGAGATGTCCTTCAACGGTTGCTGAGTAGAGCAGGGAGGCAGGACAGACCGTAACACAGAGAGAAAAACTGAACACTGCCATGCTACAGAGTATTATAAGAGCAGAAATATTCTAGTGCAACCCTATTTCTAATCTCGCAGAAATTGAGGAAGGACTTCTGCTCTCTTCCATGTCCTTAAGAGGAGAGTCATCCAGTAAGTGAACCTCACACGACCCACGTGAAGCACAGGAGGCCAGCTGGCACTTCACAGATAGAGTGATCACCAGTATCACATAGAAAACCACTAATCTCTTCCATCACCTTCAAGCTGGAAACAACTTGCCTGTAGACCTGCTGTGATTTAAAAGCAGGACTGAAGCACTTCATAGAGCTCACCCACAAAGCATTAAGGAGCCCTCGCCCATATGCTCTTGATATCAGAGCCCAGGACAAATCCTGATGGATTCATTCCTTTCGTGTCTATACTTAAACATAGTCCTGATCCCTGCAGTGATCATCTTCCACAGTTCTGAGAAACCAGAGAGCCATATCTCACCTTGGAGGCAGGGTCTGCGGGCAGATTTGACCACTGACTTCAGTGCAGAGAGGGAAGAAGGTGAACCAAATCCTCTCTTCATGGGAAAAACCAGGCTCAAGGTCTCCCACCCCTTCACTTCCCATGGCAGAAGTTAGACCAGAGGAGACTGCTCCTACCCTCAGCAAAGCACAGAGATTTCATTTGTACGTTATCTGGTAAAAGAGAAGAATTTCCTTGCAAGCTCCCAACCCACCTGTGCCTGAGCACCGCAAAGAGCAGGAGGTCCTTTTAGCCACTATAAAAGAGTTTGAAGTTCTGTCCAAATTGGGCAGCAAAGCTCAAAAGACGAAGAAGAGAGAACATATTCCACCTTTGCAAGCAGAGGGAGATAGTGTACATTCCTACTGCGTGACAAAGGACCACGAATCTTCTAAGATGCCAAATCCCACCTCTGCACTACATCCCATGGGGAGACTTCTGCCTTCCCCACACTTATCTTGGCTGTGTTGAATACACACGTGCAGGGGGAAGAATTCGGCTGAGGCTTTGGAAGAGTCAGCCCTGTATTTTTCCCTTTGTGGCAGAAGAGGATTCAGAGATTTCTAACGATGCATGACAAACTGTGCCATCTGCTGTCCTTGATAGGCTCTGCTGGGTCTTAGTTTGAAAGGGAGAGAGAAAGGGGGGGTTGCTCTATAAAGTGAACTTTGGTATCTTTCCTTCTTTCTAATGATACAAAAAAAATGTAAAGTCTTGCATCAGCCACAGTGCAGGTTTTCTCATGCTTCATTATGCTTCATGCTAACAGTGCATGCAAAGAGGTGTAATATGTCACCCTCGGGCCAGAAGCAGACATCAAAAGGTCAAACGGCTCAAATGAGATAAAAATGAAGTGTTTGGGAATATATATTCAATTCTTTTCTTTTTTTCTTTATCTCTTATAATTTTTCTTTTGTACACAATCCAGGCATTGAAGCCAAACCCCCTTCATCCATGTCACAGGACTGGCTACTTACCTCCTCATTTGGCAATAAAGTTTTCTCTACACATATTTTGACCAATATCTCATCTAAAAATTACAGCTGAGGTAGCTGAGGTTGCACCTGTTCTGCATTAAATTAGCGATCAAGGGAATTTAATCCAAATTGTCTGCGTGTGCAACTGCCTGCATTTGCCTGGAGCAAACACCTTCAGCCAAACCACAGCCATGGACCTCCACGAGTGTCCAGTTGCCCTTGCTGGGAGCTACCTGCAGAAGCTTTTTTGGTTGAACAGAGTCCTTGTCACTAGAGCACCACAATGCAATCCACAGGGTGGAGACACCTCATGGGACATGCCACAGTTTTGTTTCTCTGGGCAGCATTTGGCTAAAACAGGGATGTGCAATCTAAAAGGGATGGAGCTCCATGGTGGAGCCCATGGGGACCCCACAGCACACGTTCCCATGGAACAGACACACGTGGTGCTGAGATGATGAAGGTCATGGCAGCAGCTGAGTCTGACCCAGAGTTTTTGGGGTTGGGATGGGGCTGCTCAGAGCTCTGGTTCCCATCTATCGGGCACCATGAGCACCTCACAAGTCCCACCAGTGTCTGTGGGAGGATGCAGCAGCCGAAAATCAAGCACAGCACAAGGCTTTTAATGGGTGGGAGTAGAGATTTCAGCAGCCTTCTGTACTCTGCTGCTTTCTGGAGCCTCTCAGCCACAGCTCAATAAAGAATAAATGAGGAAATTCAATAAAAAAAGGGAGCAATTATTAAAAGAAGTCTTAATGTCCCAGGAGCCTAGTGGGCATGTGCAAACAGATTTTTAATCTGGCCATCAGTATTAGAAACTGTAAAAACAGGGGGGGAGAAGTCATTGACATTAAGCTGATGTAGCAACAGACTTGGATTGAATAAAATAAATATCCCTGTGTGAGGCGATGGGCCTTCTCCCCTATTATCCATTGATCAGCTTTTCTGTGTGCGAGGCACAAGCTTTCACATGAAAATCTTGCCTCTAGTGAAGGCTTGCTGCACACCTAATCTTATACGGTAAATATAACTAAATCCTTTTGAATATGTATTTTTATTTTAAAATCAAAATGTTTCTGCAGATAAGAAAGTTATTTGATTTTTAAAGACTAGGTTTGGGCCTCATCATTTGGCAGGGAGGTGAAATGGGAAAAATGCTTTTCTGAGAGCATCATTTTCCAAGCATAAAGCTTGGGGCTTCTGGAAAAATCTCTTATTTTTTTTTAATCGTTGAGCTGGCTGAGTGGGAAAAGGTAAGCTTTCAATATTCCTTTTACTCACATTCCTCTAGTGAAGATTACTCAGAGCAGCTTAAATAAAAATAAAGAGATTTGTCATGTATTAGCTCTTAGGGAGCGCAAATATATTTAGAAAAAAAATATTTGAGGCTAAACTTGCTGCATTTAAAAATGACCTACTGTTTGTACTTGGGAAATGACTTTCTGGCAAATATTTACACCTGCCTTGGGCTCCAGTGGTCTCAATACAAGGTGAAAATACAGCTCAGCTGATGGCCCTGCTGAACAGACCTCAGAATGCCCTCAAATGGGAAATTCAGGGAGAATATGTTCCTCGTGGCATCAGCTTCGGGTACAGTTTTACCTAAGGAGAGAACTTAGTAAGAGCAATGAGAAAAACATCGCTTCATGACTGAGGGCTGGGTCTGACTCCTGCTCTTCTTCTTTCTTGCAAAATGAGGATTTTTTTTTTATGAATATGAGTCCCATGGCTGAAATATTTTAACAGAATATTTTTCCTCCATAGAGGAAATATTTTTCCTCCTCGGTAGAGTTGTATCAGCAAGAAAAAGAGACCACCATGTTCATCGGGTGTGAAACACTTCATTCTTACTTTGCCCACTGAAGTAAACTCATTTCATAGTACAAAGAGCTGCAGAGGCTCCTTCGCTTGCATGTGGAGTGCTTCAACTTTTAGAAAGTAGATCATTTTTTTGGCTTTGTGGGTAAATATTCCACCTTTTACATTTGAAGAAAATCTTATAAAATATGAGATTTTAAAAAGACATGTTTTTGCTTTCTAACACCTAGAAGAAGACTGAAAATAGAAAATAAGCTAGCTGAAGAAACTGATGGTTATTGATGACTGTATGAAAATCCCTGTTTTGTTTTTTTTTTTTTTTCCCCCTTTGGCTTGCCTAGTGTGAAAGCTCATTACGGAAAGTCAATCAGAGCACACCCAGAGTAGCAAGCCCTTCTGAGTCACGATTTAGCAAGCTGCACTGCTAAGTGATAAATGCCGTCATATAACTGGCATGAAAGGGGTTTGACATTAAGCAAATGAAAAATCCAGAGAAAGCGGCATTTGGTGAATCCTAACCTAGGCGAGTATTGGGGAGAGTCTTTGGAAGAATACATGGGTCCTTTGGTTGGATACTTCTTATGCCGGGGAGTTGAAGGGGGCGGGGGACCCACAATCATATCTATCCTGGCAAAGTAAATAAGAAAAAAAGACACCAGCAAAATGCATAATGAAGCAACACGTAGAGAAAAGTTGGTCAGAAAAGTTGCAGAAAGAAACAACTGAAAAACAGAACGACAGAGAAAGAGAGAGAGAGACGGTGAAAATATATTCCACTGGAAACAGAAGGTTCTGTCCTACCACCTGGTTGTCAGCGAAAGCCAGTCTTATCCACCCCGGGGTAAGATTTGGAGATTTAGGCACCATCGAACCATCCTTAGGAGATCCCCCCACCCCAGACATAACAGGCAACATGCTTTACCCTCTGGAATGTATTTGCATATGCGTAGCAATATCCCACTGAAGTGGTTGGATATGAAACAACATATATTCATTCTCCTTTAAGTTCCAGTGCTAGATAACACATCCTCAGCTAGTTGAGAAAAGCATGAGTCGTTGGAGTCGGTGAGATACGCTGCAGGACTGTGTAACTCAATGGATGGGAGACATCCATGGCTGGCAAGGTGTCAGGATGAGACATGAGACAGTGTGAACACAGCACTGAAAAGAGCACGTTACAGACACACCACAGTGACAGAGACATTCATGATTAAAGAGGAAAGTGCATGTAAACACCCCAGAAATTTTAAATCCACCAAAGCCCTGGATATGGGAGGTCACAGCCAGCCCTGCCGAGCTGAGCTGGTGAGGAGAACACAGTGCTTTGCTGATGGGAAGGGAAATAAAAGTATCTGTTCTCCTCTGAGCTGTCCTGTGACAACCTCCCTGGGGTCCACTGTACTCCTAGCACCAGTTGGTCATGCCCCAACATTGCCCGTGGCTATTCCCAGCACACACCTCATCTACAGGGTGGCCCTTCCAGTTTCTACTGGGCAGGTGACCAGCCATGGGACCTCTTGGTGCCCATCTGGCTATGGTGATGAGTGCTTCAAAGGGTGACTCCAAGGGGGTCTGCTCCCATCACCATCACTGGTGTCCTGCTCAGCGGGGACAGTGAAATCAGTGAAGCTGCCTGGTAGCCCTGGAGCCCAAATCCAGGTACTTCACACTTTTAAAGCAGCTCCTGGTCCTCCTGACTTCCCTGCACTGGGGTGGATACCCTAGCCCAACCTCAGCAACCTCAGCCTCGCAGTCCCATGGGTACAGCTGAGAGGAGAATTCAGACTGGTCTTTGAAAGTTGCCATTGCCTACCCTAACTCCCCCCAAAAAGAAGCCAACCAAACCACTTTGTCTTTGCAGCACGTCAACTTGAAGGACGGGAGACTTGGGTGGATGGTGAGGCAATCTGCCACTCCAGCTGGGGGGTTGAAAACTCAGGTGTCCCACCTTGACCCAGTGGAGATGACAACCCAACGGCTCACTACCCACAGTGGAGGCAGATTGGAGGCCTCACGTTTCAGGTTATTAAAGTTAGGAAATATAAATCCCCTTCTCCTCCTCTTCCCTCTCCAGATTCAGCTACATGCCTTGGATCTATAATCATTGAATTTGTACTGAATGGGGGTGAGCAGCTCAATGACAGGAAATTCTCCAGGATATTTTAGTCCCCATCGCAAGGGAGAATTTGCCTTCTGGATGCATATCTGGAAATGGGAAATGCACAGCGTGGAGCAAGGCTGAGAAAGTTACTTCTGCTGCTTGAAGATCAAAAATAGCAGAGTTAAAATGGTCTCTGAGAGGTTAGTGGGAGAAGAGAGACTCCTCTTTTTCCTAAGACAGTTTTCCTATTCTATTCTATTCTTGGGGTTCCTATTAGCTGTTTGCATACCCAAACACACTTTTTTGCACATTTGCTGAATTTGCCAGGGATCTAGGTGGGTTTGAAATTAAAGGGAAACTTCTCCAGTGGCTTCTAGAGGCAGTTGGGCTGCCACAGCCAACAAGGGAAATTGTTTCATTCTCCAAGTCTAAAAGTAAATGGTAAATTATTTTGACTGGAGATAGCCTATGGCCAAGCCCTGGCTGTGTTCTGGGTGTCCTTCGAGCTCAGCAGATCTGGGGCTACTTCTGCTGAGCCAACACAGTGTTGGGGGTTTGGGGTCTGGCGTTCAATGTGGGACATCAGGGCTGAGGGAGGAGTGGTCTGACAAAAAGGTTTAGCTCAGATCCTCTGTTCAGAGCAGACCAAATTCGCCTGGGTTTCTTTGCAGGAGAAATAACTGTGTGATTAAAAATGATTAAAAATTTCATTTAAAATGAAATTTTAAAGGCCCTTGCTGGTTCCACTTGTCCCTTTTTCACATTTCTTCCTCTGCTAAAACTAACTCATCTCCCCCTAAAATTTGAGCAGAGAGGCTGAAATGCAGCCTGGTGAATCCACACCTCCGTTGGTGGGCTTGGATGAGAAATCCCCATCTGCCTGTACTTTCACCAGACTCTACCATCCGAGGTGGGATTCCTCCTAAACCAGCTTAGCATCCTACCCTCTGCCCATCCCACCACACCAGATACAATTTTGCATCATTCCTAGAAAGGTACCAAATTAGCCAGATTAGCCTTAAAACTGGGGCACTGAACCTTTGCTATCCTGCCAGAAGGACCAGGGAGATAACAAACCTACTGTATCTATGGGATATACTGTAATGACAGAAATTCCCAAAGTAAAGCCTGGAGGAGCCGTGTTTTAAGTGTGTATGTCCTGGGGTGGGCTTAAAGGCAATTTTGGTGGTATGACACCACCATTTTCAGTCCCTGCCCTCCTCATCCCTGTGGGTTCCAGCCACAAGCACCGGTGTTTCCCTTGAGGCTTTCTCTTAGGAAGAAAAAGAATAAGTTGTAGCTGCAAAGGAAAGTGTCTCTCTCCTGGGCATGCCTCCACAATGAACAAAGAAACAGTGGAAAAAAATGAAGCAAAGAGAGGGATCTCTTGCCTGGCCTGAAGGTTTTTAATCCGGGAGAGCATGTCCAGGTGACCAGCTGAATACTGCTCGATGACATCCATCACGTCGTAGGGCCGAAGGCTCTCCTTAAACTTGCGCTTGGAGACGAGAAATCTCATAATGCTGCAGGAGGTGGAGAGGAAGGAGAAAATATAGTCCCCCGGCTGCAGCCTGACCTGCTTAGTAGCAGATAAAAAACACCACAGGGAGCTGCTTTGGAAGGAAAACGGAATAAATCCCAGTCCTGTGGGTTTGGGAGAGGACGCGGCAATAGGGGAGGGGGACTGCAGGGGCTTGTGGCTGCGACAGGGGGTTCCCGATGCCCCTCGGACTGTCAGCTGTGCCAATGTCCTCTCTGCACCGCTCTTCTAAATGTCAGCAGCAAATCTCAAAGCTGGTGAGAGTGATCATTTGGATGCATCCCTGCGGGGAATTTTCCTGTTTCTCCATTTATTCCTTCCCTCAGCAAAAATTGCCCTTTCTGGCAGAATTTTCTGCAAAGGAGAACAGGCCACCCAGGGGAAAAACAGCCTGCAGCACAGACATTTCAGCATTTGCCACCTTTGCTTGGATTTAAATTTCCTTTTTTTCCCCCTATTCTTTATTTTTGCAGACCGCTTCCCCCCTCTCCCTCTCTTACCACACTGCCCTGATGCTGACTTTCAGTCCTGGTGTCAAATCTTCTGTCACAAACTCGCAGTTGCAGCTTTTGTTCTCATCAGGAATGTCTTCTCCGGGGAGGCTTGCTTCTGGATTTGGGAGAAGGAGGAATAAAGACAACGTGTTACCATTTCCCGTGCTGGTACCGCGTGAGAAAATACAAGTGGGATCACAAACAGCAATCCCAGGGGGAAGCACCAGTGAAATTCAGTGAAATTCAGTGAAATTCAGAGATATCTTTGCTGAGCATCCCGATGGGAGCATTTCCCAAGACATGTTATGGTGATATCCAGCAATGCCAACTGCAGCTCTCACCCATCTCTAGATGCCTGACTCTTCCTCCTTTCCCCATCCCTATATACATAAATATATACATTATCATGGTGTCAACAGGCGTTTTCTTGTCTCTTATTATACTCTGAGCTAAAGGACTGGAAGGGGAAGGAGATTTGTGTGAGCACCGTGGCTGGTACCTCTGCCCTTCTTGGGTTGAGATGGAGAAGATGCTGGGGTTGGACAAGGCTTTGGGGTCCAGGGCAGGGTCCCAAGTCCTCACCTTCTGAGTTTTGCCGCGACGCCGCTCCCTTGATGCGGAAAGCTTGCCGGGCTCGGCTGCGGTCTCCGAAGCTCCAGCTCTTGGGGACTTTGCTCGGGCTGTCCTCGATGCTCTGGTCAGCGCTGGGGGACCTCCGGATGCCCTGAGCCTGTGGAGAGCCTTTCCCTTTGGTGCCAGCACCGCGGGGACTGGAGAAGACACGATCTTTCAAACTGACCTTCTGACTGTTCAGAGAAACACGTTGAAACAAAGACAAAAAGGAGACAGCAGGAGGAGTCATTCTGGAAACCACGCAGTCCTTCCCCACCAGCCATTAGAAACCAAGAGCACTTCCAAGCAGCAGTGAGATGTAGTTTTGCTGTTGGCTTTTTTTTTTTTAATATATATATTTATTTTCTTTTTTTTTCTTTAAAGAAAGCATTGTAGAAATGTTTCCGCCATAATGAGTGAAATGGGAATGATTATTAAGAGAGAGAAAATAATGAGGACTTAAACAGAAGCCCCTTGTGGGATGCCAGGGCTGGCGGGACAGAATGACGTTAAACAATGAAGTTATGATTCCTTAAATCACTGATCGGCTCCGATCACGAGCGAGGAAGCTTTTCTTTCACAACTGCCTTGCAAAACCCTTTGTCTAATAAGAAAATACTAATTTTAAAAAGCCTTTATCTTAAACTTTTAACTCTCTTGGAAACGCTTCACTTCCGATGTTCAGACCTGCCCTTTCCCTTTCTTCAACTCCTATATTTCCTCCCTCTTAAAACATGATCTGCCCCTTCTATATATTCTCAAGAGCTCCTCTTTTCCCAGTCGTATACTTAAATACTTAAATACAAACACTTAAATGTGCAACTCTTTTGTATCCTATAAAGATTTGATCTAAAAACTAGCTAACATCTACCTGCACCTCTGCTACGGGTGTCATAAACACACAAAGCAAAATTTTACGACTTCAGAATATGGCATTTTATTGCTGTTTTTCTATTAAAATCCCATTTCTTTAAAACCTTGTAATTATGATTTGAAAAGATCTCTCCCGGAAACAGAGATGATCTTACTGAGAAATAGTCTGCTGACCACCCAGCTTGAATTATTTTCCAAATGCTGAAATTTGTTATTAAAAGCTTTCACCCAAATGAAGATGATGAATTTTCACATGAAAACTGCAAAACAAAAAGATTTTGTGAATCTTTATGAAAGAGCAAACTTTATAGAGACAGCACTGGGGAAACCAAACTGCAAATAGTTTTGGAGAATTTGATATTTTCTGAATAGCAATTGAGCCTTAAAATACACTAATAGAGGTTAGACATTCAGTGCAAGGCACTTGCACGTACAGCCAATATTTTTTATATAGGCGAATCAAAACTGAGTAAAAACACGGATTTAATTCCCAATACTCTGTACCACTGCAGCAGCCACTTATCATTTTGCTGCAAACGCTCTGACTCAATTTGCGGGAAGAACATGGCAGGAATTCTGATTTCCACATCAGATTTCCAGGTCACCAACCAAAGACCTGGGTTGTTTGGTTTGGTTTTTTTCTGTCTCTCAGCAACGCCACCTCAAAACTCAGAGCCAAACAGTCCTCCTTTGCCTCCCAAACCGGCACAAGGTTCTTCAGTCAGAACTGAACTGCTGATATTTGAAGCAAAGCAAAACCCAGCTCCCTTTTCCCCGGCCGTGTCGGCTTGTGCTGCGCTGACGGGAACAGACATTTGTTTGTGTCACTAGAGGAAGAAGACGTGACTCGGAGACACACGGGGAGCAGATTTGTTGAGTAAGAAGGTGCTATTTTTACAAAGTCGCTTTACACTGGGAGACATCGACCGTTTACAGGCAGAGAAAGGTGCTTAGGGCAGCACTTCCCACAGCTGCGCAGCGCGATCCCGGGGGAACCATCAACGCTCCCCAGGGACCGGGGCTGCCGGGCAGGATTATCTGTGGCCACCAGCTGGGCAACGACTCCACCTTGAAAGGTACATTTGAGAGAAAAGAAAATTTGTTCGTGACCAAGTTAGAAAAGGCAGAATTATTCCAATTAATGCTGCATTTTCAATTCAGGTAAAGACTGGCGATTTCATTTCCAGCGTGCTGCCCACCTGCAGGGTCTGTCTGAAAGCCACGGGGCCAACAGATGTTTTCAGCACAGCTGAAAATCAGATCAGAGGCACAAATCCGCACAGGAACAAGCATGTGCCTAAATACCTTTCTGGATGTAAGCCTTAGTCGCTAATGCTACCGAAATCATTGTACATAATGAGCCAAATGTATAAAAGCAATTCTCATTCTGTGTTTCTTGGATTAGAAACCAGATTGAAAATTTATTTGTCATTTAATCCTAAATAGGCCAATTAGATTTTTTTTTTTTCTTTATTTCGGTTTATTTCGCAGAATAATATTCCTGGATTCTACTGCATGTCAGTAGATTGAAGGCTGAACTACCTGGTCTTCTTTAACAGCAAGTTTTATAAAACAACAAATCAGCAACACACCAATATTCAGAATTCAAAGCAATCTCTTCTGCTTCCTCCTCTGCTGAACTGCTCCCATCACCCATCTCAGCATAAAACCAGTTGCCTGTCACTGAGTAAAGCAGGGCCTTTTCTTTGGGCCCTTTTTCCACTCCCACAATAAATGTGCTGCAAACGTTGGCAGGAATCACAAAAGGCAAAAAAGAAAGCGTTGAACTCAGTGAGGAATACGAGCAAAGAGTTTAAAGCCTGAGAGCATGAGGTGCAACACTTTCACACATTAAAAAAATCGCTTAGAAATCTGATGAACAGTTAAGATCTGGGTGGGTTTTGTTCCTGAGCACTCACTACTCAGAAAAAAACCCAACGCCTGACATAACTTCTCTGTTTTAACATAGACAATATGAGACAACACGAACAATTAATTGAATTTTTCCTTCTGCCATGCAATTCTCTCATTGGAAGTGACACCTGGAATCACATGCAAGTACAGTCCCTGCAGAGGAGGATGCTGTTGGGGTCTGCAGGAGCTGGTAGGAAAAAGTCCAAAAGAAATATAGACATATATAGAGATATATGTTGTCAGCTAATCCAAGATCATGTTCTCATTCAACCAGAACGTCATGCAGAGTGACGCAGAGTGTCTGGGAGGGGTGGTCTTTGGATGTCACTCGAGCAGATGGTAAATGAGCCTCAGTCGGGTGGAAAGTGTCTGTGTCAGTGACATGAATGTGAGGAGAGCGGTAATCCAGCCACACACGACAACATGAATGGAAGCTGGGAATTGTGATAGCTAAGAGTGGGGCGAGCACAGGGTAGGTGCCCTGCTCATTCCAGGGGGAAGGGAAGGGAAAGAAAACTGTGGCAACCAGAGACAAAGATTATGGGAAGCTGTAACAGCATAACAGGGCGGGCTTTAGTTCCTAGGTCTTCATAACCAATTTCAACTGGCATCTATTAAAACCATATCTGATAACAAACCAGTTATGTTTCCAGGCTGACTTTGGGGAAGGTTTACAAAACTCTCAGCTTTTTACTTGAATTTAACAAAGGATAGAAACCGTGTTGGTTTTTTCTCTGCTGCCAGTCAAAACACTAGAGCCTGTGCTTGGACAAATATGCAAGGACCAAGCCATGGTCCCCCCACTGACAGAAAGACACTCACTGCATTAGTGGGCTTTACATTTAGGTTCATTTATGTCCAAGAGCCCAGCACTCAGCAGCAAAATACCAGTGATACGAACTAACCTTCAAATATAAATATTAACTAACCTTCAAAAAAGCTTCCATCAGCATCTTTAGGATGCTGGGGGTCTGAGCTCCTGTTTGAAACCCTCTGGTTTGGGCTTCATTCCAGAGTCCTCTACAGTATTAAACCAGCACTTTTAAAAAATGTGGACTCACTTCGTTAGCAGTCATTTTGGATCAATGAAAAGTATCACTTGTAATGCCTTGTCATTGATTTTAAATTATGCTTGGGTAATCATTTCATTTTCTTCTTTCATTTTGGAGGCAGCAAATGGTAACCAAACCGGGTTGGACTAGAGTGGACTCAGATCTGTCTCTGCAGATGAACTCAGCCAGTAACAGTGTTCATTCTTCTGAGAATCCACAGCCAGGAGAAAGAGGTTATCTCCTGCTGGGAAACGAGGCTGGTTTTCAATCCAGAGTTTGTGCTGATCTCACGGTGTATGAGAACAGCTTGCTAAAACCAGGCAGGAGTGCTGGGAGTGACTGACGGCCTTTGTGGCTATCGCTGGGCTCCACTCTGGTCACAGGTGTGAGTAAGAGGCACAAACCAATTACTGGAGACAGGAAGGAAAGGAAAATACATCTGTGTGTGCAAAACGTGCCATAACTAGAGCAGAAATCAAGAGAGGACCAGGCTCAAGCCTGGTTTGCCTCCAGTGATTTCAGAAAAGCCATTGAAAAGGTGAATTCAGCCCGGAGAATGGAGTTTCTATGAGAGGAACCTGAGCATAAGGAAAAGAAAAGGTCAGCCAATGATCAATGTCATGGTGGGTAATCCCTCTTCATCTCCAATCACAATGTTAGATGCGGGTTGAAGAGAGTGACTGAAATCATTATGGGACAGAGCAGAGCTGCACCATCCCCGCAGCCACCACATCAGCGTGGGACCTCGGGCGAGTGAAGGGACACTGGAGCCAGACACGTCTTTAACCTCAGCCTTTGGTATTTTGCAGCACTGCTTTTACAATCACCCCTCTCTTCCTAACACACAGCCTTTTTCACCCCGAACTGATGCTGAGCGCTCTCAAACACCACATCATACATACCCTGCAGCTTCTCGCAACCTTCTGCTTTTTGCCAGCTCAGCTCTTTTGCATTTCAGGAGCAAAGCAAAACAGCTGAATTGCATCTTTGAGCTGGCTGATTATTCCTAAACAAGACTTTAAGAAGCACGTTGCAGCCAGACCCACAGGCCAGTCAAGGGCTCTGCAAACACCTTTCCTTCACCGGTCTGTGTGCCACTTTTTCCCATCATCAGGTCTCCGTGGTGCCTTCATCTCTCCAAGTAGATGCAAGGAAAGTCTCTTACAAAGCAGAATATGATAGACCTGATAATCTGGCTTGGTATAGTTACATTACAGTCTAAAAATGCACGCATTATTGCATTTATTGACTAGAGATCATTGGTTTAGTGCATTAAGAAACCACAGCTTCTAAGGAGTTTTCTATTAATTTACCTACATTGAGTTTTCCATGATTGCCTCATCGTTTGCTCTTACTTTGTTATATGCATCCTAGATGAAGGCTTTTAGCACTCAGCCCTAGATGCATCAAAGTGCTGGCATCTGCCCCTAAGAGTATGTGCAGTGGGGGATCGCAGGCAGGTAGCCCAAGGGGCCAGGAAAACAAGACATTATTTTTATGTTGCTTCAAGGATAGCCTATAGTTTTACTAAAGCATGCTGTGCAAAACACTACATTCAGGATGGATGCAGGTATCAAAGATGCTCTTGTCGCTAACCAGAAGTTCAAGACTCCTTTTTGACTGGAAGAACCACAGTCCCTAACCCTCCTTCTCTGGGTCTCCAATGAATTAAGACAATCTTGAGATAATAATTTGTATCATCCTCCCTTTCCCTTGCAGAACTCAAGACAGGGGAGATGAAATGAGGACCACAGTGGGAAGGAATTCAGTAGAAAATAGAAAAAAAATTATAGTGGCTTTACCAATGAACAATTCATGCCTAGGAAGACATGCAAGGAAGACATTAAGTTCAGAGTGGCTGATTTTCCAGAAAACAGAACCGGACATGGACAGGTGAGAGGACAGCATTACAAATATCACTGCTTGCTTTAATCTCTGCCAGAAACAACCTCAACATCGAGCAATTAAAAGGAGCCTTTCTCTGGGGAGCAGTCCCTGCTTGCACTACACCTCCACCTTCAAGGATAAAACAACCTCCCCTGGCAAATGGAAATGCTACAGAAGTCACGATAGTTTATTTTTTCAGCTAGACTATTGAACAAATCTTTGCCACCTGGAAATGCATTGAACTTCTGTCTGTGCAACATATCTAAACCAGACCTTTCAGGGATAAACCTCAAGGAAGGCCACAGCACCGTCAAAACACACAGCAGGAGGCTAACTCCAAGATTCAGGCTATTTATCCAGGCTGAAGGGATTTCCTGCCATGGAGAACTGCTTATTATGAAACCTCGATCATGCCCCCTTCCTCTTTGTTACCCATTCGGAGATGGGATTTACCACACCCCTTCTGAGCTGCTGGTACACTCAAGTCTCAGGCACAAATCTTAGCCTCTAGACTGACAGATAATAAAAATATCCAGTAGGGAAAAAATAGCAAGAAAAGAAAAGATACAAGTTGGAACAATTAATGGAGAAAATCAGAGAGACATGTACTTTTGAAACTGCAGTTTGTTGGCTTTCTGAGGGAGACAGAGACTGGTGATTTTGAGAATTAAAACGGACTCCAAAAAAGAGCATGCAAAAATCCGATTTCACAAACATGCGGCATCACTCGGTGCCCTGCGCTCCTGAGCTTCCACCTGCCTGGCTGTGGGGCAGAGCTGATGGGGTTCACCTGCCAGCATTCACAGCATGCAAACTCCGGGCATCACTCGCTCAAGAAGGTGCATGTTTGCTGCTGAGAAGCAGTGTCTGGGGCGGGGGAAGAGGCTCCTCCAGGGCAGGCGTGGAAGTAGACGCCGTATTTATGCATAAATAAGATATACGTATCTGCGTACCCTGATGGCCATCAGGTGGGTGCACTAAGGGATGCTCACTGGGAATTCTCTGAAGATGCCTAAGAATTGTCAGCTTGATGAAAAAGATGGAAAGTCTGCCCAGACGAAACTCTCTGCTCTAGCTATCTGTTCCCCACGGGATAGAAACAGAACCATTCACAATGCCACGTCAATGCTACGGGGAACCCAGATCCCCTACGTCTGGTGGGACAGGCTGAGATTAGTCCTTCTCTAGCTGCGTAGTAGAGGTGCTAGATAGGCAAGCCATGGCTTCCAAAGGCCACAAGACTAGGAAAGGTCAATTTGCAGTGTTCAGAGAGCCAAAGGAACGGTGATTGAGCAGAGGGAGGAAGCTGGAATTTCTCATGCTACTAACTTGATATTGCTGTAGAGCGCAATTAAATTTGTGAGGATTCCCTGGACCTTGAGGAGGGATGGAGTGATAGGGAGGAAGGGGTCTTTTAAAAAAAAAATAAATTAATTTTTTAATTTGTTTTAAAAGTTTTTCATCATTTGTTAATCTTCAGTTCCTGGCCTCCTTCCTTGCTGAGCAGACACCAGCTTGCTAGCCCAGACCAAATTCCCCATCCTCGTCTCTTTGATTCACGCGTTCTGCGTGATTAGCAGACAAGGAAGCCTCTAATTTCTGAGCGGGCAATGGGGAGGCTCTTTCACCTTTTTTTTTTTACTCATCTAGTACCTCTATTAAGCAGAGAAGTGATCAGAACGGGTGGTAGCAGGGTAGAGGGAGAATGAGCCGTGCAGCTTTTGATTAGTTCCGTGCGACGCATTTCCCGTGGTACCTAGAGTTTCCTGAGCAGCATCCGCAAAGTGACTCTCTGCACGGTTTGCTTTTACTGGAAATGAGGGGAGAGTAAAAATTAGACCTGGAAGCAAATGCCAGACAGGAAACTTTTGATTACTGACTCTAGGTTTAAAAGACAGGTGTTTTGAGGGCCGGGTTCATGACAGGATTTTTCTCTTTGAGCATTAAATGGAAAAAAAAAAAAATAGAAATCACGGGGGGAGGTTCTGAAATTTGTCTCTCTGTGGTCAATACATTAGAAATGTTGCACTCTGCATTGAATTGGTGGCATCAGCTCATCTACAATTGACTAAATCCTGCAGGAAGATTTTTCCATCTGTATTGGAAACAAAAAGTAGTCTCTTCTTCCTCTAAACAGATAAAAAAGACTTTTTTTTCAATTGTCTAAGTGATGGAGAGCCAAAACTTTAACTTTTTTTGTTCAACAACATCTAAAAAGTTCAAATTTCTCCTTTAAAAAAAAAATCATAAAGAGACCTAGTTTATCTGCAAATTATTCGCACTTCTCATACAGGAAATAGCATTATATTAAGCCTGGCATTAAAAAATAAAAAAAAATAAAACCAGGGTGTGGTGCAGTCCCTTATGGGAAGGGATTCGAAAACCTGTGTTCATGCATCTGTTTTTTGTACTGCTTTTTAGACAGGCCTTACCACTTCTGGGGAGTCGCTGGCTTTGCTGAGGCACCACCACAGCTCCCGTGAGAGCCCATCCCAAATCACTGCTCAGGCACTGCCCTGCCAGGAGATCGCCACCACCACCAGGGTTCTCCACGCCATGGAGCAGCCCTCTACCTGCAGAAGGGTAATGCTGTGGCCCCCGTCACCCCACCTGGTCACCAGCGGGCATCGCTTGCTGAGTTCATGGACAGATGGAAAAAGCCAAAGGGCATAAAAACCCAACCTCATTTTACATTTGAACTCAGCGATCAGAGGAGCTCATGGGCACACGCAGAAGGAATTTGCAAGGAATTCTCTCTGCTTCACGGCATCCTGTGCAAGCTCAGCCAACACCCCCCCTCCATCCTGGGGACTCCTCAGGCACCCGCAATGGGACCCCACATCCTCAGGGAGTCCTGGGGACTGGTGGTGCTACCGGGGCTGTTCTGGAGCTGGGGTCTGAGCATTGCAGCATGGAAGTGGGATATTCAGCATGCAGAGCCTCGGGAAGACATGGGAGTTACCCTCCTCTCAGTCTCCTCTGTGGTCCCTACGGAAAGATGCAGTCTCTTCTGTGCAAATAATCCGCTCCCCTGAAGGCAACTGATTATTTCCAGATTACTGTCAGTCCCAGCATGAGTCTCTGACACCAGCTGAATTGATTAGAAGGTCAAACCCCAACCCAGGCTACCATAGCCCATCGGGCTCCTGTGATTGACACCGGTTTCCATGGGCAGTAGCGGTTAGTGACACCTCAGACACCCTAGGCTGGATGAGCAGGGGCCCACTGAGTCAACCAAAGGCATCCTCCAGTGCGTACAAAAGCCTGAATCACACCCCTGAACAGTGTATCTCAGACAGACATACACATACATTGATATATAGATAGATATACGCACAGATATACATACACATTACAAGGTGGCTCAGTCCAGAATTCACTCAATATAATGGCCAAGGTCTTGCTGAGTTCATTAGGGACAAGGATGAACCACAGCTGAGGACAACCTTCCAAAGAGGTTCCTCTCATTACCTACAGGGCTGAACTCATGCTGGACAAAGTAATCTGAGTTTTAGCTTCCCAGTTCCCTGGAATCCTTCTGTTTCTTTTTCTCTGATATTAATGTATTATTATGATCATTTGGTTCATTAATTTTTAGCTTTTCACCCAATCATATTTTGGAAAATACAAGAGGAACAAATGTGGTCATGGATGCCTTCAGATGTTGATCAAACCATCTGTTAAAAAGCATCTGCAGCTCACATTTCATATAGAAGCCTCCATGGTCCTGGCTAACCATACGTCCGTCTCTTTGACATGACAATCAGAAGACAAAATAAACAGAGACGAGATGCCACAGCAAATTTCCAACCTGATTAACGTGGGAGCGATCAAACCCCGTTACCACTCTGATTTGCTGGCTTTCTGCAGCAGGAGGGGTGAGAAAAGCCCCATCAGAGAGCAGCCCTCATTCCCCAGGGGTTACAAGGCAGAGAGGACTCATCGTTTGACCCTGCATGAGAGCAGGGTGGAGAGATGCTTGGATGAGCACTACCTGGGGGCAGGGGCTGCTTCTCCTGGCCAAGACAGACGGTAGAGCGGATGCGGTGCCCAAAGCGATGGGCAACAGAGGAGGCTCTGTAAGCAGGTTTTAAAAAAGGGAGGAAAATAATAATAAAAATAAAAAAAAAAAGGAGCGGGGGGTGGTGAGGGAGTAGGGAAGAGGTAGGTAGCATGTAGAAAAAGGCCACCATCTTTTCCACTCATCCCACCTCCGTGTCACGGGGAGATGAGCTCCGGTCCCCCCGAGCAGGTCAGCTCACAGCTTCCCGGCACTCGGGCAGAGATGGATGCAGACAAGCTCGCGGTGGAAAACACCCCAGGAATGATAGAGAAAGGACGTAACCTGGCTCAGATCAGCTGGTCCCATTTTACGCCAAGAGCAAAATAAAAAAGCCACCCGAGTAAATTCCAGGCAGCCTCGAGCCTCTGCCACATTAACCCCGTCACTTCCCCATGTCACAGAATCACAGCATCTTCTAGGTTGGAAGGGACCTTAAAGATCATCTTGTCCAACCGAATCATCAATGTCCTCCCGCCCCGGGCAGCAGCTCTTTGAGTGCTGCCTGGGCAGGAATCAACACGGCTACAGCGGCTCTGGAGTCAGGGGGCAAGACCCCGAGTGCTGCCCCACACTCTGGTGGGGCGTTTGGGACGCTCCTGACCTTGCACGGCACCACTGACCTTGCACGGCACATTCCCACGAGCCGTGCCAGCATCCCTTCTCTGACTTAAAATATATTAAGATGCAAAACAGCGGGAAAAACTTTTCCATTCTGTTTGCTGTAAGGACTTTGCAATTAGGGAAAGAGGGTTATAGGAAATCAGCCACTCTCTACGCATAACTGCAATGGGAGGAAGATCCAGCTATCTCCAGATGAGAGACTGTGTTTCCTTATGTGGATGGAAATGGAAAGCGGTAAATCCTTTACCAGCTGGAGCAACAAAAGCGTGGTGCTGGGGTCTGCTGTGAGAGAAGATTCATCCTGAGGAGTTTCCGAAGTGATAGTCATCAGCGACAGACCACGGCTGGATGATTAACCGACGGGTGGGCTGAGAAACAGCACAAGTTTTCTTTGCTAAGGGCAGGATGACACATTGAGCATCATTGTGAGCCTGTTGGAAATCAAAGTGGGTGGGAGATTTGGGATGTGAATGTAAAAGAAACTTTGATTTGGGAAAATAGCTGATTTGCATACACACCTCCCCCCGAATATAGGGACCATTTTGTGAAGTTCCTTCCTGAGGTCTGAGATGTTATGAGATGGAAAAAGGCAGAGGGAGCAGGTAGAATTGATACTGCCCTAACAAAACCCAGAAGGGAAGAGCTGTGGTTCTGCTCTATGGCAGCTGAATTGAACAACATGGCAAGGACTGTAATGTCATCTACACAGCAGCTGCGGATCCTCAGCTTAAGGGTCTGGTTTAGCATCCTACAACAGAGGGCATCAAAACCCTCTGTGTCACGAGAGACAGATACACTACAGGAGCAGGAAAGCAACATTTGGAAATGACCCCAGTGATGTAGCTATACATAGAAAAAACCTGCTCTGAAAAAGGGCAGCGAAAGGCTCTATTTACTTCCTTCTGTGACATGAAATAAAGAAAGCAATGTAGAAAATGGATGTAGAAAGGGAAAAAATCTGCAACCCCTACAAAGAAACATATCCAACCTGGTGTTTTAACTGGTGAAAATGAACCCTGAAAGACAGGACTGAGATTCAAAAATAAGAAATAAGACTACTGCCTCAGAAATAAGCCTATTGCCTGCTTAGGATGATGGCTGGTGTGACCCTATGAGGAACCATCAATCCTAAGATTTCCTTAGCTGATCAGGTTGAAAAGAGATTTTGTCTCATTGCACAGTCATATGCCTGCGAGAAAAGTGGATTTAGCCTTTGATGCATCCAAAGTATGTCACTGGCTGAGACAGGGCAGCAGAGAAGCCAGGCACCTGGGATGAAACGCTGACCCTCCTGATGCCACAGGCAGGTGGCCAAGATTTCAGCCCTGGTCTGGTCCCAGAGAGCACTTCCCACATAATGCTCCCTGCTTTAATAAAGCTGGATGGAGGCTGCCTTTGCTCTCGCTGCACAGGCTGAGACCCCACATAGGAAAACAAAAAATATAAATTTCTGGATAGTTGAAACATGATCTTGGCGATTTGGATTATTTGGTAGGAAAGTGGATGGAGTGCTGTGCACGTTCTGCTTGCAAAGAAAAGCTCAAATGAAAGACAGAAAAAAGAAGGGAGGGGGAAGAAGGAAGGATGAAATTTTCCTCCCTTTACTCAGCACCATATCTACCCAGATATCTTTGGTTGGATTTAATGCCAGGGAAAAATTAGTTTCTGGCCTCTTATAAGCTAAAAGGCACGGCAGAAAATTACATCCGCAAAATGTCAGTTATACTTCTGAAAAACATATTTAGTCTTGACAATATTTAGGCTGTAAGCTATGTTTTGAGATATGAGATGGAAGATCTGAAAGCCAAGCAGATGATCTCCACAGATCATCAGTTCCACGTCTTGCTTCCCAAGAAAAAAAATAAGATTCAGCACCAGAACTACTTCTTAAAAGAACTGGGAAAATACAGCACAAAAAATCCCAGAATTAAATACTTCTAAGGGGATGAAAAGTATCCTAAAATTATTCCAAATACCAGCCCTGCTGCTTTCCCTGGGACATGCGAATAGAGAAAAGCTCTCCCCTAGGTGAGATTTATGGCTGGCCTTGGAAGGTGCTCGCCACGTCTCAGAGGGCGCCCGGCTGAGCACGCTCTGCGTGGTGGGCTGGAGGTGCGGAGGGAGGACGGAGCAGTGACCGTGCTTCATCCAGAGGTCGTGAGGCCAAAGGGGATGGGGTGGAGGGAAAGGGTGTCTCTGCCATGCAACGTCGTGCCGGGTCAGAGAGCCCTCCTGTGTCCCACGGAGCAGCAGGTCCCACGCAGCCCCGTGCGGTGTCCTGCAGCGAGAGGAGCTCAGGAGAAGTTGCTAACTTGGTGACAGGGTGATGGCTTCATGTTCCCACCTCACCTCCGCCTGGCACGGCGTCGGGTGATGGGGACATCGGCAAAGCATCACCTACCCATCGGCGCTCATTGAGCCTGCGTTATACTGGTTCAGCTACGACTCCAGCAACAAAAGTTAAGAAACAAAACAAAAAAAAAAAAGCAGCATAAACCAAAGCCCTGCCATCGCCCCGGAGAAGTGTCTGCCAGCTCTGCCCGTGCTGCCCACCGCTCTCTGTAGCCCCCACAGCCTCGCTACCCTCGCAGCTCCAGCCCGAGGGCAGGCTGGAAGGAAGATATGATTTAAGGTCCAGCATACACGTGGATACGTTGGACTGCCACAGCACAGAAAAAGCACGTTAATACCTAGAATGCTTCCCTCGATGGCGCCACGACATGGTACACACACGCACACACGTACAGAGAAATCTACGGGGAATGCATGGGAATGGCGTGTTGGCAGTGATACAGACCTTGGCGATGGTTCGGGCTGCTGCTCTTTCCTTTAAACAGAAGCAATAGTACATTAGCATGGTGTCAGGTGGCAAAAGATGTTGCTGCTTCACTGTTAAAAACATAACGAAAGGACAATACCAAACAATACAACTAAGTGGAAGTTGTGGACAGAAGAGAGGGAAAGGAGCACTTAATTCCTGGAGTTTCTGGCCCGGACAGAAGGAGACTGTCTCAGGAGACACTGGAGACTCACACAACCTCAGAGAAGACACATACAACGCACAGGGTTGAAGAGTTTATCCCAACCCATCCTCGTGCCTAGGCATGACGGGGACACCTGACGGTCGTGTGATTTGTGTGAGCACAGGAGGACTTCTGTGGGCTCAGAGAGCTGCCCCCTTCCTTTGGAAATGCACCGCCCTGTCCTTTTTCTGCACGTAGGGAGGGATCTGAATGGCTCTCGTGATCCCCGTGCACTTGCTTTTCCTTCCTGGCCATTGGGACTGAGCTAATGTCAGATCTCTTGATGCACAGCTTCATCCTGCCCTGCTAACGTGTGGTCCTTGGGGGACACTGGTGGGAAGGAGTATGGACTCCTGCCCTGACAGCCTGACACCCCAGGTGGGGCTTCTGCCTCCAAAGCCTTTGGCAGCTACTTTCCCACAGGAATTGGCAAAGGCTACGTGGAGGGAGTGGGATGCCACAATTTTTGTATGCGGTTTTGTCCTGAGAACCCAAACCACTTGATTGTCCTGAAAAATCATTGATGTTGAGGACAACATAATCCCAACACCCACACAAGGGTAGGTGTGACACTGCAAGTCAAGCTAAGGCCACACAGAAAAAAAAATCTCCTTCACCGACAAGGCATCTTGGTGTCATTTCCCTCCAGCAATGAGGGAAACCTGCTCTGCCTTCAAATATTCACATTGGGAAATTGCATTTAATCTGGGTCCCCGAAGCAGCCTTGTCCCTGCAGCCCCACAAGAGAGGGAGCAGACTGTGTTCCTCAGCAGACAAGGGTTTTCCTCCCCTAACATCTGAGAGACTAAGGGACAAAGCAGACTGTGAGAAGAGACCTGGGCAGGAGGAGCTCAATTACCTCTGAGCTTGATGCTCTACCAGCCCTGGTCCTGCCTCCACCCAGCAGTGACCGTTGAGATCTGCACAGACCCTGACCCTTGGGCTGAAGGCAACAGCCAGGAGAGACTAAGAAAAATCCCCCTCCACCCTCTGCTCCTTGCTCAGACAACCTCGAAAGCCCAGCCTCAGTCACTAGCTCAAATAATCACATTTTTAAAGTTCGTAGCCACGTGTCTACGGATCTCTACTCTCTGCAGAGACACAAAGCCCAGGGCAGGTCCCATCCCACGCTCCCCAGCTGGCCCCCATGCCCACAGGCACAGCCAACATCTCTCCATCCCTCCCAGGGTCTGCACACTCCTCATTCAAATGGGGCAACCTCGCCTGCTTAAAAAAAAAAATACCCCTCTTGAGCATAGTTTTAAGTTGCAGGACTTCTGGCCTTCTAGGTCAATCCTGAGTACCTTGCCACAGCAAATTTAGTCAAAGTTTCTCACCCCTTCAACCTTGCCTGCTCTCTGGGGGAGGCGAGGGAAGGCTGGAGGGAACAGAGAATGAATTAACACATCGTGGGCCTGAGTCTCCTCTGAGGGTGGTGAAGGGCAGAAAGGTCAGAGGAAAACCGGGAACACTACCTCGATGAGACCCTTCAAAAATGCAACTTTGCATTTTCGGCCGAGTGCTGTAACATCACTCCAGAGCCAAGCGAGGCTGAAGAAATTCATTTACAGCATGGGAAAGGGATGGGGTCGCTGAACGACCCAGGGGGGATCAACTGCCAAAACCTCTCACATCTTCAAGGCTGTCCATATGCAAAAGGTAGGAAGGAAAAAACAACAAAAGAAAAAAAGAAGAAAAATACCCAAAACCAAAAGAAAAAAAGTCGCAAAGTGTGTTGTGCTTTCCAAGCTCTCTTAACTCTGCTGCTAACCTGAATGTCAGTCCCGACTTGCTCTTCAGGTTCCTCAGGAGCTCCAGCTGGTTCAGAGGAGGGATGAGTCTACAGGGAGAAAATAAAGACCATTAATATTCTGGCAGAGATGATTTCAGAGCCTCCTGTCTTGGAACCTTCCCCCGCTGCCCCGTCCTTACAACCAGAACCAGCTTTGTGCCACCAACCGCGACTGGGGGACAGCTCGGGAAGGGTGGAGAGGGGTTTGGCTGCTACTTCCACCAGTGTCCTAAGGCAGAGCGGTGGGGGAAGAGAGAGAGAGAGACAGCAAGAGAGAGAGAGAAACTTGTCTGCACCACCCGATTTTGAACCTCCCCAGAAACCAAGCGGCTGCCAGGGTTTCTGCGCAGCACGGCGGTGTTCTGGCAGGAGAGCTGTTTCACCACCTGTAGATCAGCGGTTGGCTCTGCTTTGTCTGGGGCTTCAGCTGTGTATTTAGTGGGGAAAAGCTTGAATTTTGGAGGTAAGTGGGAAAACTCAACCCTACTGCTCTTGGGAACGCGGGGAGGCATGGCAGGGAGCAGCTTACAGGATGGAGAAAACAGGGACCTGGGCTCGGGGCCACCCCAGGAGAAACAGCAGTGTGCACTGGGGTCAAGTTTAGCCAAATTCCTACTGTCTGTGTTAGGTGTTGCCCCAAAACGAGGCAAAATCATGTATCATTACCTTCTGGATCAGGAAAGAATCTTTTCCAGGAAGAAAAAGAACCTGACAACGGGAATCCTGGTTAATAATTAAAAAAACCCAACAAACACCCTGGTGCCTGTCCCGCTTTTGTGCTAAAAGCCACTGAATTAGCTTCCACATCCACTTTTGCTTTCTTTCCTCAGCCCCTGGGAGACTGGGGCTTCCTCCATAAATATTTAACGCTGACATTCACAGTCAAGACGTGAGCTGGAGGTGTCGGGGGAAGGACAGAGAAAGCTGCACGCAGTTGGGAAGAGCAGCATCTACTCAAGAGCGGCACTTGGGGACCCTGCATTCGAGGTCAAGGCCAAGGGGGCTCATCCCAGGGCTTGCTGCAAACTCTTTTCTGGGCCACCAGCGTGCCCTTGTCAAAGTGTTGAAGTGCCACACGCCACCGCTGTTCCCAGAGGGTGCAAAGTCAGCAGAGCAGCCGCCTCCAGTCGTGCTTGTGACAAGCGAGTGGGAGGATGCATCATTGCAGGGATGAAGGGGAGGATGAGGAGCTCCTGAGGGCCTGGGAAAGGGTTTCCTGCAGCTGCCCACATCTGGGCGGTTGGGGCCACAGCCCAAAGAGGCACAAGCTCCTCGTGGACCAGGGAACTTGTGGCTGCCCCATCCCTGGAGGGGTTCAAGGCCAGGCTGGATGGGGCTTTGAGCAACCTGGTCTGGTGGGAGGTGTCCCTGCCCAGGGCAGCGGGGTTGGAACTAGATGATCTTTAAGGTCCCTTCCAACCCAAACCATTCTACGATTCTGTGAAGCCCAAGGCAGCATATACTTAAGGTTTTGCTGGAAAAATGAGCCTTGTAGGTTTTAAGGACAGCAAGAAGGTTCTACTCAAACTGCCCCAAACTTGCAACTTAGGACAGGAAGAAAAGGGGTGCAAGCACTTTCAGACTAATGGACTGGTCTCGCTGAGGTGCTGTAAGAAATGGGGCTGTTGCTTTCTGTAAAACAAAGGCAGAGATATTCATGTCCACATTTTTTCCAGCCATTATGAGACCAATAGCTTCACACTTTTCCTCTAACTGAAAAAAAAGCCCTGAACAACTGGAAAACCCTCTCCTCTGCAGGCACAAAACTCATCCTCCAAACCGCAACTGTTCAGCAAAGCGGATTTGCTGTTCCCAAGATTGAGGCAATCAGAACATTTTCCAATCCTAAGTATGGAGAAAAGAATAAAAATAGGCTTGAAAATTTTGGCTCAGCTCCCCAGTCGAGCCCTGTTCGCTTCCATCCAGAGAAGAGCACATCTTGATCTGATGAATTAATGATCCTCTTCACTCAAGACGTCAGGAAGAAGCTGACCTTGGTGCAGTGGAGCAGTGCATGAGCACTGGGCTGTCACCTCCCTTCAAACCCACCGTAGGGTTTGCAGATTCCTTCCAAGATGAGAGATGGTGGTGCATAAAATCCAGCACAAAGTGTACTTAGCATTTAATGAAGGGTGCATGACTGTTCTTCCTGTTAGTTAGTTTTTCAGGGCAATCCATACTCAGCAGAAGACAGGACAACAGCCCCACTTTCTCCAGCTGGAAGCACAACTGCAGTGCTCCCAGTGATGCAGGTCTCAAAGCTGAAAAGCTCATTAGCTCACTAGATCGAAGGATTCAGGATCCCAAAAGGAGTTCCTTCCTTTGCATTAATTAGCCCATAACACAAGGTCTACAGCGTGCTGAAGGTGGCAATCCCTTGGGCTACCAGAGATGCTCCCAGGCAAAGGGAGCAAACACAGAAATTCACCGTTTCTGTGGCAGGATGATGGCCCTGGTACACATGTGGTGGAAAAAAAACCAATGTTGTACTGAAACAATAATTATTAAAAATGGGTGTAAACTCATCCACGTACTTGGCCTGAAATTTAACCTGCACTGAACGCTCAGCATAACCCATAACCTGTCATTACAAGAGCAGCTTGGGGAACAGCTACGGCATTGCACTATTTCACCAGAACCTCCAAGAAAAGGCAGGGCTCTGCACAGCGCTTTAACTGGGCTTTGCTACAAAATGCTGGATGGAGGGCACCCTGCACTGGTGTGTGCACCCAGGGGACAAGGTGCACAGGTGTCACCCTGTCCTCCAGAGACATGGAGAAAGGACCTCCGGCTGGGGCATCTCACATTTTCTCTCTCTCCTCCTGGTCCGTGGGTCACTTGTTAGCAAGGGAAGCATGTTTTGGTTAAAGGAGAGCGAGGTGAGAAGATCTGCACGCCACAGGAACACACACAGCTCATGCTACCCACCAGAGCAATGCTTCCGAGTCACCTACAGCTGCTTCCCACCACCCCTCCCAGTACAGCACAGAGAAACACCACACTAACTCCCGGTGCCAGCTCCCCCCATCCAAAGGGAAGGGAAATTTCCTATTCCTGGTAGCACAGACAACGTTCAAGCATCAGGGGACAGTAGGGATATCATGCCTCCGGCCAGGACGTCACCAAAACCCCACAACACGAGGAGGGCAGCAGCACACAACAGTGGGTGGGAGCACACACAAGAACGCGCACACACCACGACACGCACGCAGAGACCACGATGATCTTTTTCAACAACCCCAGTATGAACAATTAGGAAGAAGGTGACAAAGAGATGGATGCTGGAATGGGATGAGAATGTAAATGAGTCTCCATGCCGTGCTGGAGTTCCTATAATGAGCCAATTATTGCCCTAACCATGACTTTATGTCTCCAGCCTAAGCTATTTTTCATAACTGAGAACGTTTATGAAACTTATAAAATATTTTATTATAAGAAATGGGATGCAAGTGACACATTCTTATTTCATGCCCAGCAGTAGAAAAATGTCTGATTCTCACAACAGGCTGTCGATTAGGACAACAGGAAAACACATTCATAATATTATACTTGCAATCCATTGATGCCATTTGCTGTAAATTAACCACCCAAAGTGGTAACTGTGATTTACTAGGGCCATAAAATTTGCATCTGTGAAAACTGGAACCAGGTTTGGAAATCAGGCACTAAGTCACATCAGCTCTAACGACACTAATGCATCTAGTGAGGATTTAAACTGCTCCAAGAACAGAGCTTGGCCCAGTCTTGAAATGCAAGCCATTCATTCCCCATCATAAAATATTGACTTGACTACACCTTCAGATACCCACCTCATATAAAATATGCCTGTGATTTGAAAATTACTCTTTTCTGCAGAACCTGAGATAACATTATTTATAATAAATCTTACCCAGCCACATAGAGGTCTTTTTGTTTGGATTCATCCCAAAAGGCTAAGCCCTAGATTGAATAACTGGGGCTAAGAACTGCTTGGCTTTAGGTCAGTCTTAGAAGAAAAATCTGAAGTGGAAACATCTTGCTGAGATGGGCTATCCCTTTCCCAAAAATCAGACTGGATTACTAGAAGAAATGAATGATCATTTCAGTTTAGCATTCCACAGCTTTCTCTCCTCTAGAAGTTGTCCTCAAAAGCAGGCACGGCTGCTACTGGGATTTTATCCTGTGCTACCACTGATGCATCCCATAGTGCCACAACACCAGCAAATTCAGCAAATCTAGAGTTACCTACAGCATGAAGTGAGATAAATGACATAATGAAGGACAGGAAAAGAGGGATGGAGGAAGGGGAGGACACAGGAGTGATGGCAGAGGGAAAATGGAAGTGTGAACAGGGAGGTTTTTCTTGTCAAGCGTTGTATGAGTTGGAGGAGGTTGGTAAGACCATCAAGAAATCATCCTTAAAAAAAGCAAGCTTATCAAGCACTGTCCCAATCTCCTTCCTTAAATCCTCACTTTGGCAGACGGTTTCCCAACACTTGTGTGTACCAATAGCTAAGATGTACATGGAGGTGCACGAGTTAGTCTGGAGGCAGCAGGATGGGGAGTCTGGTTTGGGCTTTCACTCATTCCTTTGAAAAAACTGATCTTCAGAGTTTTTTTGGGGTTTTTTTGTTTGGTTTTTCTTTTTTAAATTAAAGGCTTTGCATGTTACAGTCCCAAACGAAGAACAAGGAGTGACATGACACACAGTTTCAGAGTCACATGCACTTCATACCTGGAGGCACCGTACGTTTGCGTTTGCGTGCTTTTCAAGTGTTTTCACCAAAGAAAACCAAAGGGATAAGAGAAAGAAAAAACAGGGGGGGAAAGGTAGGGTGGAGGAAAGGGGAAAAGAAACAGAATAAAGAAAATTAGCATATGAACGAAGTGTTTCCCCGGGGAGCAGATGCGCTGTGACCAGGCAGCTGGTTCAGAAACCACTGTGTGCCCGTGTCACCCTCAGGGACAGGCAGTTGGCACCGTGCTCCGAAAGCAAACGGGCACCACAGAGCAGGGAAAATGTGGGGGCTTCCGAGAGATTTTTGATGAGACATCCACAGCCATCAGTCCCAACAGCCAGAGACTCCTTGGGCTGGGCTGCTGGCTTGGGCGTGATGTGCTGGTGGGTTTTTTTTAAAGACCAGTATAAGGACATAGATGAGATCAAGGTCTTGTTCTCATGAGTGACAATAAAGAGCAGAATTTTTTTTTTTAGCAAATCCAGCAGCTGATGCATAACAGGTTACAGTGTCTGGGTGCACCAAGCTACACATGCATTACAAGCCCAAACCGAACCTGCATGCACAGGAACCTCATGCAAATTTCAGATTTGGTTCCACCACGTTTTCAATTTAAAGATGAAATCTGAGATACTCTCAGAGGCCACCATATTATTCCCAAACCAGTGAGACTAGCTCTACTGCAGTGATGTTCTGGACACATGTCAGGTCCTCCAAGGCACATTTAACAATTTTCTCACATCAAACAGCCAGTCTTTTTGGAGATGCCTTGGGAAGACGCTCAAGTCACAGGGCTCCTGCTATGAGGAATAAGCACCCCAATGTTGAGCAGAAAGGGTGCCAAGGTAGCAGTGACTGCAGATCACCCCCAGGAACCCGGGAGGGAGATGGGGATATTGTGTTCCTCCAACCCACTCCTTAACCACGGTGGGCATCACAGCTGCAGGGCAGCACCCATCGCCTTCACGCGATGCTGAGCTCAATGTGCCACTGAGACTGGACCAGTGCCACCAGCCGGGTTAGTGAAGTGGGTAGACGAGGATAAATGGACAGTGTAAGTGATGGAAGCTGCAGCCAGAACATACAGTCACCCCCTCTTTTTATACATATATTCTTTTTCTCATTAATTTATCTGCCTGTGTCTAAAATATATTCGGAAGAGGTTTACTGCTTTCTTGGTAAAAAAAAAAAAAAATCAGTTTGACTACTGGCTGAATCCATTGGTGCACCCACGGCTCACCCTCCCAAGGTGATGTTCACTTTGCCTGTGCACAGACAGGAGCTGGGATTTAAGGGTGAAGCTGGGAGAGCAGGGAGCAGCACCCATGGCATCAGCCAGAGAAACTGCTACAACTTTACCCAGGCTTTTTATTCAAGATAGCTGGGCTTTTCAGCAAATTACACATTTTTCTTCTTTGTCCACCCTAAAGTTTTTATTTAGCCTGTTCTGGAACTCTTTAGCTTAGTTTTCTTGTATGTATTAGCTCTGTGGGAAATACAGGTTTCCTGGATTAAGTAGCAAGTAATTACTCGCGTACATCATCATGCAAAAGGGTGTCACTGTACGTCTGGCCACGTGGTAGGTTCAATCTTTCAAAGAGCAGTAAAACCTGACAAAGTCCACTGAAACCAGCCCCTGGCTTTCTGTGTTTTACAGCAGACTTTGGCCCAGGCTCTGGTCCTCATCCTCTCCAGTAGCTGATCTCGGCCAACGCTGCAAACGCACAGCGAGAAGGTCAAGTACTGGGAGGGAGAGTTTTGATGGGGGGTGGGTTTAATGCTATTGGAAAACAGGTTTGTTCTGTTTTGTTGGGTTGTTGGTTTGGGTTTGTTGTTTGGTTTTTTTAAGCAAATTCTTGAAGTCAGTTCATAAATCTCTAGGATAAAAAGCAATTGATCGGACACACGCTGGGAATGGATCCAATGAAAACTTACTGACCACGACAACGCGACTTCCAACAGGATTTTAAGATGGTTTAAGAGGCTGGCTGCTGCGTGTCAAATAAAGGCTAATGCTTACCCTAGGAAATATATCCAGATTGTCTGCCCGAGGGCTGAAAGGTACCAGTAACATGGCAAAACACAAAGAGATTCACACTTAAAGGGGCACAACCCAGTGCTGGACCACAGCCCTGCTTGGGAGCAGGAAGATGGGGCACAGTGAGCCCCCTCACCCAAGAAAACCCTGCGAAGCTACAGGAACATTTAACCAACACATCCAACACATTAGCTTCTGGGGAAGCCTCCTCCTTGATGCCACCAACCCTGAGAGTGACAGGGGGATGCAGAGCTTCCCCACATCCCGGAGAGCAGCGAGGCACGGCAGGGGACTCTGTCCCCATCTCCAGGAAGCTCCAAATCCCAAGAGGCTGTGAATTCCCACAGCTCTGCTATAACCTGCGTTGTTTCAGCTGAAGAGCTGCCTGGGTGAGATGACGAGTTACCTCTCCTTAAAAACAAGCCAGATGGGTGCTGCTAAAACACAGCAGTGCTTTATCAGCACCATCCGTCACGGCTCCGCTGTCCTTCCCTACTCGTGTCAACAGATCGTGATGGATAAATGAAATGCAAGGAATGGGAAAACGCTCACTGAATCCTGATTCGGTTTTCCTCCTCTTAGAGAATACAAAAAAAGGAAAGGAAAGGAGGACCCAGGGCAAATGCACCTGGGGAGAAAGCTGGGCCGGTCAAGGGAAGGAGAGAAGTTTGCTGAAAGGCAGAAGGACCATTAGAGACCGGGTGGAGTGGTGAGGAGAGCCCAAGCCAAGAGGGTGGCATTTACCTACGGTCCAGAGCAGCTCGGGAGGGAGGTCTTCACGCCTGGGCACGGCAACTGTCACAACACAATGCAACTACCAGCGGACGTGGAGAAATAAGGGTGAAAAAGAAGAGCACGTACACACAGAGACACAAAAAGAAAAAAAAAAAGAAAACAAAACACAACAGGGAAATTAAAATCAAGTCAAAAAGAAATACACAAAAAACAAAGCAAAAGAAAAACCAACTCCAAAAGAAAAACACATACCAGTCCTTAAGAGCTCATGAAATCAACTTTTTAAACTTAAAAAAAAGTAAGTAAATAAACAAAACAATATATGCAGATAACAAAAATAAATATGAAGACAGTGGCATCACAAGGAAGACGGTGGAAGAAGGAGGTGGAGGAGGTGGTACCTGTACATGGGGACGGTGACGGTGCGCTCGTAGTACTGCCAGGTGGAGTGCAGGTCCGTCCGGGACAGGTTGGTGGCATAAAATCTCCAAGCCGCCTGCAGAGGAGACACGGTGGGATGGTGGCACGGCCAGAACTACTTTGGGTTTTATACACCTTGGCCAACACCGAGCCCTCCCTCTGTTTTCTGTGGGACGGTTCTGGCATTCTGCCTTTGCCTTGGTTTGATACATGACAGATTCCTTGGTGACAAACTTGGGGTGGTACCATGATACCCTGGACAATGCAAACCCAGCAAAAAAGTGCTGTGGATACCAGGCGTTCGCTGTCAGGGTGAGGTCAGGTATCCAATGGGAGTTGTTGCACATTAGGGAGTTAAAAAATTTGGAGAGAGAGGAGCAGGGGAATGTCAAATGACTCTAATTTGAAATCACCAAGGCCAGCCTTCTGCGCAGACATCTGTTATCGTGAAGAAAATGCTCCCAATTGTAACTTTATATCAGTATAAATATTCTCTTTGGGGAGGAAAAAAAAATAATAGTTTGGTGAAAACAGACTGTCCTAATGCATTTGTCGTGCTGGGCTGGATTTCATTCCTTTTCTCCCCCAGATTGCCTACCACATATGCTATTTTCCCATGGCTGATTTCCTGGCATTTATTCCCAGACAAGACCAGTTGCCAGCTGCTGTCTCACACCTCACACACGCAGCCCCATTTTTCACCTGCTCGTCTCCTCCCCTACTTCTAAAAAAATCTATTAACTCCCCCTAAATTGGGACTATGTACCCCTAAGGCTCCTCACCTGAATCAGGCCCGCTGCCGGGTTTCGCCTCTTCTCAAAGTGCTTTTGTCGATGTTGCTCTTGAACCTTCAGGGCGAACCCCGAGCCCAAGATGCCCTGGGGAAGAGAATGAAAATTTGCAGTTAGCAGAGTTGTAGCTGTCTTTTCACTGAGCAGTTGCAGCAAACTTTCCCTCCCAAGGATTGTTCTGGCTCATTTTTTGCTTCAAATGCACGGGAGAAGGAAGGAGAAGTCTCCATTCGAGGCAGCCCTGGCAAAAGGCTTCCCAGGAAGGGAATGCAGGCTTTGCTGGGACTCACTGGAATTGCAGCTTTTACCAAGCTGCCTCCAGATGGCTGATAAAATACAAAATAACCCCACCGTGCTGGTATTCAACAAATTATCCCCATAGGGGGAAAATCAGATCCATGCAACACACTGAAATGCACTGTGAAAAGGATGGGGGTAATTTGCTGAAATGGAGTAATCACCCCTAGGAACAGCCTTTTGCAGGAAAAAAATGGTTTTGCTTCAATAAATATTTGTGCAGAGCCAAATTTAGAGTTTCCATCCCGTTTGCTCATACACACAGTGCCCAAGCTGTGGGTGTTCAGACAGGGTTTCCCCTCTTCTCCCTTTATTTTTTTTTTTTGACTCAAAAGCCACGAAGCAGGCGCAGTCAGGAGGTCTCCAGGTTCATCACACCACAGCTGTGATGCCACCAGCTCTGGGGACTGGGGACAACGTGCAGAGCTCAAACCCCCCCCCAGAGAGGCTTACGGCAGGAAGGGCGAAGAAGGAGACGCCGATGAGGGTGAAGGTTGCCGCCAGCAGCCGCCCGTTCCAGGTCTGTGGGTACTTGTCCCCGTAGCCGATGGTGGTGAGAGTGATCTGCAGGGAGGAGATCAAGCACAACCCTTGGGTCAGGCAGCCCTAAAGCTAACCCAACACAGCCACCACTCCCACCAGCAATGGGAAGGGACGTGGAGGAGCCGGGTTCACCACGTGCCCCAAGCTGAGCAAGTCGAGGTGCAGCTTGGAGGACGCCGGCTGCTCGGGATGGCACCTCCATGGGTAGAAACGATGCCCTGCCACCCCAGACAGCCCTGTCACCTTCCCTGCTCCACACGCTGAGTCTTCAACGCCAGTCAGGAGCGTTTTCTCGCCTTTAGCTGACACAGGGAGAGAGCTGCCATCTGGTGCAGAGGCTTGCGGCAGCTCGGAGCCTCCCCCAGGAGATGGGGTTGCGCCTTCGGCAGGGGATGGGAACCAGCAGAGCTCTCCCCAAATTCCCTTCCAGCATCTCAGGAAAGAAGGCAGGGCTATCTGCACGCATGAAGAGCTGATGCTGTTTATTCCTAATCTTCCCAGCACTGCCTATTAGCCAGTCTCCCTTCCCATTTAAAAACAGCGTATTAGCCCAAGAGGATGAATTACAGCTGCTTCATACAACCTCATTTAGGGATGTTTTTTCCCCTTCTCGGTATTACTGCAGTGCACCGGGAGAGTGCTGGCAAGATGCTGAGTGCGTTTTGGGGAAGGAGCTGAGAGATTTGTCAGAGAAAGAATCCTCAGAGCTCCAAACTGCAGGAAAAGATGCATTTTCCCACTTCAGTCCATGGACATAATTCATGGGAAATGCTGGGTATCCCCTGAGGCTTCCGAGAGGATTCGGGGAGCCTGGGACTGGCAGGGCAAGGCAGGGAGAGAACGGTCTGATTAGGAACAACATCTTTTGAGACTTCTTCTCAACGGACCCCAACAGTCCCTGTGCCAGCTGGGAAGCTGTCCCTGTCCCACAGCCTCCACGGACAGAGTTGGCCCCAGGGACCAGAGCTGACACCAAGCTGATGTGGCTTTGGAAACCTCATGCATCCAACTTAGAATAAAATCACTTTTACACAAATGGAAGCACGATCCCAAAGCACTGTTTAATTGGACCCACTAAAAGCCCTATCAATTAGGTGCCATTTGGACAAAGTGGTTAGAAAATGCGTCAACATGGCTATTCCTTGCTCAAACACAAAGTCGAAGCAATGTTCTCTCCATAACCACTGCAAAGTTGGCTTAATTTCTTTTTTTTAAAATTTATAAAGACAACTCCAAGGATTGGATGCACTAAGATCTGATCAAGGGATGATTTTCTGGCCATGAAATTTAATTTATTTTGCCCATCTTTTTACATCAATCTGTACTGGACCCATGAGTTGGACCATGACAAAATCTGTTTATTTTAATGAAGCTCAAATTTTACTCCGAGTTTCTCAGTGGCAAAACAGTCTGGTGCATCCCCAAGTCCTGAAATGGGGAAGGGGTGATCCTCTGCCAATGGCTTGCACAGCCTGGCAAGCAGGAGGGATAAATACGTGCATGGTTCTCTCTAGACTGAGCACTAATTATGGGCTGTCACTTCTTCCTCATTGTTTATTTCCTAGTTATGTCAAATTGGGCTTTGTTTTTATTTTTCTGTCATAACCAAGGGGCTTGAAAAGCAATTTATTGCTTCTTTCCCTTTGTCGGAAGAGAGGAGCTGCTTGATCAGCCGATTCCTCCCCAAGCCTGTTACTGGGATTTGATCAGATCTGGGATTTTCATTACGTGCTTTGTAATCAAGGCCAAACTAGCGCCACAGAGTCGGAGCAGAAGAACAATAACGCAAGAAGATTAGAACGTCATTAATTCTCTCTTTGTTAATCGGGTAATCCAATAATTCACATGCACACACACACACTCAGAGCAAACCAGAAGTACTGCCCTTTCCTCCTTTCTCAGCAAAGATGTGAAGGGGGAGAGCTTTCAGTGCTCAAGTCTTTCTGGTACTTAGACTCTATTAATGTCATAAAATTTCTTCCAGAGTGTTTAACAAGGCGTTGCCCAAGTATGATTATAAATAATTAGAGGGCGGCAGCACTTGTCAAAATGCTGATCAAAGCACGTTGTAGCACGGGGGCTTCATCTGACCTGCCTCTTCTGTCGCGACAGGGCTGAATCCCACGACTGAGAGCACCCCGAGAGCTCCTGGTTTCTTTGCAGCTCCAGCTAATTCCAGACATTCAAACCCCTAACATTTTCTATGAGCTTTATTTAGGAAAAAGAGCTAAATGGAGCGGCCTGAAGCCTTTTAATAAAAATGTTAACTAAGCACTCTGTAAGTTGATTCCTCGCATAAGTGATAGAAGACGGAGGGTTAATGGACATTTTATTTTAATAACCAGCAGCTGTTCTAGGAAAATTACTTACCAGACCCCACCAGAGTGCATCTGCGTATGTATCAAAGTGCTCATTTTCTCCTTTCTCGGCCAAGTATACCAGGAAAGAGGCCAGGATGAGGCACAGGAAGCCAATATACCAGGCAGTAATCAGCTCCTGCAAGATCATTAAGGGGTAGAAGAGAATAATTGCAATCCTGGTGCGCATCTCCAAAAGCTGAGCTACTTGCTTGTGGATTGGCCTCAGATCTGAACTTTCTCTGCATTTGCTTAGGTTTTGGGGCTCTGGCTGGAGACCAGCAGTGCCACTTTTTGAGATGAGACCATGTACTGGTGGTGGCCCTCACACGCACAGAGGGTGATCCCCGTCCTGAAGAGCCCATCATCTAAACACATACAGCAAACGGAGAAGGAAAGGGAGTGTTAATATCTCCGTTATTTCAAGATGTGGGACTGAGACCAAAAAAAAAAAAAATAGTATTTCCCCAGTTCTCACAGGGAAGCGGGGTTAAAACTGAAATGGGAATGCCAAGTCCCCAGAGACTTTGCTTAGGGCAAGTCCCTTCCACTTTCTGGGTGGGGAGCAACAAAGCTGGGGTCTGGACAGAATATCCCCCAATTTCAGGGAAGTTTTAATTCAGAATTCACAGGCGCGATTGTTATTGGATGAAGTTAATGCAGCAGTGGACAAGAGAGGCATAAAATCCCTATGATTTTTACACAGATCTGGACAAGCTGGCTAAGCTTTTCCAATGGAACAAGTGCAGGAAAAAGGAGAAAATTCTAATTGATAATTCAGCAGCAGGAAACAAAAAAAAAGGATCAACAAATTATTCCCAAAATGGGGAAAGAGGCCTCACACCAGGCGTCACTTCTGCGACTGGTCTGTGATCTCACGCTGGGAGGAGGAACCCAGAGCAATAATGGTGTCTGCGAGAGGCTGCTCCTCCCAGGATGCGCTTCAGAAACACGTCTGCTTTGAAGCATGCACCCTGGATAAAGAGCTGGCAACACCACCTGTGCTTAACGAGGCTGCTGGCTAATTGCTAACTCTTCGAAATGAGCTGTGTCAGCGTGCAGGTGGCCGCTGTGTTCAAGATATTCCCTGCAAACATCTAAACATCTCTCCTCTGCTCCATCGGAGCTCATATCTCTGACTTTGCATTGCTCCCCGTGTTACTCTACGGTGACTTTCCAACCTCCCCAGGCCTGGGAGATGTTTGGGATGGAGAAGTGAAACAAAGTGGTGTCCCTGGTGGGGGAAAACATGAAGAGCAACTCAAATTCCTTGCCTGGGGCTTGCTCACCTTACTGTGTGCGTAGACCACGGAGCCCAGAAGCTTCCAGGTGCCTCCCCGACGGTCCATGCGGATCATGCGCAGGATCTGCAGGAACCTCAGACTCCTGAGCGCCGAGGTGGCAAAGACATTCCCTTGGGACCCCGCTGCCAGCACGGCGATGGAGGCGATCAGCACCATGATGTCTGCACGGACAGAAAGCATCAAAAGCTGAAGAAACGCTGCTGAAGCACTACCAAATGGGGTGGCTCATCTACTGCTCCCGGCAGCAGAAGGCTGTGCAGGAAAGTGGTCTCATATCAGCTCTATCTCGTACTGGAAAGACAGCAGAAATCTTAACCTGGATGAAAAGAGCCACTACACACCTTGTGGAAACATCCTAGTTTCTTTCTCCACACTCATCCTTCCCATAGAAAATGAGTCAAATATTGCAAAGCCGGAATTCTGATAGGATTCAGTGTTAACACTGCTAAACTGGACTAAATCCCTCCAAAACACATGCCCTTTTTGAATCAGTTACAACTGCCTGCTACACAGTGTGGTCCAGAGGTGTGAATGCCCCTGTCTAAATTAGGAATGAAAACCTAGAGGTCCACCTTAGCAATCATAGGGTGCTCACAGACACAAAAAGGTCACGAAAAAGGCCAAGAAAAATAGCATTGTTCTATATATGCCAAATTTAAGGATCATGAAAATTTCCCTCTTCCCTGGTTTTCTATGCAAGTTTTAAGGGTTGCTTTTCTGTGGAATAAGCTAAAATCCTGCGTATGACCATTGCCAGCTCCCAGACATCTGAAAGCATCCGTAGCGCATGGCATGGCCTCTCTGCCCACTCCTTACCCCATCAAAAATAACTGCTGTGCACAGATGGCCCCTTTCACAAGAGGATCGCCGAGTACTTTACAAACAAGAATTAATTAAGTCTCATAACTCCCTTGTGAGCAGCTCATCAGCACCAGGGAAGGCAAAGTGAGACACAGAGAGCTTCAACGGCTTCTGAGCGACTCTGTGTCAAGGTTGGACACAGGTTTGCAGGATCCCAGCTCCTACACTCAGTTTCTCCAGCTGAAAACCCCTTTCTGTGGTTGTGGGCAGTTGTCAGCGATGCCTGGGGTACACAGGGCAACAGGATGGCTCCCAGGTCTGCAGAAAACGGGATGGACCTCGTGCAGAATAATAAAAAGCATCTCCATGGATTAGGACTTTGGCCTCTATGCTCTTTCCCTTCTCAAGGTGACCATGAAGCAGCTGAGGACCAGCTCCCAAAATGCACAGAAGGAACTGGAGCACCGTGCAAAAGCAAGAGCCTGCAATAGTTGTTTTGGTCTGGGAAATCCCATGCAAGGAGGCAGGTCTTACCGATGACGCAGAAAGGCTTGCGGGCAAATTTCAACCTTCCCCTCCAGCCCCGGTAGCGGCAGCAGCATCCAGCTGCCCAGATCCTCACGAAGTATTCAACCCCAAACACCACGATGGTGACGATTTCCTGGGAGGGAGACAATGTCGTCAGTGGAGAAAGCAGTGTGATGGAGAGCACGCTCCACAGTCAAGTACAAACCCATAACCTAAACTGCACACACCTCAGAAAAATGCATCACAGAGCTCTCTGCACCGTTAAATGGAGAGACCCAGACCTGAAAGACTGTCAGATCTTTGCTGTTGCACCTTCCCTCACCCTCCCCTGGGGCAGTGAGAGGTACTGCACACTGTAGCCATGAGCTAGAATTTCATGGCTCCTTATACCGTGTTTGTGTCCCTCGTTACCAGATTGATGAGTACCTGCTTATCAAAGAATAGTCTAAGTTGGAAGGGACCTTTAAGATCATCGAGTCCAACCATCAACACACCACTGACAAACCCATGTCCCTCAGCACCACATCTGCCCCTCCTTTGAATACTTCCAGGGATGGTGACTCCACCACTTCCCTGGGCAGCATGTTCCAATGTTTGATAACCCTTTTGGTGAAGAAATTTTTCCTAATATCCTTCCTAAAACTCCCCTGGCGTAACTTGAGGCCATTTCCTCTTGTCCTATTGTCCGTTAGTTGGGTGAAGAGACAGTCTCCAGGATTTGGAACTAGATGATCTTTAAGATCCTTTCCAACCTAAACCATTCTATGATTCTATGACTTGATTGGGTTAATGCAGAATCCACACTGTTAGTGTTAGGGATGCCAGGCTATTTAAGGGACAGAACTCGGCATCTTGATGTCGGATCAAACAGTTGCAGGGATGTCCCAGCGTGGGAGAGGCGGCAGCGAGACGGGCTGCTCCCTACGCTGTGCATCCGCAGCGTTAAATATTGGGAGCTGCTGGACATCAAACTGCTTGGCAGTTGGGATCAGTCTTGCTGATGTGTTTTGCAATTGAAGATAAATGAGCCAAAAATAAAAAGTTTAGGAAGAAGGCTTTTAAAGGACCTTTAAAAATATTTTTAATTTATTCCTGATACAGATTTCTCCTTTTCACATTTTGCCTATTTCTTACCTGCAGCTCCCATGTTCCCCTTCTCACAAGTCACAGTTTAAAAATCCTCAGTTTTTTGTGTGCGTTTGACTTTGTTTTAATGCCTCACTGATGGCTTCATTTGCAACCCCCCCCACATACACACACTTACCAGGATGTAAAGGGCCCCTTCTGAGCTGTTCTGGTACTCATCAATGGTTGAAAAGACAGACAGCACCAGGCAGGAGAAGACTAGTAGAAAACTATATAACATAAAAAAGAAAGACAGAGAAAATCAGTCTTCAGAGCAGGAATTTTTCACACGTCATCAGACTAGTCCAGAGAGCATTTCTGGACATATTTCTCTAGGAGTATTTACTGTCCTGCTATTACACCACCATGTAAAAAGTAAGAGTAAAGCCCCCAGTTGTACTAACTGGAAGGGTTACGAGTGGATGGACCCACTGGACTGCTCCCAGTTTGGCCTCTGCCAGTCCCATTCCCCTTCCAGCTGGCGGCTCTGATCGCCTCTGACATTATTTCCCCAAGGAACTGTCAGCTCTTACTGCAACGTGCTTTCAACAAGCATGAAAACAAATAGAGAAAAGCTGATTTATTAACACGATAACTGGTGCCCAGAGCGGCTGATGAGCAGGAGCCAGGTTGAACAGGAATCCAGAGAAAACTCCAGTGATGCCCTGCTTATGCATTGTGCTTACACAGGAGAGGGATTGCATTTTCCATCCTTCCTTGCCATGGTAGGACATTTTCTGGTGGATTTAATGTTCCTTTCCACAGCTACAGAGGTGTCCTGGCATCTGCTCATGGATGGAGGAGGTTTCCACCAGCCCGCGATGCCCACTGCTTGCTCAAACAAAAGGAGGGAAATTAATTTACTAAAGATCTATTTACTGATACAATAAAGTAGGCCAGTGCAGGGAGAAACTAAAAGCTGCATTCTTTAAAAGCACTAAATAATTCATCTGTCTGGCTTTGTCTCGCATTCCTACAAACGGCATATTGAATATTTATAAGGCACGGTTCAGCTGGTGGGTTCTGTTCCTTTGCGTTGTATTAAGAAAAGGAGTTTCGCGCCGTCTGGGTCGTGCTTGTGGCTTTGCAATGACCATTAATGTCATAATAACAAGTAAAAATAGGGGAATTTGCAGTATTTATTTGAACCACAGTCTGAAACGTCCCTGCCTGCTGGAGGTAAGGGACCTCCAGAGCCATCCCAGAGAAGGCTGAGCTTTGTCAGCAACAAGATGAATTCAGCGCAGACCAGATAAGGATAATTGCCTGATTTCTCTCCACAGATTTCCTTTTCTCACACCAGATCTGATACCTCGAAACTTGAAGCAACCTCAAGAGAGTGATAAAACATCCCTTGCCATCCCACTCATGATGTCCCTTAATGTCTTCTCTGGATCTCACTTAAGTTTTTTTCCACCTCAAGCTGGTCTTTTAAAATCCTTGCCATAAACAAGCCTACCACAACCTGCCCTGCAGCCAAACGGACTCCATCCATCCCTCCAGGTTGCCCATGCTGGGAGCTGGGGTCGGGACCCCACTGCTGCCCACACTGTGGCAGGGGGAGCAGAGCCCCCCTGAAAGGAAGGAGCTGCAACTGGGTCAGGCAGCCCCACTACTGGGGTGGCCCAGATTTTGCTGCAAACTCCTACGTTGGAGTGAGAAACAAATGAATAATCAATGAAAGAAGACAAACAAGAGGAAAACAAATGAAAAAAAAATAACAGAAGAGGAACGGGGGGAAAGAAAATCCTACATTTTCTGATTAAAGAAGTAGAATGTGGATTGTATTTTTGTGGCCAAACTTCACAATAAAATGCCTGGGGAGGTGCTAAAAGGAAAGTGTCAATAGCAATGTAGACTTGCACACCGTGTTGGGTTAGGTGACCACCTAACGGATCCAGAATGAAGCCACGTTCAAGTGATGAGTCCTGGCAGGGACAAATGCCCCAAGAAAGAGGATTGCTGTATATTAAATTTGTCACTAGACAGGTGTTGATGGGGTAGAAGAAAGAAAGGAAAAATAATTTTATCACTTTGAATCCCAGGGGTGGATTGTGCAAGACATGGTTTTTGCGGGGAGAACCAGGGCATCTCCGGGTGCTGCTGGGCCAGTGGGATGCTCAGGTGCTGCTTCTTCCCTTCCCCACCTCATCCCTGCAGCCTTGTCACCACCTCTCTGTTCCCCACCTCCCCACGGCCAGCTCGGGGCTGCTGTAATTGTGGCTCTGTGCTCTCCAGGGCTCTCATTGCCGGGGAGACCTGATGCAGATCACGCTTGCAGGGCCAGCATTAATTACAGCACTGCTGAGCATGGGAAGCATTGGGGAAGGTGCCAGCTTCTTCAGTGAAGCATGGGAGCTCCATGGGCAAGTCCCACGTGGACCAAAATCTCCCGTCTCAGTCCTGATGGGGACATTCAGCCACAGGGTAACGAACGGTCCTGTCAGGAAGGGATGCAGGCACTGGCTCATCACAGGGTGAGTTGCTCAAGCATCCCAAAATAGCTCCACAGTGATGCTCTGCTTCACCCTGTGGTCCAGGAACCTCCAGGAGGCTGTAAAAGGAAACTAGGAGAATGAAAGGAAATGGAATTCAGGAGGTTGGGGTCTATACTGCTCCTGGGAGGCTTTGAAGGATCTGTAGACCCCTTATGAATAGTGGGTGGAAGAAGAAAGCCAAGAGGTATGTCCACACTGGAGACGGTGTGTGTCCTCTGAGCTCACACGGAGGAGGGCAACGAGGAACAGGAAGGATAACTCTGTTTTAATTTCACTTAATCTACCCAGACAGTGCAGGAAAAGGGCTCCAGATAATAATGGATAGCTAGGGAAAGGGAAACAGGCCAATAAATAGTGTAGAGGTTAGGATGAATCTAATTTTTAAAGCTACATATCTAATCAAAGCAAATTATGTCTGCAGCCTGACTCTGGGTAATGTTAACGTGCAATAAGGAAGGTTAATTATGTCCCGTCTAATGATTCTTACGTTAAAGATGCCAATTCTGCTTAGAGCTTTGGAGAAGACAATATCCTCCTCCCGAGCAGACAGGAGCTGGGTCCTACACAAGGCACAGCTGGAGCCAGCACCAGCTTCTCCCAAACCCAGGCCAGGATGCCAAGGGCACTGCGTGGCTTTGGGCCACTGTCTCCTTCCCAGTGATGGCACAGAAGAAGCTGGCTCCAGCTTCCTGGAGCCACTGGAGGAGGACAGCTCATGTCACTGCATCTTCTCACCTACTATCCATTCCAACGAGCACCCAGCACCTTCTGCTGCTGGCATCTCCCACGCCTGTTGCTTAGACCTTTAAGTTCAGCCAAGGCTCAGCTGTGCAAATCTGACTGCTGCTAATACTAATAAATCCAAAGTCCTCCAAAGTCTGGCTTTACATCCAAAGGTTACGTTGACTTAAAACACCCATACAAGCTTCTTATTACAATTTATAAATCCCAGCACAAAATCTGCATATCCAGATTTCATATCCATCATGCTTCATGTTAGCAATAGAAAAAGAAATGACTGAACTCCCCCTCAAAAAAAATAACACTACTTGAATCAGGAAAGACTGTCCTTTTTTTTTTTTCCCCTCAGTAAAAGCATATGATGGAATCATCATAAAGCTTTTCAGGTTAATCATCTAATTTGCCTTCCAAAAGAAACGCCCTTAGAATCTACACACCCATTTACATAAGAATTTTAAAAGACCTTTAAATTTATTCCTGAAATACTTGTACTGAAATAATATTCTGCGACAGGCAAAAGCATTGGGCTTCCTCTGATGGAGCACCAATAACTAGCAACTGGGTTCCTGAATGCGATGGGGATGGATACAATACAAGGAGGTGGCACAAGGTTGTAACAAGCCACCGTGCTTGTTACACACTTTGCTGTCTTTCCCTGGAATTGGGAAAGGGAATTAAAGATTTGTTTAATTAGAATGAGCAAAACTGAAAAGGAAGGAGTATTTTATGACAGGTATTTGACAACTGCACAATGGAAAACAACTTAAAACATTTGAAACACTTAAAAATAACTTTGGGGATGTAAACAAGGCATTGATAATTGTGCCAAAATAAAACCAAAATGCTTATGGGCCAATCCATCTGTAATCCCAGCAATCCTTTTGCTGTGGTCTCTGTAAAGTGCTGGCTTTCAACTGTCTAAAACTTCAACGTAAATCAAAGGCCACGAAAATGCAGCAATGACAATAAACCAAGGTGAAAGAACATCCATTCTGAAGAGAAGCAGAGATTGTCAAATGCCTTTTAACACTCAGAGAGCCTCATAACCAGAACAGGAGTATTTACAGCTCAAGTTAAATCTCTAGTGAATCAGAAGCAGAACTCTGATACTGGCATGACTTTTCCAGGGGTAAAGACGCCGCGATGCACCTACCCCTTAGCCGGGAGCATCCATCACCTTTATTCACGTAGGCAATCCTGCTGTCATTTGTAACCCAGCTCTTCATTTACAAGGCTAAACACGAGCCTAAATGCCTCACTCCAGCTTTCCGCAACCCTCAGCCTCAGCCAAAATCATCTCCCAAGGCGACTTCTGTCACTAGCAGAGCTGAAAATAGAAGCAGGGAGTCCTGCCTTTCGGTCCTGTGCCTTAATAAATGCTCTCCTTTCCCAAAATAGCTCCTGATGGTGTGTCATTCCCCGCAGGTTCGGCCATGCCCAGCCCAGATCTTGCTCCTTGGAGGAGCCTGGAGGCTCCCTGGGTACCCAGCAGGTAGAAAATATTCTCTACGGGCAACACAGGCTGGCTCCAAGGCAGGGATTCTCACAGTTTATACCCTTTTTCAGATATCTTTAGCAAAAACCTCTCTGGGACAATGTCAATGGCGCTGAGATGATGGTTGAGCAGCCCCAATAAGAAGCACCTTGCTCGCACAAAGCCACAAAGCACACCAAGGATGGTGATGTAAGATGTGCAAAGGAGCATCCCCAGAGGGCTCAAGCAGGGTCCTGGAGGAGGCCGTGCTGTGGACACCAAGGCTGCGTTAATTGGCACTCTGGGAGGTGGGAATTAATCAGGCTACAGAGAAACAGGTCTTGGGGACCCCAAACCATCTTATAGGGGTGGGAATGAGAGGGTTTATGTTCCCGATGAGCCCCAAGACACATCCCTCAGCCCCTGTGAATGAATGCAGCAATCCTGCTCTCCCAGCTGCATGACAGCAAGTGGCAAAAAGCAGGAGGTGGTTCTCCAGCAGATTGGGTTTTCTGGGGTCTTCCCCGGACACGTGTCCCGGAGCGGGAATGCTGCTGGCTGAGCACAGCACCCTCTCCCTGTGCTTCAGCTCCCCTTGCAGCTACTGAAACATGCCTGCACATTTACATCCCAGGGAAGCAAAGGGAGATGAGATCTGCTTCACACCAGATTTTGGAGAGAAGGTAATTTTCTGCTTTATGAGCAGATAAGGAGCATTCACAAATCTATCACAGCAAACTAAGGAAAAAGGAATAGGTGTCCATAGCTTTCCTGTATGGGCACAAATCACAGAACTTCTCTTGCCCTGCCTTCCATTATTTAGGTAGCACATTTCTCAGTTAAAAAGGGCAGGGTATGGGCTCACATTTATTTTTCTCCTTCAACATCCAGAACTTTTGAAATCAGTTCCTGCTCCAAGAGCTCCTCCAGCCTTTCCCTATTGCTTATATCCGAGTCACAGAGCAGAAAATGCATCACCTGCTCAGAGTCACCACCTGAACCCGTGAACTGCAGGAATTTGAGCAGAAATGGGTTTTGCATGACATACCTCCCCATGACCCAGTCCAGAAAAGGATTGAGTATCTCCACACTTTCAGGCGAGAGCGAGCTTAAGAGCTTTTCTGGATTGAAGCCTCAAAGAACAAAAGCCAACTAAAATGACAGGGAACAGAGATCAAGATCTGAACATTTAGAGCAGGAAAAAGGGTTAACTTTAAGGAATCGGTTGCCTGTTTTGCAGGCTGGCTCTAGCCATTTAACTCACTCAAAGCAGCTCAGCTCAGAGTAAAAGCCTTATTAATAATAATCGCCGCATGCGAAGTCCCAGCATCAAATGGTCCTCTCCGTCCTCATCTAACATGAATCACTGGGAAATGCTTGTCTGCGTATTCCGCCTGCCCTGCGCACGCAGCCTCAGAGGAGCCAGATGTCTGCAGGAAAACCCAAAGTATTAATCAAGCCCCTGCACCTGCCAGAAGAGCCTGTCTCTGCTGCGATTCAGCGCTGCCGGGCTGAGGTTTGCTTTTCAAAACTTGGGGGGGGAGAAAGATATTCGTGCAGCTGCAGAAACAGTCCACGGGAGAGAATCCTAAAGACCACGGCTCAATTATAGTGCATTGGGAGGTAAATTAAGAGTATAAATTATTGGACATTTAAGTAATTCTTAAAATGTCTGCACAGGCATTTACTCAGAGCACGTTCATTGATTTTCATGTGAGGGAAAGTTGCTGTCTCATGCAATACCCGTATTATTCAGATTGAAATCTGAGCACTGCGCTGTTTCATCCCACAGGGTATTCCCCCAAAAGAGACTCTGCTTCCTCCCGACCTCTGAGACACCATTACCAGTGAGTACGGGAATACAAAGCCTTCCTAATCTAACCTTTATCTGTATATGAAGATCAAGTCATTTCTGCATCTTACGGTCAAAGCCCTGCTTCTCTGCAACACCTCAAGAAAAATAAATTTAAGAAACCAAGGGTGATGCTGCACAGTTGGAGCAGGCAGGAATAAAAAAAAAAATCCTCTCACTGAGGTCAAGCTCCTTTGACTGACCTGGGCAAGTCACTTGACCTATCTAACTGAGCTCAGAAACTGGGTTAAAAGCAAGACGCCCCTGTAAAATGTAATGCTGCATCTCATCTAAACATTCCTCAAGGGAATGGCATATACAAAAATAGGCTCCGGTCTAATTGCAGATAGGAAGATTGTCTCAAAATGTGCAGGGCTGGTTCCCACTGCAGACAGGAATAGGAGCTGGTTTTTCAAAGGTCTGTCCCAGAATCAGCGATGCAGCTGGAGCCCCAGGTTTCCTGCCTGCGAAGGACAAGCCCTGTCTCGCTCGGCTCCTTGAGCTTCGCTTCCCCAGCTCTGACTTTGCACTGGTTTCACAGCACCAAGAATTACAGCACCTCCAAAATGAGCATTCCCGCTGCCAGCATCCGCAGGGAGCTGCCGACACGGCGGCTCAGCAGCTCCCAGCCACCGCGTGAACCCTCTCAAACCCCCAGCAGGCAACGAAATGGCTCAAAATCCTTAGGTTGACTTTTAAAAAACCTCATTTTCCCCATCCCTCAGCCCACGGCTTATGCTTCTGCAAAGGCAGGACCCCAGAGCCGTGCTTTAAGGCTTCCTCCCAGCTAACAGCAAAGGACAGCTGAGATTTTTGGGTCCATCCCTGGCTTCGTGCCTCAATAATGAGAAGACAAGAATGTGGCTTCTTGGAGCCAGAGGCTAACGGATAACGCCAAAGCATAAACCGCAAGCATCACTAAAGCACTGCTAATTTCATTTGCTCATCAGTTTATTTAATTAACTGAGTCTTGGTGAAAAGAAAGAAGTATTTGCAAACTGCCCATGTAATATGTCTTGGAGTTGGTAATTTTGCCATCTGTTTAATTTTACTTTTCTTGCCCCAGCTAGCGACTAGGAAGGAGCTCAGAGCCAAGAAGCAGGAAAGCTGGTTCACAGCCTTTTGATTTTGGTCCCCAGAAGATGATGACCCCCAAGCTGGGTTAAAAAAAATAAATATATATATACCCAGAGGAATAATGAGAGTGCTATAATCAGCAGGACCACATTCCCTCTCTGCAACTCCCCTATTCAGCCTGGGGCAAATTGGGGAAACTCACTCACGAGGGTGAGTCCAGCTCAGCTGGGTCCAAATCTTGCTATTCCCAAGAGACACCTGAGTTTGGGATGCAGAAAAATGCAGGATTAGGTCCAACAACAAGGAATGAAAGACCAGTGGTCAGTTTTGGAGCTCTGCATCTCCTTCCCACATCAGTCAGATGGTGTGATCCTCCACGATAAATGTGGCAGAACATGGCCCTGGTGCTTTTTCCTGCCCGTGCAGCTGCTCCTGCTGGGCTGGGAAGGTTTCTGCTGGGAGCAGAGCCTGGGCCATGCGGACAGGCAGGACCGGAGGAGCTGCTCAGGGTGAAATGATGCAAAACAACCCCAGATCTCCAGAGAGTTCAAGCTTAAAAAGGCAGCCCTAAAAAAATTGCTGAAACAGGCGGTTATGCCGCAGGGAGGGGAGAGCATCAAAACAGCTGCCAGTCAAACTCCGTTTAACTTTGCCACCAACATAACTATTTATACAGTCTTCCAGGAGCTTCAAAGTCCTTTTCCACCAATCTCCCCTCTGCACCAGTAAAGTTCCCCTGAGCTGTAGCCAGATTTGCTCCCCAGGAGCGATGGGGATATTCCCCCTTGCTCAGGGCAAAGAATGGCCAGCTCATCACACCGGTGGTCCCGATAAGAGCAGAGCAGCCCCATGGGCACAGGTAGCATCAGGTCTCTCCTTGCACCTGATAAATTAATCCCCAGCACCAAGGGGTGATTAATCACTTCTACTATCTCTTGCTTCTTCTCCAGCATAACTCAAACACAGCAAGCGGGTGGCCCAGTGTAGATGGGGAGCAGGGGAGCCCCCATCATCCGGAGCCTCTTGCAGGGAGAGAGGCTGCCCAGAGAGGAGGGCAAAGCAATGGTCCTGCCAGAATACATAAATAGAAGGAATAAAGGCAACCTTAGCTACAAGGGAGCCTCCTTTGTTAAGCCTTTCAGGCTGGGCAGCTTTGGGGGCTTGTTGCAATCAAAGCTAAGAGCCATAACGTGCCAACCAGGGCTTTTTGGCTCACCTGGATACTTGCAAAGAAAGAGACACTGCCTCATCTATAGCTCCCCCAAATCCTCCATCAGTGGAAAAGGGGAGGAATGACACGTTCCCTGCAGTGCAGCCGTTCACAGCCCAGCACCACACTTTAATCTCATTTAAGGCCACCCCACCCAGCTGGTTCCCGAGCCCCTGCCTGGCCCTCGCAGCTACAAACCAGGAGGGAACCAGCCCCAGCATCACTCGGGTGTGTGAACACACCTCTCCATCCCTCCTGCTTCCCAAGGCAATGACACTCCTGCAACCACCCTCTCAGCTACCTAATATTTACACCCGGTGGCCAATTTCCACCAAATCTGCCAAAGCACAGAGAGTCAGTGATGGGCAGCAGCGAGGAGGGGAGCACCCTGGGTTTGCCCCCTCAGAGGAGGCTGCTGTTTGAGCCTGGGGGGGGCAGCACAGGCCAGCAAGCCTGGGAGAGCCACGGGCTCACAGAAACCAGCTCCTCCAAACTCCCCCACTCTGCAAATGACAGGTCTGTTCCCTCTCCTTATTTCCCTGCGCCAGTAAACACAACAATAAATAGCATGCTGCAGAAGGCAGATGATTGTGTGGTGAAAGGTGGAAAACATCTAAAAATGATTTAAAGCAAGGAGGAGAAAAGGGAGAGAAGGTTGCGGATTATATTCTCCGAGGAGGAGGAGCTGTTTGGCTGGTGAAAGGCAGCAGAGGCAGGGAAGGTTCTCCTGCCCACCCTGCAGCTCCGAGCGATGCTCAGGTCCTCTGTGCAGGTCCCTCTTCACGAAGGTCCCTGGAACCAGCCCTGAGGTGGGATTCCACCAGCTCCAGCCCCAGGATGGGCTGGGAGCAAGGCCACAGGGGCCAGACCCACAGTCTTTTAAAGCTGGTAACAAACAGGGACATGGGGCATGGACACATTAAAGCTGAAGAGAGATTAACTAGCTGCCATTTCAACACGCCGGTAAATCAAAGTCGATGGAAGCCATATGCTCTGCTGGGAAGCATCCATCTCGTTGCCAGGGAAACATCCTTCCCGTTTAAAATGGCAGGCAAAGGCTTGCAAAAAAACCCTGCTTTTAACCCCCTTTTCTCAGGCACCATCCAAGTCCCCCCCCGCCACCGTGTGCCGTACTGCTGCCTGGGAGAGCTGGCACAGCCTAACTCAGGAGATGGAGAAGGGGATGGTGCCTCTCCCGGCTTGTCTGAGGAAATCAGACCCAGGTTGACAGCATTGTGACCCCACTTCTAATTTCCAGCTCCCTTCCAAGCCAGTTCCCATGGTTTATTCTCTGGGAAAAACTGGGATAACCTGGCTGGGTCACATCAAGCAGCTCTGCTCAGGGATGCTGCAGGTGCATGGTATAGGATGTGTCTGGCTGTGAGGCAAGAGAATGACCACCAGCAGGACCATGGCCTGGGTTACTGCTGCCACTCAAACCCAGCCTCTTGCAAAGCAGCAGGTACCACCCGAGCAAAAAATCTGACCTTGGAAATTAGGGCAACCCACAGCCAGGGCTTCAGGCTGGCAGAAATAACAACACACCCATCACCGAGCTCAGCAGCTGGCTGGGGTCTGCAGCTGGCCATGGGCCTCCTCCTCTGCATCTGCACCTTCTCCTTGCTCCCTCTAAGCCAAAATCATGGTCAATGCCCAGAAACGTGGCCAGGATGGTTTGCTGGGATCTCTGCCAGGTGATGGAGGAGAGGGCAATGGGGGGAGTGGGAAGAGGCACCCCCAAGAGTGCAATCTGTAACCCAGCATCGCGGGAGTCACAGCAGCAAACACTCTCCAGCCTATTAATGCTAATGAATTTGCATGTAATTTTGTTTTAGACAGAAGATACAGACCAGTGACCACGTGGATACTGGGACAGAAAACTGATCATCCTCTTACAAAGATGTTACTTCTCTATGTTTACTTCTCATGACTTTTTTTGCCCCTTTTTTTTTTTAAACTTCTCATTTATTGTAAAACCCACAAGCCGATGAAGCCAACTGTTAAAGTACGGAAACAGAGTATTTTCTATTCTGATAAGTAGCTGTGCTCTCACAACCTTTATAATGGAGATCAGAGACAATATTTAATAATTCAAAGGCGAGGAAGGCCTGACGGGACAAGGATACATGTTGAAGTCTCCTTGTCTGTATGGGAAATGGTTATTACTGCTGGAGGAGGGAGAGGCTACGGTTACAGCACGGGGAGCAGGAATGCTGGATGATGCCTCAGGCATCCTGCATCGCTTAATTCCTCCAAACCTCAGCTCCCAAACGGGAAAACGGGGGTAATGATTCCCCCCAGCACACAAGGCCACAGCGTGTAAGCCCACACGTTGCTCAAGACATGCCCATGGCCCTCAGCAACCCATAAATCCTTCTAGAGTGGGATAAAGCCTGGCACAAAAGCACCATGAAGCACACCAGTAACCAAGGCTTGCGTGGACCAGAGCCAACAACAGCCTCTTAAGTAACAGCACAAAGCCACCCGGGAACCTGCAAGAGCAACGTCCTCCAGCACACGACAGCAGGGCAAGCCCAGCACTGCAGCCAAAGGGTTAGTCCTCCCCTGTAGGACATCTCAAGGCGGTTGCTCCAGTCCTAAATCCCTTTTCCCCGCCGCTCGCTCGGCTCCTAGCGCCGGTGGCAGCAGCCGGTGCGGAGCCTGGGAGCAGACGCCGCAGCACGACATCTCCATCAGGGCATCCCGCTCCTGCCAGAGCTGGGGAAGGAGTCACCTTCACCCGGTGGCACCGTAGCAAGATCCCCCCGGCGACTCGTCAGCCAGCCCTGAGAAACGCTGGGGCTGTCTGGGAATTATGTCACCAGGCACCGTAAATATCAAATGTCCCTTTTATGATCCTGCACGTTCCTCTCCTACCTCCTTCTTGGCTCGGAGCCTCGCAAGCGGTCTGTGCCGCGTGTCGAGGACACCAACAGTGATAAAAAGCAATGAATGGATAATAGCCAGGTAGTATTTTTGAGTTACAGCATTATCAGCCCGCTGCGGAACCGAAGCGGGAGCAGCTCTCCGTCCTGGTTGTGTAACCCAACCTCCCAGGACGCTCCCCGTAATTACAGGGCCTTTCCCTGCAGTCCCGTGGGGCACGGATGCTGCGCTCGTGAAAGGATGCTCAGAGTTTAGCTTCCTCTCTAGCACATATTTTTTCAGCCTTCCCTAGGAACAGCAAAGAGCAGGAGGGAAAAAAAAAAAAACCAAACAAAACAAAAAAGGTTTAATTAATCTTCATTTAATTTCTGCTGTGCTTTTAGGAAATGAAAAATAAGCTGCCGCATCAGGCCTGGGCCACATCCTTGGGCTGCTCTGCCAGCCCCTGTGTTTCACACATGGAATGCACATCCCACGCCGCAGGGAATGCCATTGGGGTTGGCTCCGGCCATTCTTCCCGACTCATATCCCACGGGGACGCGGTTGCAGGGTAGACAAGCCTTCCTAGCCACAGATGGGGGCTGGCAATCCATTAGCTTAATGAATTTCTCTGGAATTTTTAATAGCCGTCTGCTCCCATGTGGAGAAGAGCCAAAAGAGCCAGGCTAGGTTAGGACTGGAACTCGTTTTGGAGCTTCAGCCCATTTCTCTGCAGGGAACTGGGGCTTGGGCAGGTGCTCTCCACCAAGCACATCCCCAGGGCAGGTTTATTTGCTCTGCAGAGGGGTGGCAAAAATGGCAAATTCGATGGAGGTCCTCTCCTTGCATATGGATGGGTCAAGCCAAGGACACCCAGGCAACGACAAGCCTTGTCCACTAGCAGGTCTCCCTTTGGCTATTCCAAAGTACCAGGTGGAGACCAGAGGCTGGAATATATATCCATCTCCCAGTAGGTGGGATAGATCCCACCTCCAGTGGGACAGAGACATCTTTAGAGTCCCGTTCACTTGTCTTACTCAGGCAGTTTCAGTACCTTTCCCAGGACTCACAGCCTCCTATCATTCCCCCCATACCGAGGCAGGTTAATCCATCACCAACTTAAAAGCAAGTTCAGACCTACATCGTGTTATTTATCCCAGAGATCTACTGATCCACAGGCTCAGCAGCTCACTCTGTGCCATTTAGCACGACTCGAGATGCTCTCACCACCCACAAAGAGGCATCAGGGGGAGTGCAGGCTCAGGGCCTGGAGGGGCAGCTCAGAGAAGGTTTCAAATTATATCTGATTTCTGCTGCAGAAAAGAAGAACATCAGCAAAAATAAAAGGTCAGTGCAGAAATTCTTTCTACCCCTCATTAGCTGGTACAGTAAAGAAGCTGCTAAATAAGGACAGCATTAAAAACATCTAGACCTTAAAGGGGAAAACGTGGAAAAAAAGAGAAATTCAGTGCAAAATTCTGTGACTGCACGTCATCCCTGACAAATTACAGAGAGCTCAGCAAATCCTCCTTTTCTCTAGGTCTCTTTCCTTGCTTACAGGAATAGCCATAACTAAGAAAAAGACAACCACGGCGATGCACGTCCAGCAGCCCTGAGGACCAAACCACGAGGTCACCTTAACAAAGTTTCTTTAGCACGGATACAGATTAAATGCATCAGTCCCTCAGGCTATGGAGACAGAGCCCTCATGAAGTGCCAGCAATTTAGTTCAAGACATAATGACATGAGGACTTGTCCCTCTGGCTCGGGGTGATGCTTAATTGGGTGTGAAGCCAGCTTTTGGATGAACGTTGCCATTGGCACCCTGGCTTCTTTGCAGCTCCCCGGGGAGCTGCTACGTGCACCCCCAAACTCAAACGCAGCGAGGCAGCTTTCTGCAAGGCCACCAAGCAAGCATGGGATGTGTCTGAAAAGGACCATCCCAGGAGATAAGACGCAGTGAAATTCCTCCAAATCGGGCAGCTCCCGCACTGGTGATGTCTCAGAGGAGCCCATCTGCATTTGCCTATGGCACCTCCAGTCCCTGCTCTGATACCAACAGAGAATTACAGCCACTCAGAAATATCTCATCGCTCCTAAACAAGAAAAATCCCACTGATTAAAAACCCAACAGCATCAGCAAATCAACCTCAGGGGAGAAGAGGAGGTCCAAATCACACTTCCCCCTTGGTCACGAGCCACTGTAGAGCAAGACTTGCTCCTGGCCATGGACACACAGTAGACTATCCTAGAAGCTATGCCACCCCGAGATGGACAAGAAGTCCCACGCAAACTCCTACCCATGCTCCAAACAGCCATGCTCCTTCAGCCAGGGGAGACGGGACCAGCAGCACGAATCTTCCAAGCCATGGAGCCAGTTTGAGGGTTGGTTTTGTGGCTCATTCAAGCCTGGAGTCTTTATATAGAGTCAGGGCAGGATCCAAAAGCGGAAGAGAGACACCCACTCCCAGGGAGTGTAACACACACACTGAAATAAATAGCTCCCTGCCTAAGGAGATGACTCAGGAATCTCACTAGTCCTTACAGCACAAATCACTGCTAATAAACCCTGGGAAACTTGGAGGAAGGCCCAGCAAGAGGTTAACTGGACAAGACATGGTATTTCGAGCCTTGCCAGACATAGAGGAAGAGGACGGATGAACAACCACAAAATTAAACCAACGTCCAACGCTGAACCAACAGCCTCACCAGCCTAAGCCCTTCGTGCAGTCAACCTGCTTCAAGAGCAGTGAGTAGCCCTTGTTACTGGGGAGAGGTTTTGCTTTTCACTGGCCCTTCTGGAAGCACTTGGGCTTAATCACCGTATGGCTTGAAGTGGCAGGAGCAACACGGCCTTGCTCCCTGTTTGTCCAGCTCCAGTAAACAGATATTTCTGTTTAACTCCTCTGCTCTCCTCTTGAGTGACAGATGGAGTGCTCTTACATCCCTTATTACATTCTTCACATCAGGTAACAAACCTCCGAGCAAGCATAAACTCAATTAACGGCCACTTCGAGGCTCCGAGTTGTGTAAAAGTCCATAAACATGCTGGGGGAAAAAAAAAAGTCTCCCAGTGCTGTCATTTTGCTGCCACACATAACACTCCAACAGCGAGAAAGCCGAGAAGCCCAATTCACAGCCCTCTACGTGCTGCATTTGTAATGAACAGCAAGATCACAGCAAACGGCCCCAGAATGGTGAGCCACATCCCGGGGAAGATGTGTCTACGTCCTCCCAGCCCAAAGTCAACTCTGCTGAGGTTCTCCAACGACAGGATTTCCCTCTAAGATAAACCAACCCGTGTCTCTGATTATCTGCTCTGGCCAAAACCAACCCCACCTTCTTTGGCCAACCCAAGGAGCACAAATAGAAATCAACCCACCAATTTAAAAGCAAATATGAAGTCGGGCAAATACTGTTAAAAAGAAAAGCAGAGCAAACATAACATTTACCAGCCGTTCCCTGACACCTACTTTATGCCTTTCGTCCGTCTTGTCTATTCAATACAATAAGTCCTTACAGAAGGGTAAGGACTCTTTTTGGCTTCATGTACAGCACAGAAGCTTCTCTTCCCATTAGGGGTGTTTGCACACTGCTGTAATATTAATGGAGGACTCTTTTCCCCTTGGTATTCACTTTAACTGTTATTCGACTGAAGTCTTTCTTTTTTCTTTTGCGCCGCAGATTAGTTTTTTTCCAACTGAATCAAACCAAAGCTGCAAGAAGCCCACACAGCAGGGACCCAGACACAAGCTCCCGCGTTCACATGCGAGACAGGGAAGAGCTGTACGTGAGTCACCTTTGAGTCAGGATTTCTGCTAGGGTGTGGGGTTTTTTGTTGTTTTGTTTTTTTTTTTTTTTCCCCCCGGGCATCATAATAACTTTATGGAGAGTGACAGCCTATCCGTGGAAGCTGCTTCAGGATTGCCTCTCCTGCTGCGCTCATCCATCGCAGCGTGCCACAGCAGCACTCTGCCTCGACGCTGTCACCTCCCCGGGCTGGCAGAGCTCTAAACGAGAGAGCAGGACTTCCAGGCAGATCAGGGTTTGTTTACAAGTGAGGCGTTTGTGAATCCCTGGGAAAGACCCTCCGGAAGGCAAAAATCTCTGCGTCTTTCAATAATGTTGTCCTAAAGAGACCGAGTGCCAGCCATGATGGACGGCTGGGATCCCCAGATGGAGAGAGGTCACCTCCCAACCCACGCAGGGGCAGTCGTTCCCTCTGACCTTGCCTGTCCTCTTGTTTCTTCGCCCTGTCCCAACCCTCCCGGGGCAGGATTTAAAAAAGAAGATATTTGCATGAATATTGACCACTGGGCAGTCTCCTCCAAGAGCCTAAATACAACCGTAGCTGCTTATGAACGTTAATCAGCATTAATAAGGCTTGATTATCTTCTGATTTCCCCTGGGTCTTGGGTTGCAGGGCCACGAACTGATCAGGGTTTGCTCTAAAGGTTCTTTTCTCAAAACCGTTTCTCAAACATCGCTGAGTAAACGTGGATCTCGGATCCCAGTCATCCCATTTCAATGCAGACCAGCCCCACATCTCACCTTGATCTTACCCGGCAGGGTCTCCACGGGGGAGTTCTGGCTCTGATCTTCACAGTTCCTACAGGCTGCGGCAGCAGGTGGGAGATGCCTCAACTCACTCCAGTTTTCAGTTTGAAGTTGTGCCAGGCTCTGTCTTCTCTCCTTGCGGATTGGGCTAATCCCACCCAGCTTTCTCCTAAGGTATGCAAGGGAACTTAGGCTGCCTCTGCCATCAACAGAGAGAAATGGGCCTTTCCAGAAGGCAGACCTGCGCACCTGAGATCTGCACTGAGGCTCCACCAGGATTTCTGCGAGGAACCCAGCAGGTATCTGAGCATCACCCAACTCCAGCTGAACGCCCACTCCACCTGCAACGTCTGGGCATTGTACATACCGAAACAAACCCAGTGACTGCTCGGTCACAGGGCTTGCACAGACACCCAGCAGCCCCAGTGACCCTGGTGGAGCCTTAAATCACCTCCCTGCAGCAGCGAGAGGTGAGAAGATCTTACAGGTTTTCTGCTCCCTGTGCCTTGGAAAAGGCTGTCCTTTGCCACCCAACCCACTCCAAGTGTCACGGGATGGATGCTGACTGAAACCAGAGCTTTCCACGCATCTAAAAAGCACATTAGGAGGCTGGAGTGATACCAAAGCCCCATCAGCGAGAGATCTGGAGGAACGCTCCAGTTTCCCTCATTTATTGGCAGTTAGACAGCCAAGATGCCCCGAGGCTGTAATAAAGCAGCTCTCACCATCCCAGCCAGTGACTTGTGTGAGATACTCCCCAGCAAACACCACTATAAGTAATTAATTCAGTGCCTCAGAATAAATGCACATGACCTTCCTGCCCAAAAAAAGCACCTTCAACGTAAGTGTCATAGGAGGCTGCATTTGCAGCTTACCCAGGATATGGCCAGGAGAACCATGTGGGGAGCTGGGTTCACCCACAGCTTCAGTGAGCTGATCAAGTGCCACACAACTGGTTCTTACTGGAGAAAAACAACGTTTTTCTTTTACCCTGGGTGGGTGGGCACATCCACCAAGGAACCGCATTTAAATACCCACTCCTGTAGTCCTGGTGGGGTCACATTTTGCCATAGGTGGGTGTCAGAGTAGCCCAAGTGGTTTTGGCTTGTGACCCAACGAGGAGCCACTCAGACATACAGCACTACCTCTTTGTGCCATCATGTGTCAAACCACCTTGAAACACAGCTCCTATCTAAATATATTCAAGAAACTTTTGAAATGTGGTTCCTTTCTGGCCGTTGAAGGCTAAAAGCCAGTGCATTATTCTGCAGCAATGTGCATCTCAGTGCTGGAGACCTCCTCTTTCTTTGATGCATTGGGAACTGGGGACATTTTGCCCAAGAAGCACACTGTAGACACAGTTTAATCCTTTGTAGGAACCACTCTCCATCTTTCTTAGCTCTCCTGTATCTTCTCTACAGGAGATTACATAGCAGAAAAGGGACTGGCACATCTCCCTGTCACCACAATTTAAAGAGGAACCTGTCCCTCAAGAACTGCCTGAGAAACCAGCTAAGCATTTGGGCTACCTTAAAAAGGATTATGCAGGGCTAAGTGTTTGCTACTTAAATCCCAGATGCCAAATACCAAATGTAAGTGTTTTTTTATCCTGGTAAGCCCCACTGATGCCTAACTGACAGGCAAACCCCCCCACCAAACAAATCACACAGTGTCTCACCCTGCTGATGCCCCCTTCCTCTGCTGCAATGCAAAAAAAAAAAAAAAAAATTTAAAAAAAATCAAGAAATCTGATTTTTACTAACTGCATCTCTTTAAGCAATGTCCTTCCTCCCTTCACTATAGGAGTTAGGGCTTGCTTTTGGGGTTATTCCTTCTTATTGAGCCATAGGAAGACTCATCTGGGTGAGGTGTGTTGCAGCACAGAAAGGAGGTCACCCAGAGGATGGGCTTGTTTTTCATTTCCTTAATGTCAGTGCGGGGCGAATGTGATGACTGGAACGTGACACATTAAAGCGAGTGAAATCAGGTTGCTCCCACCAAGCTTTGACCAAGCAGCTGGCGAGGAGCTTGTGAGACATCACACCGTGGAGCTCTCCCTGGTCCCCAGGACAGTTCTGAGGACAAAGCCCAGCAGGTCCATTAAACCCAACACTTATGGAAGACCTGTACTGGCACCTTCATTCCACATACTCAACGCAGAGAGGGGGAGGAAACCCCGAGAGGTCCCTGCGTGTCACTGGTGGATGGGCTGAGTTTGGTGGCATCAAACCTCTTAGCAATATCCCTGTCTGTGGGTGAGGGCTTGCCATGAACCACCACCCCTCAGTGCTTGGGGATGGGTTAACGAGACTGTCAAACTAAATTTATGCCTAATTAGCAAATCTCATTAAGCAGGTATAAAAAAATAGTAAGTGAAAAACAAAACAAAACACGAGAACAGCCCAAAAACCCAACCCAGGCAGCAGAAAAATGGCTGGGGGTTCCCAGAGTCGGTCAATCTGATGCAAAAGATTATAGGAGAATGGATCTATATGAAACAACCATGTTTTCATCAGTCCCTGAGGAGGAGGAGGAGTCAGAAGAGGCCACCTCTGCACCAAGAAACCCTGGACCTTCAGGGAAGCAATTGCACCAACTCTCCATCCTCCCACCGCGCCAGCTGTGGCCATGCCAGGATGCAGGCAGTGCAGAGAGGGGACTTCTGGAGAGAGAGGTGGCTTCTGACTGGGTTAAAAGGGAAGAACAAATGGGATGGGGATGGCACAAGGAAATTTTAATAGAATTAGACGGGTAGGGAATGTTCTTCCTTGCTATAATTTAAGTCTCTGCACTTGCTTAATTAACTGAATGTATGGTGCACAGTATGCAGATAAAAAATGCACTCAAACTATTTTTAACGCAGTTAAAAAGATGCATTAAGGTTGTAAATTCAAAGTAGGAAATGAAAGAATTATGTTGGCCCTGGGCACGCAGCTTTAAAAGTCTCTGAATACAAGCTGTTTTCTTGCTACTGCCCCAAATCCAGCCTCCCCCTCCCCATTGTCAGCTTGGGGACCAAACAGGAGCAGGTCAACCAGGAGATCAGCAAACGTGTCTCCAGGGGCATCGGGCTACGAGGGTGCCCACTGCAAGTACCTGGCTTAGGCTGGCACAGAACAAGTGACCCCTCCTGAAATAAGGCAGGTAGGGACAAAAATCACTTTCAAGTATCACAGCTCAGCACCAAGGAGCACAGGACAAATTACAATAACTGAGGTACAAGGACTAGAAGAAAACGAAAATATTTAAATTATTAAAAGAAATAAAATGGAAGCATTTTGGAAGGAAAATGCCTCCCTGGGAAGAGAAGATCTACCTCAAGATCTAAGTGCTGCTGCATCCCTCAAAAAGCCTGGCCTGCTCTTTAGGCACAGCTCAACTTTTCAAGTTTTAGCTCAACCTTGAGCAGAATGAGGCCACGTGTGGCATTGCCAGGGCTCTGTCATAAAAAAGAAAAAGAGGGGGAGGAGGGGGAATAGAAAAGAAAGACGCCGAGAGAAATACGGGGAGAAGATGAGAGATGGGAGAGGCTCAGACCTCTGGGAGCCAGAGTCCACCTCCAGCCATGCTCAAAAGTGGGACCCACCAGGCTCCCCTGTACAAAATATATATATTATTATATACATACACACACAGCTGCCATGATCAGGTCACCCAATTGTGTCAGTGTAGGAAGAGCTATTAGGTATAAAAATGAATCACAACACAGAAATATAAAATAGTGCTTTTGCTCACAGAGGTAATGGAGCTCTTACAGGGGCACCATCCAAGATGAGTCCACGTTAACGAGTTTGGGGCCAGGGGGTGGGAGTTGCTCTGAATCTCCTTGGTTTCTTATGCACGAAATGGTGCAAAAGGGAATAAGTGATGACTGGGAGAAGAGGTGGGGAAAGAAATCGGATGGATTGGATCTGGGATGCAGCACTGGAAACAAATGCAATTTGCACAGACATCTCAAGGCGGTGCATCAGTCCCTGGTGCAATACCAGCCTGGGAGACAGGGCTCTGCAGATCTGCATTTCCCAGAGGCACCTCTCAGATTTATTAAAACACATCCGCGCTGGAAGAGTCTCTACAGTTTGTGTCTTGGCACTTGGGTGCAGGGAGGCTGCACCCACACCTAAAAACACAATGGGGTCTATGAGAATCTCTACAAGCTAAAAATCCAGCCTTGCAGGGTCACAAACTCATTCCCACTGGAAATAGGTCCTAAACCTTCATGCAAGAAAGCCCCTGGGAGCAGCAGGAGCAGAGAAACAGGGATGATGGTAGATGGGGTCTGGGATGGAAGGGCTGAGCGATGCAGAGTCTGAGACGGTGGCAGGAGAGGGATCCCTCATCCATCCCTCAGGATTCCCACTCCTGCAGTACTGAAGGGTAAAGCTGGTTTTGTGCTCAAGGATTTGGTACAAAATGGGGTTTGGGGCAGGAGGAGACGGTGTGGCCCCAATAGCGTGGGTAGGGCACTGCACCAGCCATCGGGACATCGGGGGTGGCTCCGGCTCTCCCATACAAACTTTATGACCTTGAGCCGGTCTCTTCATCCTCCCATATCTTTGAATAAGCAGCCACTAAGCTTTTTATCTGTCCTGTCTGGATTACAGACTTCTAGTCACAGAAGCCCAGGAAACCCTCTCCCTGCCCCATTCAAACACACACAGATCCAGCACGGGCCATGCCAGGCTCACCCGGGCAGCAAAGGGCAATAACTGCTGCATGGGCTTATCCTGGTGACTTTGTATGATGTTTACCATATCCTTCAGCTCTTTCAATAACACATTAGCGAATTGCAAAGGCTAAACCTATGATATGTATAGTTCAGAAGGCGGGATTCCATATAACTTCCCAACACACTGTAAAAAATTAATTATATCACCGATGCTTCACAGACATTGGCGCAATTACCACCTCAGCCCCGAATCCAGCCTCCATTTCCCAACGGGTGCGTGAGTGGGGGGGGGTCAGAGGATGGTTTTGCAGTGGTTACATCTTCCAGCTGCTCGAGCATCTCCCCTCCAAGGTGATGCAGGGAGGCCGCCCAGCTCCCAGCACATCCCAGGCCAGCGGTTTCTAATGGCAGAGCACAGCTCCACGTGGTGTCACAGCAGGTACAAGTGGAGTCACGAGCCCAGGAGAGATGCAGCTGCTTGGGCTGGGAGCCAGGGGCGGGGGGAAGGCACCTGGAGGGATGCAGCTATGTGGTGAGAGCCAAGGGGCACCCCAGCCTGGCAGCAGGGACAAGGTATCCATGGGAAAGCGAGCCCTGCAGGAGGTCAGTCTGGGATGTCCCTGCTCCTGCCCCGTGACAATTACTGCCTGCCCAAGAAAATGCCACCACAGAGACACAGACGGGTCAGAAATTAAGACAGAGCAGCTGAGGAAGCCAAAGATGCTTATAAACCCCTCACAGTCAGGGCTACCCTTGCCTTTGCCATTTGGCTTTCAGCCCCTTCCACCTCTGTCATTGCCACCCCAGTGTCCCCGAGCTGGGGCGTCACCTGTATTCAATAGCACACAGTGCACGCTGCACCCAACG
>JAHREE010000327.1:205808-248146 GCA_033628505.1 Tringa tobata | reverse complement strand
GGTTATCAGCCCCGTGGGCTGCCGGCAGGGCTGGGCCATGGCGGCGGCAGGCTCCCTGCTGGGCGCTGGGGAGGGCAGAAGGGGTGTGTGGCTGCGGGAAGGGGGACCGCCGCTGGGAGAGCGGTTGCTGCTGTCCGTCCGTCCGTCCATCCGTCCCCCCGCCTTCCTCCCCGCTCCCTGTGGGGAACAAGGGCTGCTTCTCACTTTAACAAGTTTCCGTCCGGCCTCACCAGTGGGAGCCGCTGTGAGGTAAAAACTACAAGTGAAGTGAAGGGAAGGCCCTCGGAGCGGCCGGCCCAAGTTTGAGGGACAGACCTTTCCTTGTTCAGCCCTGGTAAACAAAAGCGGTGCATCTTTGCTGTGGTCTGGCCTCACACAGTAGCCTGTGTGTTAGTTGGGCCAAAGGGAAAATGCACGGGTTGGGAGGGGGCGGGGGAGGGGTTGGGGGGGTTTGTTGTTTTGGTTTTTTTTTCCTTGCAGTGCGTGTGTGCTCCTTCTGTCCGAGCTCCCAGAATTTATTGCACAGTTCTAACCTTGCAAAGGTACATTTCTCTGTAACTTCCTGCATGATGAGTTTGCTTCTTGTTTTCTTGTCCATGCCAAGTAAACAGGGCTTCAGCTGAAAGCTCTGAAGGAGGTTGTCTTTTGCATACGAGCAAAAAGAGAAAGAGCTCGGCTGATGCACGTAAAGGAAAGAGCCCCGGAGTCAGGGGGCTTGATCTACAAATACACCCTGTGAGGCCTGTATCCGGGAGACAAAGGAAAAACAGATGTTGGGACAGGGAAGAACTGAAAAGCCGTGTAAAACTTTGATAGATGTTGAGTTTCAAAGCTACCAACAGACTCATGCTCATATCTTTAAGTGATTTCAAAGCAAACTGTTAGCTAACAATTCAGTAGTGTCAAAGTACATTCATTAAGGACAAGTATATCACGGTCATTCTACAGGGTTATATGTGTTTTTTCACTCTTTGTGGAGAAGAAAAGAGTATGCCCATGTCATATCACCTTCCAGAAAAAAAAAAAATCTAGCCCAATTCGGATCTAGAATTTAACTTGGTGTGTGTATATTGTTTTGCATATTTGGTTTTCTTGAGGATACAGTTTGAAGGATACCTGGTGATTTTGAAATAGAGTCAATTACAGTGTGTCATCTTCTAGTATATCTAGTCCCTGATCTCACTGAAAGTTTCTGTGCTATTACATCCTCTAATAATTTGCTTTTCATTTTTAACATCTCTCTCACACGCAAGCGTGTACTCCAGTGACACAGAAAAATTCTCGCAGACACGGAAAGGAAACAAATGGCAAAATAAAAATGTTCTGATTCCTCCCATATATAATCAGCTAATACACCACCGGCATCCAGACCACTTAAAAGATTAGGAGAGTAGCATACGATGTTGGTTGTGCTCACCAGGAATCTAAGATTCAGCTCATCAAGATCTCTGTGGACAGAACCTTGCAGATGCAAAGAATTTTACTGAAATAGATGGGAAATCCTTGTTTTATTAAGTTTCAACATTTTGTCAGGGTCAGGTCTAGTTGGACCTGCAAAACTTGCCAAACTCTTGACTGATAAAGCACACCATCAGTTGACGAGATTGTGAAAGTCCAATCTATTTTAGGACTCCAAACATTACAGCTTATCTGATGATACCAGGCATTTTTACTTTTTTTTTTTTTTGTCTTCTATTATAATTAGTTTAAACACATTTTAGCATAGTGCAGCAAGAAACAGTATTGTCCTGTGAAATATCCTTTTTCACTGGCCTGTTCAGGGTTGTTCATTACTTTCAACGGTGTTCCTGCTACTCTGTCAATTTTTAACAAGTCCTTTCAAAGGCATCTGCACCCCAAAAACTGTCAGCATGTCAGTTTTGCATCTTGTTACCATTTAAGCCTCCCCCTTTCCCTTTTCTTTGCTAACTGACCTTCCAGGGTCCATACATTTGCATGTCAATACACTTGGGTGCAAGTGTCAGCCTGTGACACAGGCGGAACTGAAAAGTATCAAAGTATCACTTGTCTACATGCTGTTTACACATTTAATTTCACATAATTCACACCCCGTCAAACATAAATATGTGTAGGGTGTAGCAACACCGGCATAACCACAGAACCCTAAATAAACAGGGGTGTAAAACATTAAACTTAGTAAACATACCCTGAAATAATGGGCAACAGTAACACTAACTATACACGAACCGTGATTTTTACAACTATTGTAGCAACTTCAGAGTTAGTTTGCTTTTCAAAGCAAGTTACAAAACTTGCCATCTGTGCAAAAGGCTTAGTTCTACTTTCTTGATTACTTCTGTGTTCCAGATTCTGAGATCAGCATACAGACCAGGAAATAGATTTTGTTTCATTTTCATATTCAAAGAGCTAATAATTATAGAAGTAGTTTTGTTGTAGTTACTTCAACAATTCAAAATAGTTGGATTTAGATTTATCTTTTTTAGCTGAAGTGAAAATCAAAGCACATTCTGTATTCAGGATGGGGGGATTATTTGTAAAACCTTCATAAATTTGAACAAGGCTAAGGAAGTTACTCATTTAAGTCAGGTCTATGAAGAGACTGCCTGCATGTATTTCACTTTTCCTTCTACTTTTGGAGTAGGATGTAAAATTCTTACTCTTTGAAGATAAGCACATATGTTGCAATAGTTTTTCTCCTTTTTGTATAGGCCCAGCCTTAGAAAAAAATATTTTCATTATTTATAATCATTCTCTGGAAGCTATTTCCTTGTGTGATATGACCTTCCTGGAGGAGAAAAGAGGAACAAGCATCTGTAAATACAGGTTTGCATATGATTCAGCTACCGAAAGGACACATTTCTAATTCACCCACTTTGAGAAAAAAAACCAAACAAACACGCCACCACAACCAGCTAGGGAAAAAAAGCCACCTCTTCTCTGAGCGTTCCAGTGGTTCCATAAGTTTGTTCCCTTCTAGACAGTCACTTGGTAACTCCTCTGAGAGAGGCAGTAGAGGGCAGTTAAAAAAACATTGTAATGCATTTCTGCAAAGACTGCTTTTGGAGCATGTACCCAAGAATGAAAAATGTCCTTCCCCGGACACTGAATTCTACACTGGGAGATGCCTATTAATACTTAAATGCTTCATAATATTCAATAATTCGCTTATTATAAAGACTTCAATGCCTATAAATACGTAAAGGGAGGGTGTCAAGAGGAAGGGGCCAGTGTTTTTCCAGAGGTGCCCAGCGACAGGACGAGACAGGCACAAACTTGAACCTAGGAAGTTCCATCTCAACACGAGGAGGAACTTCTTCATTTTGAGGGTAGCAGAGCACTGGAACAGGCTGCCCAGAGAGGTGGTGGAGTGTCCTTCTCTGGAGACATTCAAAACCAGCCCGGACATGTTCCTGTGCAACCTGCTGTAGTCGGACCTGCTTTGGCAGGGGGGTTGGACTAGGTGATCTCCAGAGGTCCCTTCCAACCTCGTATCATTCTGCAGTTCTTTGACCCTACCTTCCCTTTGAGCCCCGCTGTGTTCTTGATCAGGTATGAAATGCTGCGTTGTACAACAATCCCAGAAGAAAAATAAATAAATAAAACAAAACAAAAAACCCGAACCAAAAAAAAAAAAACCAACCACCAACAAAAAGCCCCAACAAAACACAGAAAAAAACCCTTCCAGAACAGGCTTCGTTTCAATTGTTGAGCAACTGGAAAGCTCTCAGACGCTGCAGTGACTAATGCAGTACAAGGACTTCTCTAGAACAGAGAGCAATAAAATCAGACGATGCTCCCTCCTCCTCTGTACCCGCAGCTGCCCCCTTCCCCTTCCGCGGCGTTCTCCCGGGGGGGGGGGGTAGGTTAAGCTGCCGCTTCCCAGCAGCTCTCTGGGATTCTCTCCAAGGGGTGCAGGGTGGAGGCAGTGAAGAAGCCCGCGCTATCGCCTGCAGGGATCAGAAATAGTGCTCTACCTGCGAGGCTCTGGGTTTGCACGGTGGGGGGGTGTGCGCCGCGTGCGCAGCGGCAGTAAAACTTGGTTTTAAAAAAAAACAGGGCGACGTAGTGGTGTTGCTGTGCTGCTTACCTATATTGGTGGCGTATACACCGATCAAACACGTGCAGCGCCCAAGCTTTTCATCTGTATCTTTCAGATTGAGTTACTCTGGTTTTGTCGGTTTCAATAGTTTCTGAGGCGTTTTCTGCAAATAAGAGAAAGATTAAGTAACTTTTTTGTTTGGTCTCTAGAGCAGCTGGTTGCCTCGTTTGAGCCGCGGTGCCTGCATCGATTCCTACGCTGCCCCTGGAGATGGATCCGAATGTTCCAAGCCTGTGAGTCCTCTCCATCCCTCATGCGGCTCAGCACAGGTTGGTGTGGATCTCATCTGGAGATAGAGTAAATCCGTTTCTTGCCAAGTTAGTTGAGTCACAACTGAGCAGCAGCATGGGATTTCTTTTTAAGGAACAAGTGTCTTTCTCCTATTATAGGATAAAACCCAGCGGGCGGCCAACAGTTATGTAGCTGGAAAAAGCAGGCAGGCAAGTCAGTGCAAGCAGTTGTCTTAACTGTAGAACTTCTTGAAAATAAATTTTGAAATACAGGCCACTGATGGGAAATGGTATGGTGTAAATGGCAGTACAGGGAACCACAAATTTACTGTCACTCTGTCACCTTCAAAGCAAAAACCGAACCACTTCTTGCTCTTCTGTTAGAGTAAACAGGTAATGTGTGCTAGCACCATCCAGTGAGGAAAAGAGTCAGTAAAAAATCTCTGAGGTTCTCCTTCCTTAACAGAATCTGCTAATGGAAAGAAACAAACCAAAATGGAGACCAGTACTGCAACTTGAGCTGAAGGAAAACCTTGAAATGTAGTTATGGGAAACCCCAGCTCGCAGTGGTTGCCAGTGGCTCTGCAGTCAGAACTCCTGGTGTTTGCAATACAGGTGCTTCTGGAGTCCATCAGCACAAGTCTCTGTTGAGTTACACCTCACTTCCTAATCAAGTTTTGCTTGCATAGGTTTTGTTCTGTTCTGCTGTTTCCTCCCCCAAGACTATTTCATCTTTAGAGCAGGATATCCGCTGTGTTTAACTGGTGCCTGAACAAAGTGATATCTCATTTAGTATGGGTTTTGGTTATACTGTTATGCAAATTGAATGTATTTATATTCATAATAAAGAGGAGCTAAAGTTGTACCTTCCTGGGTATACCTATCACCAGGAAAATATATTGTAACTCCTCTCAAGAAAGTATTTGAAAATCCCCTGGGAGTAGGGAAGTCCACTGTCTTGAAAAGCTCCTATAACAGATTTTGGAGGGACCGGGGTTCATTTTTTTTTTTTCCTTTAGAAATTAATCTAAGCAAAATCACCTCAGCCTTTTTTACATTAGTCAAACATGGGAAACAGCTAATATTTTTGCTTTCAGCTTTGGAGTTTCCAAACATTTAAAGGGACTCAGATATTGACCAGAAGTACTCTAATACTGGGTTAAAAGTTTCCAGCCAGGGTTCACCCTCTCCAGGACTTCATCCTGTGCAGTGTTCAGAACCCCATAATGACTTGGGTGGACCTGGCACCAGTTTGTGAAAAGTAAGTTTGTTGTTCAAAATAGGTGTTTTCACACATATACCTCTACAATATTAGAATTTTTTCTTATGTTTCAGGATATCAGTGGACATTTAGTTGGAAACCTCTGCTAAGGATTTTTCATATTTAAGGTTTCTAGAAGTCAGGTATGTACTGATCAATGATACTTGTTTTTAAATGCAAGGAACTGCAGCTCTGTCAAGGTGCTTTTCCTTTGCATTATTATGGAAAGTTAACCTTCCTGAACTTCTTTGGCAGCACTTAACCTATCTGTCAAAGTCAGGAAGCATCAAAAGTTAATGTTTATATAAATCCATTTCAGTCAGTAATTTCTTAAACTGTGTTTTTTTAATAATAATAAAATATTAACTATTGTTATTATCTTAATCTGTTTGTGTATTTTAATCTGCTGTAGCCAGTGTGACAGTATGTGAGTGTGATATAGCTGGAAACTAAAAGGACAAAGGACAACAGAACAGAGTAACTAAATCCCTTTAAGGTAAACTGTTAAAATTATGACATTTCCTCACTGTAGAGCTCAACCTTCATGATATTTTTGAATATTTTTTTTTGCATTTTTATGTATGATTAAATACATAACTAGGCTACTTGAATGCAATATGGAAGTTAATGTCATAAAACTGAACCAAGGTTATCTTGTACATTTTCCAAACTGCTTACTATATTAATATCAATTACAAGAGACCTTGAAGAGAAAGAACCTTTAATACACACACAAATATATGAACAAGAACCTTTTATGAACTCTTTCTCAAACTCTTCAAGCTTACAGTAAATTCGAAGTGAAACATTTCATTTGTTTGTAGCTAATTTTTCCACTTAGTATTCTCATCTTCATATTAGACAGTGAAGCAAAGACACTGAGTTTCATTTTTGTTTCTATTCAGTTTTACTTCTGGTTGATAGTACAAAGAAATAGCATGTTGTGGTTTGATTCAGTCCTGGAAAAGGATGAACGGAGTTTAACATCAAAATATTTTAGGTTAAAAATAAATTATTAAGTGTCTTTAGCATGACTATTTTGCTTTTGAATCTTTTTGCCAATTTTAGTTAAAACTAGCAGAGGCACAGGGGCTTCACAAAGAAGTAAATTTCAGTGTGTGGACTCAGAAAGGTACCCTGCTAGGTACCTGTGCAAACCAGTTAAGAAGCTCTTATAAAGAGAGAGGTCTGCCCACAGGCCATCACTTGGGTAACACCGCTTTAATTAGTTAATTGTGGGGTTGGACTCTACGTAATTTAAATTAACTAGTAACTTTCACTGTTGCTCTGGAATTATATTTGTACAAACAACATCAAACCTGTGCCAGTGGCTCTAAACTTGTGCCAGTGGCTCTTCACCTGTGCCAGTGGCTCTTCTTTTTCTGCTCCCATATTTTTGAAGTCCAGTCACATTGATTAGGTCTTTTCTTTGTAATTAAAACAATAAATAAATTCAGCTTTTTCATTTCCTACTTAAAAAAAAAAAAAGGCACTCAGCAACTATTACGTTTAAAAACACTGGTTCCTCATTCTTCTTTCTGTGGCGTAATGGAAATAAACCACATACTGGAGCTCTCAGGGAGAGCGTTTCAGGAACTAGAAACAGCTTCTACAAACTCCTCTTCTTGGAGGAGGGGTGTTTTTAGATAAGCAGTTCCTCACACGGAGGTAACCATGCAAAATAAAGCATGAACGTTCTCCCTCAGGCACAGGGGTATTTCTCACTCGCCATGGAGCTTCCTAGTCTGCCTTCCCTGGGACTATAAAAGGCAGTTGTACGGGAGGCAGAAACAGTAGTCACCTCTTTTTGATCCTCGCAGGTAATCTCTTCAAATCGTGTCATTCCCAAGGTAAATTTAAGAACCAAACCAATTAAAAGTTTTTACCTAATTGCTTGAAAGCACCAGTGGTTCTCATCCACGGAAAGGAAGGAAAGCTCTTTTTCATCGTTTTTGCTAAGTGCCCTGTCCAACCCTGAGCCCTGTTGAGCCTGGCATTCCCAGGGCCAGAGGAGCCTTGGGAATCCCCCCCCAGCCCTGCCGCTGGCACAGCTCAACCTGAGGGGCAAACCCTCTCCTCTGAGATGAGCCGTGTGAGCCCATCCCTCTCGGTTTTGGATGTCTTCTGCTTCCCTCTGCCGTGACACAACTGAGTCAGCCGTGGGTGGAGAGCCTAGACGTACCAGCAAACCCACCTGGAGATATTTTTGGTCAGCAGAAACTGTGAAAATGGGGAGCCAGTTTGTATAGAAGAAGTGATGGAGCAGGCAACAGAAATAAATATTCCACCAATCTATGGGTGGGCTACTGTTCAGTCAGTGGCAGAGGAAGCAAACTGAAAAGATTGCAAAGGAGGCTGCTTTTACTTGGAACCGCTGCTTTCCTGCTTCCCCCTGAAAGTGAAACTAACGTATTTTGCCATACATGCAGCTTGCGAGTTCAATATTTGGCTAGCAGCTGCAGTAACACCAGCAGGAGCAGATTGCCATGAGAGCGGTGGGTGGGATACAGCTACTGAAATCCTTAGCATCTGCATTTCCTGGTCTGTTACATGAGCTACTGCTGCAAAAATATTCTGGCAAGGGTTCTGATTTTATTTTTTCTTTATTCCCTATAAAGTGTTAGTGGGATAAAGAACAGTATTTTTAAACAGTTTTAAATATTTTCAACATAGATTAGACCAGCTACATTAATTTCTTCCATTGTGTGTTTTTGTATCTCCGAGACTTTTTTCCCCCATGTTTATCTTAATTTGTATTCCCCGCCCTGCTTCTTTGAAAAGCAGGGAGCTAAAAAGTAGTGTCTAGTCCCCAGAACTCCTGCTCTTAAGCCAGTGCTGTCTTTGTGTTGGAAATTGTCTTTGTAGTAGTAGTGGTGGGCACCTTATATAATGAAACACAGCCGGGGCTTTCACCGGTGGAAGGTTAATGAGAGGAAAGCCCCACAATATTGGTAAGTAAACACAGTACGAGTCTGCTTCCTCAAGAGAGGGGCCTAAAAGAGTACAGTCTTTCAGCTTTGTAGGAGTGGAGGTGTATGTCAAGATTTTGTCTTGTTCCACCCATAGTCCCAGGACTTTACGAGAACGTGCCCATTGTCCATTTAGTAGCACAATGTGCCACTGGTTTTAAAGCAGCCCATACCTTTTAATGCCAATCAGCATGAAACTTTGATTTTTGATTGTTTGTAAGTAGTTTGCTTTCTTGCTCCACTTTAAAACTCAGAGGATTCAGCTAGAAAACCGTTACTTTTCCTCTGTGTGTCAGATAAGGCTTTCTAATCCTAAAGCAGAAATATTTTTTTTTTTCTTTTTTGAGGTCTTTCATGTGTTACTCATGGGGTGGAAACATACTGGATCCAACCGGGCTGTCTAGCCCTGTAAGCACCAGGAGGTGAAAGCTGACCAAGTAAAGTAAGCACTTGTTTTTAAGCACAAAGTGATTAAATGCAAATTCACAGAACTGTGTAATGGAAATACCATGTCTTCATTTTCTGGTGAAGTCTGTGGGCCCTTCTGAAAATTGTCATTTCCCTTGAATGAGGAAGAACGTACTAATAGACAGAAGGTCAGACTCTGTAATTAGCAACCCCTCTTGGTCCCAAAATCTCTGACTTCGGGATGGCAAGCCCTCAAGGAGACCTCTGAGATGGAAGAGATGAGGACAATGCTTTGTTTCCACAGAAGGGACTCCTAGGGCATATTCAGTTAGAAGAACTCTAATGCATCTAATGCATCTATTCACTTTTCCATTTTATAAACCCTGGATGAAAGTCCCTGCAGTGAGGTTGGACAAAAGAGCGGCAAGTTGTCTGGGTGAGTGTCCAGGGAGAGAGCCTGCAGAGAATTCCGTGTTCATGCCAGGGAACAGAGGAGGGAAATGATCCAGTAACTCAGAACCCCATAGCAGCGTGGTGGGGGCTGTTCTTCCATGTTGTATGAGGGGGGAAAAGCCATGGAGCTAACAGGAGGAGGGAGAACAGATCAGCAGAGAAGGGGATGTACCACCAAGGAAATCTTTCTCAAGTAAAACCAGCAGGTTTTAGTCTTCAAAAGAATCTAATGTAGACAAAATAACCCAAACAAATCCTATGAACAAACCAAACCAAACCAGAAAAAAAGAGCAGAAATAAGCTAGGAGGATTTGGGCTTGCAGAGCCCCAACATGCTTATAGCCCTCATAAGGTGAGGGAAATGTTTGCACAGACCTAAGAACACGTGGATCTTGATATTTTCTATTCCAGCTCCCTGTGGGATACAAATGAGTCACTTCATTCTTCTGTACCACAGGCACAAAGGCAGTTCTCCAAAATACAAGCTTTGGAACAGAGGATGAAAATCCATGAAGCCAAATATTTAATTATATGAACGCAAACAATGCACCTTTATGTATTTATATACCTATGATTGGCAAAACCACTTCAAGTAGTTCAGTAATTAATAGCATTGTTCTGTCCTGGGGAAGGCAGAGGCCAGAAGAAATCAATGAGAGATTTTACTGAAATCTGAAAAACTGTGAAAAACAGACGTTTCAGTCAAGTTCTCTCATAGCAGCTCTTTCTTCGAAAGCTGGGTCAGTGAAGAAAATGCCATGAACATCAGCATGGTTAAGGTTTTCCTCCATGTTTCAGTCAGGCAAATGAGGATTTTGATTATTTCCTGTATTTTCCTTACAATGTCTCAACAGCTATCCAGCAATTTCTGACCAAATTATTCTTTTCTCTGTAAACCCATGGGGAGGGAAAAAAAGGGTAATATGATTCTGTAATATCCATCTCCTTGACTATTAGCTACACCCTCTTTTCACAAACACTTCTTACCATAAATTTCAAGTCTTAAAAACCATCTGCTTACAATGCTTATTTAACTCTGCAAGCTGAAACAGATGTTTGTTCTTTATTTGTATTTCAAAACTGAAAATTAAGAAGAGAGACTATTTCAGCAGCTGCCACATTCTTTCTGGGACAAGGCCAGCCTCAGATGGTGTAGTTTTAGTTCAGCCTCCCCCTCATCACCCTCTTGTTAAGTAAGAAGCTGTTGAGGAGCCTGCGCCTTGTGTAATAGCCTGTTCTTCCAAGATGTTCTACACCCCATGGAAAAAGCCAGATCTTTTCAAATCAGCTCTTCTTCACTTTGAATCCATGCATCACTGCTTAGAAAAGACTAGAACAAGATCTTGACACTGTTTCAGGGGAAAGCTCGCTACTGACATGAATAGTGAAAGATGAAGAAACAGTATTTTTATTAACAACCTGACAAACACATTTCCGAACGAAATGGGAATAACATTTTCTAGGTTATCTTACTTAGCCCTGATTTATTGTCAATGTTTTCTTTGAAAGTATATTACATACATTATTTAAGTTGCAAAAAACAAGGTGAAAATAGTGGGTAATACAATCGTGGCGTGAATTATGAAGTAGGTTTTTACACTCAGTGCTCAGGAACTTTCTGCAGACACTTACCTGCAGACGCATTCTGAATCTCTAGTTGTGTTTCTAAATACATATTTAAACAGATCTCTCAGGAAGCCTCACTGAATCAGGCACCTTCTGAATGCTGACACACAAACAAGCCACAAGGTGGGTTTTTTCCTCTCTCTTTTTTTTTTTTTTTCCTCGCTTTGGTAAATTAAAAAATAAAAGGAGAATAAACAATCAAAACTCATGCATACTCTGATCTAGAGCCAGGTTGCCAAATCAAAACTACATGGGAGAGAATTGTCTGCCCTGGTGGTGCTGAGGGGTGACCATTCAGAACCCCTGCCTTACCTTACAGAACATATCTACATTCATCACTGGCTAAAGCAACTTTTTTCTTATCCATGGAGACTGTTTAAGATTGGAAAAAGTGTAAGTTTCAAGGAGCAGCGTGGTTGCCGGTTAGAAGCAAGGTAGGATGGAGCAAGACATTTGTTCTCACGTGGTGTGACGCAGCCCGCACACACGGGTGCCCTACTGGGCCCGTCTCATTTTGTGTAATGGGATGTCCCACTGACGTGTAGTGGTGATCACTGGAATCAAGCCCTTAGTCCTACCAGCTCATTCGTACGTAGTTAAGCACTGGATTCCTCACATGGATCAGTCTCCACGAGGACCCGACGGATTTTCACCGTGTTGCTGTTTGTCGTGGGAAGAGCGGAGTGGAGGCTGCCAGGGAAGGGTGACCAAAGCGATACAGAGCAGAGCGGGGCGCCTGTGGACAATCTGGCAGGCATACAGCAACAGGGCACATATATGAAGGCACCAGCCTGCCCTGGTGTGCACAGCGGGCCACCCCTCAACAGCCCCAGAGTTGCCAGCAGCAGCAGGTTCCTGGCCACTCCACTCCCGTGGGCTCCCAGCCATCATTCACCCCGACGTAAGGAGTCGCTTTTGGCCATTGTTCTCTTGGGGCTGTATCCTGGATCAATACAGCTTTATAGGAAAACATTTTCTCCGTGGGTCTCCTTATTGCCCCCTCCACACACAGCTGTTTCTGTACTCTGTAGTACACAGGGAATGTGGGTCTGGGCACTCTTCCCGGTGCGTATGTGCAATAATCTCACTGTTCCAGGAGTGGGATCAGCACTCACGCCTAGCATCTACAGCTACAGATATACCACAAACCATCCCAACAAACCTGCTGTATAACAATGGCACAATTTCACTTAAGGTAGCACAGGTGCTATTTTGGACACTGTGATGCCGACGCAGTGCGTGACTTCCTTTCGTTACGTGTACGACGCTGTCACTGCAGAGTTCAACCCACACACTCTCTTCCCTGCAGGACTTTTCCCTCTCCCACTGACAACAAGTAATTGGCATTTTTCAGAGCTTGCCAGTGCTGCTCCTAGATCAGACACAAGGAAAACTGTACATATCCCACCAAGACTGATCCTTTAGGACAGAGCTTACTAAGATCTAAGCAGTAGCTGTAAAAGATGGCCCTTCCACATTTTTCTTTTATTTAGAGTTGCCCTGACAGTTGCATGTCTCACTTGATAGCCCCTAGGATCTGGCCTAAACAAAAATGCTTTCATCGTACAGAATAAAACTGTGGAGATGGCCACACAATATCAAAAAATGAGACAGGAACTTGTAGGCAAAATTACGCCTCCTGAAAGCTGGTACTTTTCTTTGTTTTTTTTCCCTCCTGTTGCTGTCTCAAGAGCACAACTGAAAAAACGGGGAAGCGAGCATCAGAGCTTGCAAAGCAGCAGAACTACACCTCGGTGGCTTGAAACAAAATCCGTTCGACTCACAAATATCACCTGTGGGGAAGGAGGAGAGGAGAGAGAGAGAGAGTACCGATGCTCCGGCAGTCACACCATCGCCATTCGGAAAATGCCACCCAAGACAGCCATGTCCTTACTGTTCTGGCTTAGCTACCTCACCTCCTGCCTGCCTCCCCAGACAGGTACCCCGCTGGCTTCTAGTCACACGCCTTCACCAGAGCCTTGTGCCGAGGCAGCCTCAGCTTCAGCATGACCTCTCCTGCCCCAGAAACCCGTCCCACAGCAAGTTAACGACGTGAATCCTTTGACGTAAGCACAGAAGGCGCAGTCAAGTTACCGTCATGGCTCAGAAGTGGAAGACGGTTTGTCAACAGGTATTACACCAACGTGGAAGCGGGTGCAAGGTGAAGGCAGGTTTTAGCAAATACTTTTCACATGGCTGCTGTAGCACGCTGTCTTTTCTGTTAGGCAAGCTTAGAGGAAGAGATATTCCCCATTTGATGAGGTGTTCTGTCCCAAACCATTTTTCTGTACGTTCTTCACCCTCTCCCAGTATGTTAAAATTATTGCAATTAAAATGCACATTTCAAAACACTTCTGTTAATTAGTCCCTTCGCACACCTCTACCTCCCTAGGTCTGGCCTTGAAGTTTTCTGTAACCAGAAAAGTTTCCAATTACAGCAGAAGGGCATTATCGGAGTTGTTCAGCCAAAGGGATTAACTAAATTGCTAATGGATAGCTCAAAGATTATTCACATACAGCTAATCAGTCCAAATTCAAGTCATCTGAGTATTAAATCTGCCACAACGGACTAAGATGTATCTCCTAGTAACTGGCATCCTTGCCATAAAGTCTGTGGCTACTAAAATTATGAAGAGTCTCCACCAAAAATTAATTTCCTCTGTCCAGCTCTAAAATTGAACTGCCTAGTGCTTGTGGGATCAGCCCACCAATGCAGGTGTTAATCACTGTTCCAGTGATAAACAAACAGCTTTTATCTGCAGGATTTCCTAGTAAGTACTTTTCACAGAACATGGAGGTCAAACAGTTTAAAGAAAGCTCTTGCCTAAAACCTCCTCTGGAATTGTTCCTGTTTCTCCAGAGACTGGCTGTTCTGGAAAAACGTATACATATCTTTCTCTCCATAAAGCAACAAGCGATTCTGAGTCATAGCAAGTGTCGTGCTGTAAAGCTATGCAATTTGCAGCAGGGCTAAGGGTTAGCAGTCTAACTTTAACACCGAGGTCTAGTTAAGCACGGGTAATTTTATGACATAATTACTCTATTCCTAAAGAATCTGCTACCTGGGCAACACATTGCCCTTTCTATGTTTGGTGCAACTGGAACATTTGGAAAAGCTGTCACAGCTTCAAAGTTCAGAGCTTTAAAAATTTAAAGATAATAAAGCTTTGGATTTTGAAAATTGTGACAATTGGAAACCTGCACTGTGCTTTTTCTTTCCTTTAATTAGTGTAACCTTTATATTTTTATTTAAGAAGCTATTAATCTCAGTTTGTACAGTTCACCTTTTAGATCAGTTGCCCCCTGTATTCAGGGAATTTAATTTGGAGAGTTTCTAGCTGTTTCATTGCATAGGTAACAAAAGGGAGAAGGTAAATTGTTCCTTGCCCACAGACTTTTTCCTAATGTAACTTGAAATTTAAAAAAAATATAGTGACATAATTTTCTTTCCCATTTTACTGTTTTCTTTAGTGTTTCCTTACCTGAAAATCAAATCTTGGAAAGCTAGTAAATTGTAAGAAGGGCTTCGCCCTCCCACTTCCTCCCACCCTGGCAACTCCCAAAGCTGTTCTTTTGATGTATGGGTTCAAAACAGCCACTCATCTTTTGAAGTGCCATCCTACAGAGCTGGGGAAAAGGTTTCAGGGTGGTTTTTTTTTTGGTTGTTGCTTGTTTTCTTTTAAAGGGAAATAAAACCTTATTTAGGAAAAAATACTTTATTTTTCGAAAACATGTTTAGACAGATTCAAACAAGAACAAAGTACAGTACAAAAATGACTCACACAGCCTGCAATAGTTAATAAAACACTCATCAAATACCTAACATTTTGTCAAAGTCCTTTTGGGTCCAATATACATTTTTCATATTACAGAGGTAATGCCCACTTTACAGTGGCATCAGAGAAAGTTTGTAAGACCATTATAACACAGTCACTAGTATTTGCTCTCTCTATATACCAGCTTTTGACATAGTTTTATTTTTATTCCAGACACACTGAGCACAGTCTGAAGTCAAGTGTAAGTTTCTTTCCTTGTGTCAGGAGTTCAGCATTAATTTCAGCAGGTTTGCCTGGAATCTACCAAAAGCTTTTCTTGGGTAAATATTTATATCCCACTAGGAACTTTTTGTACCCGTCAAATAATACACCATTATTCCCTCTTTCAAAAGGGAGCCGCTGCACAAAATGTGATGGCATAACTAAATATATATATTTTTTCTCTCTCAAAGCCTACAGCTTTTTTCACTCCCTTTCACAACTAATTGTGAACTGTAGTGTGTGGCATGCCAAGCAAATCTAAAAAGAATATATGCGATAAGTCAAAAACTGTCAGGCAGGTTTCCTCCTCCCATGCCCATCTTTGCAGAGAAGGCTAAAACAAGTTGGTATATGTGATCTCTTCTGCATTATTTGAATATTAACAAAAATTAGGACAGGTATTTTTTTCTTCCTGTGAAACTGTAATTTAGTCAATGTAATCAGGAGTGAAGCACTTGACAAATTCTATACACATGCAACGTACAAACAAAGAGTTATTGTTACACCTTTACTTTTATTTCCATGCCAACATCGTCTTTGCAATTACCTCAAGAATCTAATACTTCTGTTGTGATCATTTGTTTTGCACTGCAAAGCTTGTTTTAGTCAATCTTGTTTCTCTGTCTCTATCTAAACCTTTCAGAAAAATCTAAGAGTGAAGCCTGTAGATACACAGAACTAGACTACCCACTGCGTTGAGGCTTGAGGGCACAGGCACATAAGAGGCACTTGTGTCCCCTGCAGTGGAATACAGTGCAGAGAGTCCCAAGCCAGCTGAGGCTCCAGCCAGCCATTCCCTGCAGCACAGAATACTGGCGTGGCATTTATAAACAGCACAAGTCTAAACAGCATAAAGTCAGCTCTGTTGTTTACAGGCAGCAAGCTTGGGCACCTCTGCACTGGAAGCATCACTGGTTTTTCCCTGTGCCAGCATAAACACAGGGAAAGGCAGGTTTTATCAGATCTTTGCAGAGTTTTCTGTCACCCCATTTCATGAAGTCTGCAGATGTTTCTTATCTTATAGTTTTGCTAAGGTTGGAAAATCCAATGCCAACACAGGTCATTAAGACTTTCTCCCCGCCCACGTGCTCCTCCTCAGGGGTCTTGGTTTCAATTTTAAACATGATCTGGAAGAAGCTTCTCAGGTGTCGGAGAAATTCAATTCTGGGGGAGAGAAAACAACAGAGTTTAAGAAACAAAACAGAAGACCCATTAGCAGTATGTATTAACACTAATTCCAGCAATGACCACAGTTGAATAAGACATGAAAATATTGCTTAGTACTGAGAAACAAGCCTACAGGCTCCAAACAGTCTTCTCAGTTGTGTTGTAGAAGTGGCTAATGACCCCTGCTGAAACCAGCGCACTCTCTGTATGAGCAGAGAGAGGAGGAATACCTGGTAACACAGTGAGATGAAATGGTGAGGGCACAAGAACGAAAGGAGAAAGAAGAGATGTAGCCAGGCAAGGTCACTTACTCATGATGTGGAGTACCAACCTGTGGTACTGCTCCACCCCCTTCCATTGTTTAAAGCAGAAATAAAAGATAAATAGGGATAACCAAGAGGTTGGCCTTGGGTGCATACTTTAAAACCAGAGGCATCAGATCCTAAAGCAAATGTTTGATTTGTATTACTAACTTATCCATTTCTTAGTTGAATGTTTCATTAGAATCACAGACTCAGAATCTTTCCTGTTTCCTCTCCTGATTTTCAGAAAAAAAAAAAAAAAAAGCAAAGCAATTTTTCTGTCATCATTTTAGAATGAGAGGCATGAAGTGACGAAATAGCCACAGTGCTCCTAAATGCACACTGACTGGAGGAGACGGACAGGAAAAACTACTGAAAAGCGTAAAAAAAGGACAAAACCAAAACCAGCTAAGAAAGCATCCCTGCTGGCATCCCCAAAACAATTAACAAGCAATTATACCAAAAGGCTACAGATATAAAATTGGTAATTGCTCCTTACAGAAGTCTGGTTTCTTCCAGTCATGGCCACAAGCAGGCTTGCAGTCTTGAACTAAGGTTTAATCTCCTGCAGCAATTGGTATGTGCCCTTCTTAGGTTAAGTTTAACCTTTAAAGAAAGGGAATGTGCACATCCAGTCCACAGATTTGTGTGGCTGGCAAAAGCCCCTGCTCTGCATGCTGACAGCTTAATCTCAAGCTAATCACACTTAATCATTACACCAAATGAAGAGAAAGTACCCACAAAATGGGAAGCAGGAGACCTAGAGGGTAGGACGGTCCCCACTGCGCCACGACGAGGCCTCTGAAAGCCTCCTGGCAGCTCCTATTCACAGAGATTGTGAATAGGCACAGTGAGAGCTGTGGGAGCACGAGCTGCCGTACCCACTCCAGCTGGGCTGCTGCGGCTCCTGCGCCGGGGAAGGTGCGTGGGGAGAGGAGGGAAGCAGCAGGAGCCAGGCAGAGAGAGGCTGCCATTACCTACCCCGCTCTACCCTCAGCGAGATCCCACTCACCTCTGGGCCGGGCAGCCGAATACCTCTGCGAGGTGAATGTGGGCACGTGGCTCCCCATGCCCTCTACGCCTTTCTACCTCACCTGCCCGGGCTGGCAACTGGCCTCAGCACAGACACCAGCCCCCTACCCTCTCTAATAGACACACAGTCTAAAGGAAGAACTGAAAAGCACCTTTTCTTCCTCGCCTCCCCAACTGCGAGGCCTCTGGCTGCTGCTATAATAGGCAAATGGGCATACGCTGGCACAAATGCTTCGGTGAAGCTGACAGACAACAAGCTCTGTACCAGCCTCCTCCTTAGCTGGGTCTTTTCCCAGAGCTCTGGCAGCGCGACAAGAAAGCAGCCCAGCCCAAACCAGCAGGAGCGGCACGCTGAGCTGCTAGGAGGGCAGGGAATAAACCCTGCAAATGCCAGAGGCAGCGTGGAGCCGGAGCCCTGGGGGAAAAAAATATCCTAAAAGCCGATTAGCAAACTGTGCAACACGTTGGTAGGGCCAGTTCAGCCCACACCTCTGCTTCTCTGCCTCTTCTCCCTTCTGAAGAAAGGCAGAGTGAGAAAAAGCCAGAGGGCTTTGCCACAGTCCCCAGGCACGTGGGAAAGGCTCCCGGGAGTGGGAGTGAAGGGGAGGCTGCTGGGGGAGAATTGAGGAGCAGCAAGAGGCCAGCTCTGGCTTGCAGCAGTGGAAGCACAAGTGGCAAGAGCCCTGGAAATAAGAGAAAGAGAGGTGGGAAAGCCAGGAGATGTGACAGAAGTGCAGCAGAAGGCAGGTCTGTATTAGTCTGTGCCTCATACGGGTTGTGCATGGGGAGGTTTGCACCCCAAATAATAGTGGAGGGCTGCACTTCAACATCCACGTACAGGCTGGAGGACTGAGGGAGGGGGTGAGAAGTACAGAGAAGTTCTATTTTGCTGGAAATTTAGACTCTGTTTTCATGCAAGAACAAGGCAGAGCTGAACGCTTTTCTTTAGGCCCAGGTACAGCTACATGAGCCACACAGGAGATTTTCCCCAGGGCCAGCCCCTTTCAAATGAAAAAAAACCCATTGTATTACCAAGGGGAAAAAAAATATAAAAAATTAAAAAGACCTTTTTTCTAAGTGCTATCTTTACCCAGAAGCCTCGTACCAAAAGGTACACCACCACTTCACACACAGCTTGCCTGTCAGGGGAAAGTGACCAGCCTCACAGATCAGAGCAAGAGAAGACCTGTGCCCCAGCAACGCCTTCTCAGTTCAACTGCCCCAAGAACAGGGCAGGACACGGCCCGGCAGCACCAGCAGCCCTGGTATTGCTCCCCAGTGTCCCGCTGGGGACAGCCAGCCCTGACCTGCAGCTGCTGGCCACCACCAGTCTCCTTCACCTACCCCTGGCTCCTGACAGCTGACCTGCACAGACTGGTCTCTGCAAGAGAGGTGCCAACACAGCCAACACCTTGCATCTGATTTTAAGCTCAGGCTTGACAGAGGGGGCTTACTTCTGTGAAATCTGGAGCAGAAGGCAAGAGGAGGGAATCCAGACGGCCGCAGGCCAAGTGGTCTTTTGGGGACTGGTGTCCCCAGTGCCACTCAGGATAGCCCTGCTCATGGTGTTGCCCGCCCCATGCCATTAGCAGAGCCAAAAGGATGTCTCCCATAGAAATATACAAATTTGGGACACATGGCCTCATTCCGATGGACGTACTCCAAAGCACCATGTCCCCTCACGGTGCTCTCATCCACCAGCTGAACTGTCACATTCATGCTACATTGTGCTAGACAGGGAAGCCAATCGAGTGTAACATGGCTTATAAACAGCTTCAGATTCCACGGGGTGAAAGTGTTAAATGCAGAGATGTCACAGCCCCAAGAGAAAAAAGAAAGAACAACGAAGTGGAACATGACTGTACCGCAATTTCAAAAGCCTGTGCCTCTGACCAGTTGCTCAGGAGCCCAGTTTCCCAGCCCTTTATGCGCTGCTTTAGTGGGGGCAGAGGGGTGCTTCAGACAGAGCTGCCTGATCTCTGAACAGATCCTCATAGGACTGATGCGTCACAGATTCTCGCAGAATCACAGATTTTATGATCTCATGTGACACACACTGCTTCAGGATGTCTGCTCCTGGCCTTCATCCCTGCTGCGCACTCCTAGCTTGGAAGAAGTGACAGTCTACCCATTTGAAGGCAGCCTGCTTACAAAATTAACTAGTGCCCTTCTGCGATTTTCATAGCCTCAAAAGAAAAAAAGAGACCAAAAAAAAAAAAGACTGGACAATGACAAATGACTGGTCTGTTTCACATGCTTAACTGTACACTTCAAACACTGATATCTACTCTTTGTAAGCCTTTCATGTGGATACTTATTTTACAGGGGACTACTTTAGCCCTGTGCAATGGAAAGCTTCCCTGTCTTTCCCTCAAAAACCTGATGAATGTTGTTTCCAAGATATCAGGGGTTGAGAATAGCAGTTAGGCAATTTCTAGCTCTCATGTGATGGCACCACCATTCTTCAGTTATCACAGTACTGTACCTTTCACGTATACAGCACCGGTACCATGATAACCGAAAAAGGACAGTTCATATTCTTATTATTTGATGCCATTGTCAGATAAACAACCCTCCCACCATTTGATGAAAGGAAAACTGATCAGTCTCTAGGCTTAACTGTGATCTAGTCAATCACTTCTCAGTCTGATAGAATAACTGAAACTTTTGATACTGGATGCCCTTCCCCTAACCTACGTGTCCCACCTATCAATATAAGAAATTTAGTCTTTTTCTATCCTCTGAACCATTACCAGCCGCAGACAAAGCTTTAATAAAAATTGAGACTGAAGGACTAGACAGAAGTCTGCTGCCTGATAGGGCTCAAGCTTTGGGATTGCACATAGCTCCACGAATTGAACTCTTATGCTGTTGCCTACGGACAATCACAGCTTTAGCATTTGTCTAGCCATTTGAAACATGCTATTTAATGCCACAGCTACAGACAGATCACTAGGAAAACACAGCAGTGTATGCCAGGCAACACAAAGCAAACTGATGCACAGATACAATCCAAGACCAAGAACCAACAATAAACCCCATTCCTGCAATTCTCACAAGTGTGAATAATATAGAACAGTAAGGGAATCATCTTCTAACGTGTAGAAATAAACACTAGGTAACTTACACCACCTGTCTCATTTGAAGACGGGTACAAGTTGTTCTATTCATAGCAACAGACAAAGTCTTTCATATATAAAAAATAGCTGTGCAATAAAACTAGCGAATTAAACACGACTGGGTAATTAAACTGAACAAAACAACTTACGTATATGGAGACAGAGGTCCTAACAGGACTTTGGAAACATCCCGTTGTCCAAGGGTCATGAGGAGCAGAGCAAGGCTCTGATTCGTTGAATCTACACAGCCTCCCTGCAAACCAAAATGTTTTAATAATTAATCTCTGTACAAACCAGAAATTGGGATGGGAGGAGAGTAATGAAGGAGAAAGATACACTTAAAAGGCTGAATTACCGCTTTCAATTTTCAAGGCCAAAAAGATAAAAATCTAGATTTTGTAAGAATGACAAATGAATTTCACATGGCAGGCTGGGAAAGGAACAGAACTGAAACAAAACCCAGTAACAAGGTCACATTAATCCCTCCCATCTCTCTCAACCTGTTCTCTCCGAACATTACAGAATGTAAACACTGAAGAATTTCTTTACAATAAATTGAAAATAGTTATTAATCATAGTTCATGGGTATTTGAAGATACAATGAATCGCAGCACTTTATCATAACTGTAAAGCTACGTTCAGCCAAATAGTTAGCAGGTGCAAAATAACAAGTTAAAAGTTGTTTCACACACATCCACCCAAGGCCTTGCTGCTAACTTTTGTGGTTAAAGGTAAAACACTTTTCACCCATATTTAAATGGGAATATATTTTTTTTATTGCTATGTGAAAAAGCCATGCATAAAATTATGTAGAACTACATGTACTCCTGTACATACTTGACTGTAGTAAGTCATACATGCATGGTAAATTGTTTTGTGTGTGGAAGGTGTTAACTATGATGCATATGTAAGTTAGAATTGGAAGGCTTGCTTTATTGGAAAGCTTGAACATAAATTAACAGGGATACTTTCAGTCAAGACTGCGGTAGAGAGAATTAACCAACTACTACTATGCAAACACACTGAAAACAGGAAAATATCTGGCATAACATTATTTCAGACTGTCCTCATATTCATCCTAATCCACAGCTGTATGAAATCTGTGAACAATCTCCTGCTGGATTTGGCCTAACGGTAAACCCTCTGAATATGCTCTCCAGGGAGAGCAAAAACAAACATTCATCCTTTTAAAACCAAATTCTTTAATGAGGTAAACTCACAGTTACCTTTGTGGGCAAGGAGTAACCTGTCAATATTTTAAGAGATAATACTATCCAAAAAGGCAAGGGAGGGGGTAAAATAAATTTTGGACTACACAGATTAAGAAAACAAAATGATATGACAACCTCAGCGTGTCAACTCAGTGAGAGGGCAGAAAGGAGGACCTTTCCAGGGAAAGTGACTGAAGGTTTAACTCTCAAGACGGTCTTGCCTCTGTGTGACAAGTCTCAGCTCCATTCTCCTGAAAAAAGCCTCTGGACTTCATGCAACTAGTGATACACTGCAACGAAGGAAACGTCTCTATTATGTTCACCACCATGCCCCGACTCCCAGCAACACGCTGTCACTGCAGGCCTTGCCCTTTCAACCACATGAACCTGCCATACCAAAGCAAACTTCACGCATTCAACCCAATGACCTCTGTGGGACTGATAAAAACTGTGCTTGGTCTTGAGCGAACAGGTACCTGTGGAATTTGGTGGTGTGATCTACAGCTACAGCTCTCACCGGCTGTACGATGTGCCAATCTGAAGCACGTACAAGCACCAGATAAAAGTTTAGTAACAAGCATTCCTGACACAGGGCTTTTTGTATTTGTAGTTTGGTTAACAATTCTTTGGATGAAAACTTTACATTTTCCGAGCTTGTTTTTGTTTTCCTAAAGCTGAAAACATCTTTTTTTTTTTTTCTTTTTAATGACCAAATTCACACAAAAGCTTTAATCAGCGTGGAGCCAACCACATCCTAAACAATACAGCAAAACATGATGCATCCATCATGTCCCAGCTGCTTACATAAGCTCTCCTGCTGCAGTGAGTCAGTCGTCCCCACTATTGTTGTGCATTAGCAACGCGCCCTTATGCCCATTCCCACATAGGCAGTTGCCAGAAGGGAAATCAAGTGATTTGCTTGTAAGCTAATGATGACAGAGCAGTAACTTGTGCCAAATGAAGGACATGTCGCTCCCAAAAAGGCCAACGTTTTTTCTCTCAATCCACCTGCCACTTACTCAAGAGTCCAAAATAAAAAACAACCCTCCCACGAGAAATGGGATGGGCAAAGTCAGAGCTGAACAACAAAATAGCTGGCACTCGTTACCAACCCAGGATGCAGCTTCTAGTCTGTATTAATTTAGTTCATGGCAGTTTCTCCATTATTGTTTCCATTGACAACAGAACCAGATCCAGCTGGATGTGACAATTACAGACACCAACCACTTAAAATCCCGTCCATTTTGGAATGTTGTTATACAAATATACACAGCCGACGTGCACATACAAATATCACAACTCTGGGTACTGGACAACAGCGTTTCAAAGATGATTGCTCTTCTGAGCTTGACCCCATCTTTGATTTAGTCTTGGTTATATTATGGCATACATACAATTTTTTCCTTACCTGCATGGTAAATATATGCATGCCTCAATAATTTGTTACGTGAAGTGCAGAGGGTTTTTTTCACTTTTTTTTAGAAGAATGGAGCAGAGCCTTGTCACACTGAAGTCTGAACATCTTGAAAATCAAGCCTTTAATGAAATGCTTCACTCATGTTAGCTCTAGTTAAATAAAACAAACAGCCTTACCCTTCCTGCCCCCTCAAGCAACCCTAACAACTTGACGTTTTTCATTTAAGAGCTCAGACTTAGACACGTATTGCATCCTCCCCTACTTCTCATGATCCACAAGGAATGTAAACATTTAATTCTTTTCCAGTTTTTCTAGGCCTTTCCATTCTGCCAGCTGCCTGCTATATAAAGCTCCCATAACAGATGCCTTTCAAAGACAAGAGGAAAATCCTTATTGGCCTTCTACAATTAAGTTACGTGAGAACTGCATATGAATTTGTAAAGACAATGCCAGCCAATCACTCCATGCCCCCTTTTTCAGGGTTACTGTAATTAGCACTGTGCCACTTATTATTAGTCAATTAGCTCCAACATCTTTCCATCAACAAATGTACATTAAAAAGCTCCACTGATTCCAAGAATCATATGCCCTCTTTTATTTCTTTTTGAAGGCTGAGTAAAAGGGACCATTTAGCACTTAAGGTAGCAAGACTCAAATCCTTACATTTCCTAAGTGGTGAGCTTCACATAATAGCAAGCATTAAACAAGCACTTTAAGAGACATCCCTGGGCCCCTTTAAACAGTAATGAACTCCGGCAGATTTGCGGGTGACCCTGACAGCTAAAACCCTTCTACAGAGAATTATCTCCAATGCCCCCAGAATGCTCTTTTCTGGTCAGCCCTCCCCGGGCTCCTGCAGCACAGTACCTACTTGCAAAGACACAGATGGAGAAACAATCTCATAAAGAAAGGATCTAAACCTAGGGGGACAAATTCTTCCTTGAGCCCTGCATTCAGTGAGTAGCTGGTGTAAAGAGAGGGAGACTTAAAAAGTGCCTTTTCAGAGTGACGTATTCTTGCCCCATGCACAGATTTCCCAGACTTTTACTATTACACTAGACATCTAGGCAAAGAAACTTTAAAAAAAAATATCTTTGAACTAAGAAAACACTAGAGGCTTTGCAATGTGTTTTTGTATCTTCTGAGGCCAACACTAGACAACACTAGCTCAAAAAAAACCCCCCAATGTCCCAAAAAAAACCAAGGTAAAAGCACTAACCAGGAATTTGGAAAGATGGGCTGTGTGAGCATGTGTGCCATACATAAATTCAAGTGCACATCCTGAAAACTACAGAAGAAACCCCACCACACTGCCTATGACAGAGGGAGCAGGGAATTAATGAACAGTGAGTAAGGCCTGAGCACGTCAGTGGATAAGCAACGCAATAGCTAAAAATGCCAACAAACAAGAACTCTTCCACTACGAGCTGCTGCAGTGGAGGACCACAAGCAGTCTGTACAATGCCCAGCACTTGTCAATCTCTTTTGGACTGAAGTGGCCCGCACACAGAAGAGCCTTCCAGGAGCACCAGCAGTACCATAGCAGGCCTTAACAACCAGACTCACTCAAGAGTTTGATCTTCAAAGACATTGAAACGTCATGGCCTACCACTTTACCATTCAATGATTTGCCCGACCCTGTTTCCTCCTCATATGTTTTTTTTTTTTCTGTTGTCCTGAGATCTTCACTATCCTGGTACTTTGCAGAATTTGGCTCATCACGTTCAAATGGCTGCAGTACATTAAAGCAGAAAATTACCTGGTTCAGACCTTTCCAGCCCTCTTCGTTTTGGAAGTTCTCTGACTCTGAAGAAAGAATAATATCTGGACAAATTGCCCCACTGCTTTCAATCTGTCAAGCACTAGATGGTTTTGAAAGGAAAAAAAAAAAACCTATTGCTGCTGATAAAATTATGTGGAAATTGAACTTTTGATGCCTCTGATCATTTGACTACCTGAAGATGTTTTCCAAGAGATTTACACAAAGCTACAAATGTACCAAATTTTAGGGGTTTTTTGGTTGGTTTTTTTTTTTTTTTTTTTTTGGGGGGGGGGACGGGAAGGGAGGGCAGAGGAAGAAGCCGAAAGATTTTACAATTCATCATTCAAACAGGTGACATCACCTGTCACCACCTAATTGTAGAAACAGACCGATCTTTTGGTCTCTAGTCGTGATTGCATTCTCCATGCACAAAGGACTTTGAAATGCAAGGGGTCTGGACTCTACCCAGGAAGAATTATTTGTCTGTGGTGTTTCTATGAGATAAAAACCCTGGGCTAGAAAGGGAAAGTCCTCTAGCAACATGGTGTATATACTGAATAAACAAAGACAAAATATTAACAGAAGACTGTGGAACAAGTGGGCAAGTTGGTAATTCAGACAGATGAAGGTTTTGCAGCAGGGAAAGGAAAAGGAAACACAGGCACAGATGAACAATCTACTACAGGAATGGATATGATTTATGAGATTTTAGGGTGTTTTTATAATTGACTACATTACCTAATATAGATTCTCATTAATGGCATTTTTAATACTTTGCAAAGTCCTACCAAGTTATTCCAGTTCAGAGCAATTATGTATTTTAAAACAGTGAGTACAACTTGTAGATGACTGCCTCCCAAAGGCCAAATGTGTTTTGTCAATACTAACAGCTACTTATTTTAACATTTGTGGAGATAAACAACCAAAGCAGGTACGATCTTTATTAAATCAGAAACTCACTACGATGCTAATTGCCAAACCATTTGTAAGATTGAAAGCTGGTCATCCAATAAAAGTTTCAGCACAAATGAAAAACATTTTAATACATAAAAAAAATTACACTGCAGAAAACTGCAATACACCTAAGATTCCCATGCAAACACTGTCCTAGCCCCTTTCCAACAATGCATTCAGCCAATTTCTCATGCAACTAACCAAATCTCAGCATATTTGACTATCATCATCACCATAAAGCAGCCATTGAGGTTAGTTGCTTTTTTTTCCCCCCTTCTTCTTCCTCATAAGTTCTCCCACTTAAAACGCCTCATTCCAACCACTAGTTTAAGAGCATTGACTCTATTACCCCGCCAACTAATTATTAAAAACAACCAAAACAAACTTCCAGCCAACATGAAGCCAACTGAACTCTGCTGCAGACAGAAAGCAACAAAAGTCAGCCACTACTATGATTCATAGTAACATCTCCAGGACACGGGAAATAACATGGTCCAGTACGTCACTACACTGTTAACAGAACCATTCAAAACCACTCCTTATCTGGATGAAGACACTGGCAGCATCAGATAATTTCCTCTGGATCTGAGCCTGTCTGAGGTTCCCTCCAAAACCACCTCTTCTTTTACCAATATGTCATTACCTTCTTCCCCTACAGCTATACACAGTAAACATATTGGCCACTTACCCTGTAGACCTCCTCAAGCAACAGCTTAGCACAATTCTGGCCAAGTTCCTCGGGAAGCACAGTTGCCCCCTGGCCCTGAGGGTTTGAGGCTAATTCAGCACTGAGAATCGTGCCATTGATGGTTTCTGCAGTAAGGCACATGCCAAAACCCGGTGATCTGAAAGAAAAGGGAAAAGCGCATTTGATTTAAGGACAAAAATAGGCTAATAAGCCAAGAACTACTCCTTACTCCCAGCCAGCCTCCTCCTCAAGTCACAAACAGCTCCTCTCACAGGAAAATACTTGGAATCCGGACTTGCTGAGAAATCTCCTGTTCTATGTATTTGATTCACCCTGGAAAAAACATTAACAACAGTATTGATAAGTTAAACCCAGTGCCACCTGCCCCAAACCCACTGTTCTGGCTATTCCTGGCACAAACTCGTTAAAAGGAAAAAAGGAAGGAAACAAGTAAATAAAACATCCAAGGCTCAGAAATATCCTCCTGTATTAAAAAATATAGTGTCCTTCACATTTTTTTAATTTATATTTGATGAACATTTCAAAGGTATCTGGAGTTTCTTCTCTGCAACATTCAAAACCAAAACTAACTTTCTTTAGGGATGGAACTCTTTCCCTGGAAGCTTCAATATTTAGCAAGATTAGACCATAGCCATCACACCAAGCAGGAGAATAAAATAAAGTCTGATGCACATTATTTGTATTTCCAATCAGTTCTTTTCACTTTCAGTTCAACACCATTCAAATCACTACAAATGTGAAAGAATTATGAACATAGGATTTGAAGAGAGAAACATAAAAAGAGCCTAGCCTCCTCCCAAATGCTATTCAGAGTAAAGAAACATTTTTTTTTGCTACAAGAAAATCACAGATGGCTGAGCCTAGCTCGGTAAGAAATCAGAAAGTTGTAAGGAAGGGAAAAAAAAAGTCAGCTAACCATTCAAAATAAGTTTAACAACTTCCCACAGTTCTGCACTTTTGCCGCCTCCACCACCCAAACTTTTAAATTAAAATAGTGCCACTGACCCAAACCTGTAAGGAATGTCATCAACAAACCACAAAATCAAACCCCAAATGTCAATACACACAAACACTCTCAGAAAAACAGTTCCTCCAGAGGCATTTCATTAGGGTGGGAATGAAAAGTTATCAGTGGTTTCCACCCATATTCCCACCCAACTGCCTGCACTTGCTGAGCAACATAGAAGGTATGTTAAAGATGTTTCTGTTCTCCTTTCCTTCCTCCCTCTGAAGGAGGGACAGATATCTAGGCAGCAAGACAAGAACAGCGTCAAAGACACTGTATTTTGGACAAGCATCCTTTATTACCTATGCCCACTGGCAGATTTTGTTAGTGTTCAGTGGCACATGGCAATCTGCCTAAATAAAAATGAAAATCATCCAGCGCCTCATGGATGCGCAGCAGACAGTATTAGGAAGCATCTGCATGAACCTTTTGCTGCAAATGGTTGAAACAGAACTGGGAAGTTTCTGTTTAGAGAGACTTTATAGAGCAGAACATGCTCAAATAATGTATTCTCTGATGTGACAGCACTGCAGCATCAGAAAGCTACACGAACCAGCAAGGGGGAGAGGGTTTCAGTCCTTCTTCCCATGCTGTTACTTACCCCTCTGCATGGGCTGCCCATGTAAATGCAATGCTGCTGCCCCAATTCCTTTGACTTTTCCACTTTATGGGCAGATCAAAAATAAAATAAGACTCCAAAACCTCACAGTTCCCAGAAAAGTTTTCACAATTCTGATCACCATTAACAGTCTGGAGCCACAATATTTAGTAACTGGGGATATTTAATAGGATAGGAAGGATTGGAAAACAGGAAAAATACTTAAAAGTGAGTCAACAATTTTTAGATTGGTAAACTTGCAAACCTAAGCAGAAACAACAAAAGAAAATGTGCATGCTTCTATTTGAGCATACAGACAGAAGACAAGCAAATTAGTTATCCAGAACTCCCTCAGCTCCAATGAAAAGTGAAAAGATGACAACACAGCTGACAGGTATCAGTAAAGTTGTCAGAATCCCATCCATCTATTCTGTGTTCTGCTGGCAAACAAAATCTGTGAAAGTACAGTAAATTAATGTCTCAATTTTCCAGTCCTCACTAGTGAAAAGGACACTCTTTCAGCTATTTATGTAATAGTAAAGCAGAAGACAATTCATACAGCTCAAACACTTGGTCCCATGCTTGGTACCACCATTGTCATCAAAAGGTGCCCAGTCAAGTTTCTGTGTTAATTTTTCAGAATATACCACGGAACCTCTGATCTTAATCTCACTTCAAAGCAACAGGCTTAAACCTGAAGTGAGTTCAAGTTGCCTTTAGTGGCAGTAACGATGTATTACATTCCCTGCTTAAGAAAACACACAACTTCTATCCCCGTTCCACAAGTAAAAACAAACACACGTACTGAATCATTCCACTTTTTCCCCCTGCAATTGAAATATTTACTTCAAGTCAGCAAAACAGAAGATCACGGTCTAAAAGTCAATAAAATCACAGCTCATAACACCCTAGCAGATGAACAAATGTAGAATTACATTTCTGTTCCCTGTGAATAGTGGATACTCACTTTCCAGAGCTGACCCCCTTCATGTGATCCGTGTAGATATAAATGTCTGGGAGGAATTTATTCAGGATGCTCCTTGCAGATTCCACCATTCTGTTTGCCATCTGTGGTGACACTCTGACAGAGTATCTACATTTCCAAGCTAAGGAATTCATTGTGGTCACAAAAGAAATTTAAACCAGAGACTGACAAAAGTGGTTGAAAGGTCCCAATGCATTATTTCGGAAAATGTGGTTTTGTCCTATACACCCACTCATGAGCACTGGTCCATTTTCCTGTACTTGGGGAAGCACATGTGCGTAAAGCATTTTCTACAGTCTTTTCACTCACATACCTTGAAGTAAAGCACACAGAACACGTGCAGAAGAACAGCCTGTTATGACCAGGTAAACATCTATCTTAAAAACGCCCTTCAATAATTTTAAGTTGCTGTTCCATCATTCTGTGCTTTCTTATGATGGTGGAAGCCCTGTAGTGCTTTGTAGGGCTTTGCTGCTCAAATACTACTAAAAGAAGGTGGTGGGTGAACTTTCTCTGAATTAGCAACAAGAAATCCTGTCTTTCTATTTCTATCTGAGAGAAATTGGCTAGATTAAGTTAAAGACAAATGTTTCACCAAAAGAAAAAAATTAATTTTAAAAGGCTAAAAAATAAAAAAAAATTTTTTTGCTCTCTCCAACTATTTTGCTCTGCTGTAAGGCTATCAGGTTCACTGGTTCTCTAGTCACTCAGCATAATGGTTCCAGGGAAGAAGAAATCACCACGTTCCTGCTCACCCCAAACACGTCCTCACAGTATACAGGAGATGAAATGCTTTTGTGCCTTTTTACTCATCTGCCGCTTCAGTGATATCCCCAACAGATCTTCGAATGTACAAAGCACCTTGTGCTCCAAATTCCATTCCAACTGTAATGCAGACTCATGCTCTGCACATTTAAGCACCATCTGCACCTACGTGCAACATAGCAATGCAGAGAAACACATTCTCAAACCTTCCAACTGGCAGAAGGGAATTCCCTTTTCTACAAATTTCTATTGCATGCTCTTGTGGAGAAGGTAACCCAAAAGCTTTAGGACTTCAAGGGCAAAACCAGTAAATAATAATCAGAAAACTGATTGTTCTGCACAGTTGGTGCACTCAGCATTTTGGATGACTATAAAAGGTTGCCACAACACAAGCTCCCCAGTGAGGAGGCAGAACTGCTCAGTTGAATCTTGAAGGGAGAAAAATGAACATATAAAAGACCTAAGCACATCTTTCCAGATGTTTTTTCTACTGGCTTGAAGGACCACTTAGTGGCTAACCTAAAATCAGACTGCCTCTCACCAAGCTTACTTGAAGGCATACCTTTATCCCTGAGAAAAAGCCCAGGAAAACCTAAAGGAAAAAGGAAGTTCAAAAACCTGTAGTTCACATACATTGACCAAATCCAGTGAAAGTGGTCCAGAATGGCACTCTGTATTAATGTCAATTTAGAAAGATGGCACTAAAGTCATAATCATTGCTTCCTCCTTCACATAGAAACAGAGGAGCAAACTACTTACTACAGAAGTGGATGGGGGCATAAGGAAATTACTTTCTCCACGGAAAGACCATGACAAATACCACCAAAAGCACCCTGAGCTTCCTCCTTTGTTATTCTACAGCATATGCACCCAGTAAAATTGCTCTCAGTTGGCAACGCTGCACTCATCCAAACACCACAGCTGGAAACAGAGGTAGCGGCGTGCTGTTCTCACGCTCAGTTATACCACAAAGTAAAAGGAGGAACAGGCTGCAAGTCTGCACCTCTGACAGAAACCTCCCCCTGCTCGTAGCTGCCTGCTTTTGGAGTAATCAAAGCCAGATCATATTTAGAACTCCCATAATCACAAATTAAACTACAAGTTGGAAAATGCTCAAGAGAGGGGAGGAGCTCATGAAACACAACCTTTAGTATATCTTGCCTTCTTCCTATGGTGACAGTAGATTCATGACAGATACCATATAAAAACCACAAAACAAAACCCAAGAAAAAACCCTGAACAAAACATTAACTAGATGTACAGTTCTGCTTGCAAAATTGTCTCCACAATATTATTTTGTGCAGAAGGAAAACCTCCTCCACTTTGATTTCCAACAGTACTACTGAAGGTGAAGAGCTCACAAACTTTTCATAACAAAACAAAAAGCTCAGTTCACACCTGTTTAGTGAGGTGTAAACTGAACTAAAATTTAAGCTCCCATCCAACATTCTGCTAGACTCCCTAAAAGCCAAGATGCCACATATTCAATGCATAAAAAAGCTTCATTTGTCACACTGGATTTACACACAAGGTAAGATTCCTTTTAGTGCTGCTACATTATGTGATGGAAGGTATCTTAACTTTTTCTGACAAGATTTGAAATAGTGCTATTCAGTTTTGAATTACTTGTCTACTGATGCTTTTCGAACAGCAATATTCTGAACACAGCAGTTTTCAGACACAGTCCTGAAATCCAGTTGTGTGATCCCTCAGCGTAAGGTCAGCCTGTGCTCTCTGGACACATGCTCAGCAACATGGATGCACTTCGGTGACTTCAAGTTGGGAGATTTCTTTCTTTTTTTCTAATGGTAAACTATTTTAAAAGAAGGAAAAAAAATAAATAAAAAAAGGATACGCAGTTCCTCTGATGCGTTTGATTTTGCCAGGGTCTGTGAACTGAATAGGCTGCAAGACCTTTCTCACTGGGCAAGAAAACACTATTTCTCCTCCCCCTTTAGGAGGCATTCCTCTCCGGTTGATCTAGAAACAACAATGGGGGGAAAAAAAGTAGGTTAGTAAAGAGCACAAAGAATGTCCTTACACATTCAAAAATTATAGCTTTTATTTCACATATAATAAGATGTTATCAGTAGGGGTATTATGTGAACGTAGATGGGAAAAAGACATCCTAAAGGCAGAAATGGATTTTGCACCAAACGTATAGGCAAAAATTGATTTCTTTTTTCCTTCTCTCTCTCAAGTACAGTAGGGCATGGCTTCTCAATGGGAAACAAAACAAAACTCACCAAACAAAACCCCAACACCTTTAGCAGGAAGGCAACCTTGGCTGACAACGGCTGTCTAATAGCAAATCCGTACCTCACTGCTGAAGAAAGTCTAGGAGTTTTTGATGCTTCATATGTATAGGGGGAACCAGAATGAAATCATTCCCACTAACAGGCCTGGCCAGCCCAAGCCTGTGCCACCTCCCCTGCCAACGTGTACAAGGATGAGGATGGTACACGGGCCCATGGGTGGGTCTGGCTGGGGTAGCCCATGGCCAGGCAGGGCAGGGCTGTGGGGAGCTGGAGACTGGCTCTGCCATGGGGCCACTGCAGCAGGGGCTGACAGTCCCAGGAAGATGACATGGGATTCTGGGCCACAGGCAGGGTCAGAGGGAAGGACCTGGAAGGAGCTTGGCAGAGCAAGCAAAGACTAGTAATGCAGCTAGGGCCTTCACATATTTTTAAATGAGAAAGAAACTATATCCTTTCTCCAACCTGAAAAAAAACATCTATTCCACATCCAGATTCATTGGCCTGTGAAGAGCGTAGTCTTTAACAAAAAGGTTTTTTTCCTGTATTTTCCAAACTGGAAGCAAATCTCAATCACTCAAACACAGATACAGCTCCTCTACTGGTAAAGGAGGCAAAAGATCCTACTATTACTCCCTAGCCCTAAGCATGGGGCAGGAAGACCAAGTGGAAGGAAGAAGAAATGAAATGACCTGAAGAGGAAAAGGAAAGCAAAACATCTTAGCTTGCAAAGATCTGGCAGACTAAGGAAAGTGACTACTTTCTCCTTAGCCTCTCTACTCATAGCCTTTGCATCTCTCTTCTGCCACATCTAATGACGTTCAATCATTATGTGGCTGGCATGCCATCTAAAACATGCCAAGAACAAGAGGCAATTTTAGAAATGTGTTCCTTTAGAAAGGAACAAATTGTCTTACCTTGATTTCCAGACTTTCACCATCAATTCCAAACTTTTTCAGTAGAGGAAGAGCTGTAGCCTTGAGGACATCAACCTGTAGAACACAGAATCAAAAAGGCAGACTCTTTAGCGGAAGTTACAGAAGTCAGTAATTTAAAAATCATTGCATTATGAAGGGCCTAACAAAGACAAGACTTGTCCATGCTAGGTATTCTATGGGAAGACATGGAAATGCAGCACAGAGAGTTTCAGCTACTCTCAGACTACCACAGGATGTCATTACTCAAAAAAATTGCTAGAAAAAATTACCAGAAGATGAAATTTCCTATTCCAGATTTCTTCCTCATCCTGAATAGAATTTTCATTTGTATTATGGTTCAGCTAAAACAGCTCACTTTTTTCTCTGAACACAGATATTGAAAAAATTATACTCTTCTGTCATTGCTAAAAAATTGCTATAGCTAAATAAACGATGACTTCAAGAACCTTTGCTTTTTGGAGCAGGCACTTGATTTGGCAGGAAGAAGCTCATCCTTTTGTCAAGAACTTCTTTTCATCTGTTTCTGGGAAACAGAAGCTTCTAGGTAACTTCTGTTGAAATACTTAGAAGAATCTGAAGTGGGTGAGACATCGCTCACTTGAGCCAGATGCTTGCCAGATCCAGGTCTGTGCAGGATTTTTCTTGCCATTGCTCACTGTGATCTTCCCTCTGCTAAAACTTCAGTAGTACTGCTGAAGGTGACAAAAATGATTTAGCAGAGCAACAGCACAGGGAGCTACCCAAGACAAGCAGCTTGTGAGAGACAGGACCAGGACGCTAGACAAAAGAGGAACTAAATTCAGGTGTAGGAGGCAGAAAAAAAGCACTCTCCTTCCCACACCTTCAGCCAGAATCCACAGTTCTTGAGTTTCATTCTCTCTGCTTGCAGAGAGTGAAAGCCACAGATGAAGAAGTAGGACATAGCTTACCGATAAAGCTGTGAACAACCTGTCAGAGCCACCTGAGCAGCTACAAGTGTATGCTGCAGTTCTCATTCGTCAAATTCTGCTGGCCAACATACTTCCCTTCTTACATAGAGACATTTGGTGTAGTTTTTAATGGTAGTATCAATATCTGAATGTCTTTGTTATAAAAGCCTGTGATTAATTTTTTTAATATTTATATATTCTACAATTTTTTTTTTCCAGGCTAGCTTAATTTGGCCCCTCAGTAGTACTCATTAATCACACAAATTGGACTTCTAGAGCAAAAACGTTTACTAACATGCATGTGCATACACACAGACACATGTGAATACCACTGGCAGAAGTTTCAACAGGCCGGTCTGGTTTACATCAAAGGTTACACAATATTTCTGCCTCTTTCTTAGGGAAAGTAAAAAAAGAAAAGCTTCACTGTGTAGGTTAGGAACTCCTTTTCCCTCCTCCATTTCCAATTTCGCAATTGTGGACTGAAGTCTGTATCTCTGGAGAAAGCACTTTACACCAGCATTTGGAAGCTGGATCAATTTTGAGTGTGGCTTGTCTATTTCCAAAAATTTCAAGACTTGTCATAGTTTTCAGTCCTCAGACAAATTCCGGGTATGAAACTTACCAGGTACCAGACAGACACATAATAAGAGACTGTCTCTGTTCCAAATTTGCAGCATAAATGGAGAAGGTAATCAGCAGTATTTGAAGAAATGGAAAAGGCTGTTCTGCTTAGCAGACAAGTGGGAGTTCAGGCAGGAGAGGTTAAGTACTTCACTAGAAATCACAAGACAGTAGCAGAATTGAGACCTAAACCCGTATTTCTAGTCTCTTGCCTATACTCAGCCAGTAACTTTTAGTGGTTTGCAGAATCCACTAGCTACTGCAAAGCTGAAAAAAATCCCCAGACACAGATCCCACAGCACATGGCTACCTAGGAAAGGGGCAAACATTAGCTGGCTGCGTAGCCATTAGCACAGAACAGCATTTACCCCTGCCATACATACAGCATTATGTTTTGGGGACAACAACCTAGACTTCGGGTGTGGGGAAGAGTGAAACCAGAATTTAGCAAGTTAAAAAAAAAGTCAGTAGGAAGAACAACTTGTTTTCCTGGGATTACAGACAACTGCTGAATTTTGATTAACACTGAAGCTTATTGCTCCCAACCCAAAAACTTTGTAAGCTAGCCTCATGCCAGCATGAAAGTAATTTCAGTTCAAAGTCCCACAGCATAGCTGTATAAAAACTTCAACATTAAGACTATTCTAAAACCAGGTTCCTACAGCACTACTTATCTGTAAGAATAACAGGACATAGGGAAAGAAAAGAAAGTGAGAGCTATTATTTGTGTGCCACCTCCATGCCCTTCATAAAGGCACTTTACAAAGACACCCCCCACATACATACACTCTTAACTGAAACACTTGAAACTACCCCAACTCTATATGGCAGTCCCACAAGCTATCCATGGTCAGGTCTCACCAGTGGCTGTGCAGAAAAACATCAAGCAAATGTAAGGCTGATGGTGCACGGTTCAGGCTGGTATTCCAAAGCCACATCTCTTCCCAACAAACGCGATCAAAGCGGTATCCCTCTCACTCATTCAGGATGTACCACTCACATACAATTACCACCATAGTACAACCTGGAGCAAGTACCTGTATATACCCTGTATACCAGTGGCCAGGGTACTCTTTCAGAAAGGCACCAGTTATCAAAGATGTCACTGCACCCCACTGGAGGGCTATTAACGTATATAAACAAACGCTGCCATAAACACGCATTATTTATTCTCCAGGAACTCAGCCTGACCTGTGCTTTGCTGAACTCAGCTGAAATCTTCCACAAGCCATCCTTTAGCAACACCCTTTCTCTTGCCTTTTCCACTTCCACTCTTCCCACAGCAGGAGATCTGCCACGTTTTCTTTAGCCACAACACAGCTATCACATCCAACTGATATTTTTGAGGCTGTGTAAAAGCTGAGAACGGATTTCAGAAAGCCCCCTGGGTCAGCCCACCTGCTCACTGCTACCATGAGGGAAAGGTCCCCCTTCTCTGGCTGCACACACATTCCTGCTATTTACCTCACGGATGCCTCCGTGAGAAAATCCCTCCATGAGGGATACCGCTCTCTGCTATTTTCCCAGTTAGTTGAACTGTCTTAGGGAAGGCTCCGAAAAGTGTCTGGGGTACTGGAGTATGCCGGACTGTGTGGCTGAAAGCAGGAGAGGAGGGTGGGCAGGACTACGTTCTCCTTTCAAGCACAAAGAGAGTGCTGCAGGATTCTATGTGTGTACATGTACATACATATTTTCACATACATATGTGAATTTGTACATTTATCTACAGCTGACAGATGGTGAACAAACTCATGTACGGATACATCCTGCAGAGTTCATCCAGCTCCAAAACGACACGTGCCTACAAGACGTGATAACCATTTGACAAATAAAAACTCTCCTAAGACAATGAGTGGGTGCCTTGCCTATTGTACCTACTAAGTGGAGATGGAGGCGTTCCTATAGGAAGAGCAACAGGGAAAACTTGCCCATTTTTAGCAACTCACAAGGTATTTAAATTGGTTTGCCTTTCCCCCTGCTCCTTGGAAAGCCAGAAAGTGTACAGATGGATAGACAAATTTAAGGATCCCTTTTTGGGCAAGCATAATGAATGTTCATCTAGTTTCTAAACACTTTCTGCCTACTGAAAAATAGAAGCCCAACTCAATTTAAAACCAAGTTTCCATTTACTTAAGCAAATAAACCACTCAGGGTGGTACTTAAACTTGTGTCTTTAGTCTCAGCAACTTGCAGAGCCATATGATATACAAAACATCTTGTAAAACTCCTTAAAGTAGTTTATTGGTGTGAACAAGGTTTAGTGTTTGGCCAGGATAGTTAAACAGACATAAACCAGGTTTAAACCAGTTTTAGGAATTGCTATTTCAGTTATTGCCATTTAAAGTTACTACTCGTGAGCTGAGTCACAGTGTTATGCTCCTACAGCACAACGAACTTAAGTAACTTCTTAGTACCCACATCTACATTTTATTTAAACTTAGTGTCAGATACTGTGATTAGCTGATGTATACATACAACACCCCTCCATGAGCTTTGGCCAGCGCAAGCCCTCTTCGGCTCAAATTCTCACGTCTATTTCAATTTTCCACAATCGAGACTCAACTGCTTAGATAAGTGTCCAAACTTACTCGAAAGCAAAACTAAGATCAAACTGTTCTTTGTCTCCAAAATAGTCAAGAATTTCTCCCGTGTGATGAAAAAAATGCAGTCAACCAAAAAAGACTTCGTTGATTCTTACTGCTTATCTTTCCTATTAAACACTTCTAATCATGGTGACTGGAAGGTTGGAGAAACATGCTGCTCATTTTAGTTGTTTTTTTTTTTGACAGTGCTGTGTATAACCCAGTTCAATCATCATTTAAGTCATGTAGTGTCTCACAGAGCCACAGGTGAGAAAACAAGCTTTTTAAATGACAAAAGAGCAGTTGAAAAGCCATAAATACCTGCAAGATTCAGAGGCTTGTCTAATTTTATACTTAACAGTATTTGTATTCATTTAAACTGGTTGAGTTTCCAGATAACAATGTTTCCTTAATCTACTCAGAGGAAAACAAGGGATTTTTAGTCATCATTTGAAAGGTAAAAAGCAGTGCCATTCTCCAAAAGTCATTATGTATGGAGTTTTTTTGGGAGAAAAAAAAAACAGTGTATAACTGTATACATGCTCTGGGTGGTCCTGCTTTGGCAGGAGAGTTGGACTAGATGATCTCTATGGTCCCTTCCAACTCTAAAAATTCAGTGAAATTCAGTGAAATAACCACTAACCATTACCTCAGTGTTTTAATCCCACATTATCCATAACTTATTTTTGTAAAAACACTGTTAAAACAAAGGTCTGTAAATCAGCAGTAGTAGAAATCAAGGCAAGCATTTCACAGTCATTTGATCTACCATGCCTTCTAGTGTCTTTCTGAAGAATCAGTTATTACACATTTTTGCTACTGTAATTTCATAATTGTCATGTGACTTCTGTTTCTAACAGAAAGGCAGCTTCACACCACCATTAGTATAACTATGCCCAGCACCTAACAGAAGAGAAAGACTCCTTCCTTGTCACACTCAAATTTTCCTCTTTTTACAGTAAATACCTATGTGGGGTGGGAGAAACAACCCATCTAATTTCTAAGAGAACAAGAGAAGCAAACCAGTGGCATGGCCTTACAGTGCATTTACAGGGAATTTCCAGGGGAGAAGACCGAAGCAGTACAGAACTGAAAGAAAAAAGGTGGATTTCAAACTGTAGTTTGGGGCGTGATGCAGAAAAGCAGCAGTTTAGCAAATGCTTGTTTGATTCAGAGTTTGCTGGCAGATGCAATAACACTGGATGCTTCTGACTGTGAGAGATGATAGAAATGCAACATGTTTTAGAGACTTCTTCCTAATCTTTTTTCAGTTTTTGATGGGGGTTTTTTTGTTGTTTTGTTTTTTCTAGGAAAAAAAGTAATCCTTTTCTGGCACTTAAATTTTATTACTTACCGAAGGATCTACTTGATCATTTGTAACTCCCCTCAGGACAATCTTCAGTGGATGTTTCATGAAAGGTGCCAAGCAGAGCAGACTTTCCAAATAGTAGCCAATGCCGCGGCTGGGGCTGCAGTCATGTTCCAACGAGCCTCCGTACAGAAGACCAGGCTGATAATACAAGCTAGTACCTGGGGAAGACGGGAGCAGAGGAAACCAATTCAGGGCACCGTCAGCACAGTGGCTGTTACTGCAGCATAAAGACCCTTTGCAGCGATGTATACAGGCACGTCGGAGACAGAAGAACTTATGAAAGATGGTAACACTTCCAGCACGCTGTTCCTACGTCTGCAGTTAGTAAATGGGCCAACACACGAGTGCCTGTCTGTCTTGCACATAATTTCTCCTTTCCACTCCTCCCCAAAAATCAAAGAACACTTCGCAAATCCCAAAATGCCAATACAAGCAATTATCATCCTCTACAGCAGATAGATCTTCAGCAGACGATCAGGTCATCGCTGTCTCGGCATATCTGGTGGTAGTTCATCTGCTTTACTAACCAACCATAATCCTTAAAATTCTCAGGGGGCAAAAACAAACAAAAAAAAAAGACAAGAACCAGACGAGATTTTCATTTGGGATGCTTCTTGCTCAAATCAACCCCTTTTCTGAGCATCACTAGACAAACAGTCATGCTCAGAAGTTTGCGTTTGTAGAAGGCAAACCTTGCCTTCTACAGAAACCTGTTCTAGTTCAGAGGGACCTTCCCCCACTATAAAATCCTGCATACCAAACAAAATGCTAACTTTAATTCTTGAGCAATACAGTTTGCTTAACTCTCTGGGGGAGAGAGTTATGGTGGAGGACCCATCTTTCATGTGATCAATTACTACAAAACTTCTCAGGTTGGTTATTTCTAGTCTTCTCAGTCAATGCTACCTGAACACCCACCTCTGCTAAGCCAAAACTTTGATTTCACTGCAGCAACTGATACAGCCCGGAAGACCAGAACAGCGGAAGAAGAGAAAACAGATCTCACCTGTTTGGTTTATTTCAATGCGAGAGCCATTGGTCACTTTGTCAATCAGGCGAATAAAGCTTGCTTCAAAATCTGAGGAGTAGAATAAAGACAGAATTTTAAACTTCCTTCAATTTATTCGTGGAAAAAATATGAAACTTCAACACCATACTTGTACGTTTTCCCTTTCCTGTCTCTCACAAACCGTAAGTCTACCCTCAGTCTTCCACTTGTCATGGTATAACTCTACCATGAGAAAGACAATTCACTATAAAAACAGAGATGTTAATTTGACCCCCCATGCTTATGGGTGTCTCATATTAATTGAGATGCCCCCAGATGCAACTTCTGGACTAGCCACACTCCTCTCCCCGGCACGCAGCCAGCAATACAAGTTGACACTTCTGACCACTGTGGCCTGAGGGACCAATCAAGCGCGGGATAAAACCTTTGACAATTTAGATTTTGCCCAGTTATCAACCAAAGCATACAAATCCTAACAAACAGGATGCCATCTATTTAAGCACGATAAGCTAATAACGCCTTATTCTCTGTAAAAGTCTAAGTTTAAAAGAAGGGGACATTCAGACGTGAAGTGCTGCTGCACAGTTGTTCCACAGACACAATTAGCTCTCTGCAGACTTTCGTATTTCCCACTTCCAAAACTGTAATTGACAAAATAAAGGCTAGAGGAACACAAGTCTCCCCACGACCTCCTTTCTTCCTTACTGCGTATGCTACAGCAGTTCATGTGGAACTAATTCCTCAGTTTCTCTTGTTTGTGTGCACTCTCGCTCAGAGACACGGGAAAGGACACGCGGATTTAACAAAAAAAAAAAAAAAAAAAAGCAAACCACAAAACCATCCATCCAAAAAAGGGGAAGGTAGTTTTAAGGATGGACAGCACCTGCGTAACGGCTGGTAGGCTGCAGAACTTCCTCAGCAACAACACTGTGTTTACTTCTTAAACAGTAATCATATTTTTCTTTCTATATAACCTTGTAGGATGCATAAAAACTTAAACCAAAGAGCTACCTGCAGAAATCACAGTTTGTTAATATTCGCATAATACAGTTGGTGCCCCAGTCACACAGTGCTGTTCTGCTCCCCGTTACGATGATTCCTGAACTGAGAGCTCTGGGACCTCTTCCAGGGCAAGGGTGCATCCTTGCGAATATACATTTCCCTCCTGGTGAGCAAACCTGTAGGAAGGCTTCCATTGCAAAGGTTCCAGCCGCGAAAAGCGGAGAGAACAGCGTGCTGAATCGTCAGTATAAATCGGGGTTCGTTGTTATACTTTTCTGTTACAGCCGCAGTTTACACTCCAACCCGTACTTGAAAAAGGCGATTCAAATAATTTCCTGGCAAAACCTACAAACTTCACTGACACCAAACATCCATCCCCAGGTAACAACAAACGCTCAGGGTGACGGTCAGTGTTACGCCAAGCACACACGAGTCGTTTGACAGTTTCGGAGAACTTAAAAGCTATAAGCTGGAGCCTCCTCCGGGGGCAGAGTAGCACCTACCCTGGTCCTAGCCCTGCTTCACACCTTGCCCAAAACATAGCTGAATTACCCCCGCAGCGCTTCCTCCTCCATCTCCAGCCCACCGTCTCCCCACTTCAGTTACAGGAGGAACCTCGCTTGGGGGTGCCCGAGCCCCCGCGCAGGAGGGAAGCGGGCACCCCCTCAGAGGAGCGGGCAGGCCCGCCAGCCTTCGGGAAGGAGGTGTGAACGGATTTCACGCCTTTCGCTTTTATCACTATTTGGGCAAAACCCAGATTTAAAAAAAAAACCAAAACCAAAAACCAAACAGAAAACCCCAGAAAGAATCGCAGGGTGAAGCCCGACCCGTTGCCTCAGTGGGAGCCGAACTACCCCCTTGCCCCCCTCTCTCTGCCCTCCCACCACCTGACACCGCAACTTTTGACCGAAAAGCTCACTTTTTACCGCGACACGGGGCAGCTGCCAGAGCAGCTCGGGCAGGACCCGGCGAGGGGGGGGTCAGCCCCACGCGTGGCACCCCCCACAACAACCCCGCAAGGCTGACAGACAGAGACACACAGGCACACCCCCCACCCACACCCATCCGCGCTTCGGCCCCTTCCACCGCCCTCCCACACCAGCGCTGACGGGGGCCCCGCCGGTGCCGGTGCTCACCGCGGAGCCCGGGGTCCTCCTCCTTGGCGCGGATCTTGCGGATTTTCAGCGGCCGCCCGCTGAGGGTGGCGAGCACCAGGCGCTGCCGCAGGAAGTTGCAGCCGCTGTAGCCCAGGCAGGACGCCGCGCCGCCCGCCCCGCCGCCCGCCATGCCGCCGCGCCCGCGTGCGGGGGAAACAGGAAGCGCTGGGGCAGCGGCGGCGGGGTCAGAGGGCACGGGGAGGGGCGGGGCGGGGCGGCGGGAGACTCCCTCTCTCCCTCCCTTCCTCCCTCACACCGTCCCGGGGGTTTCTCCCGAGGGGAGCTGCGGGGAGGAGGGAGTGTGGTTCCCAGCACACTCCCCGGTGGCGGAGCCCCGGCTGCGCTTAAAGAGGAGGGGCGGGCGGAGCTGTCAGCCCG